>JAZKJV010009974.1:600000-1068694 GCA_037367405.1 Ottelia alismoides
CAAATTTACTTCCATTATAATCAAAATTAAATTATCTTTCAGGTGGCTGTGATTTCATAATTTTTGGAGTTACGGTTGAAAAGTCGGTTTACTGGGGTGTTTTGTGCAGTTTTCCCATATACTTGTTGTATATATTTTATTCATATTATTTTTATATATAATATAAATATATTGTAAATATTATTTTCATTAAAAAAATAAAAAATATAAATACTAAAATTAAAAAAATGTGTTGTATAAATTATTTCCTTATGTGTACATGTGTATAATGTATTATATGTACATAATATTTGTATACAACTAACTTCCTTATATAAAATCACCAAAAAATTAAAATATCTAACATTATTTAATTAATTTAATTTAATTACGAAATTTGTATTTAATTAATTTATTTATTTGATTTATTTGATTTTTATATACTTACCATGTATATTTGATTTGATTTTATGCCTTGAATGGCCAACATTAAGGTGGCTAATTGATTTCCATTGGTTATTAGATTTAATTAATTAATTTAATTTCGAATTTTGCAATTAATTAATTAATTTAATTATTTTATTAATTTCAGCAATAAAAACATTCCTTAAGTGTATATACATTCCTTTTTCGTTTCTCTTCTCTTTTTAATGGGCTCCACCTCCTCATTCACTCCTTGATAGATCTTTGGTTGAGAGGAGCCCGATCTCCGAGAGCGTTCTTGTTGAAGAAGGGTGTATACGCTCCTAGGCACCCTTCTTGAACAAGAACGCTCTCGGAGATCGGGCTCCTCTCCACCAAAGATCGATCAAGGAGTGAATGAGGAGGAGTCCATTAAAAAGAGAAGAGAAATGAAAAAGGAATGTATATACATTTAAGGAATATTTTATTGGTGAAATTAATAAAATAATTAAATTAATTAATTAATTAATTAGGCAATTCGGACCTAAATTAATTAAATAAATCAAATAATCAATGGAAATCAATTAGCCACCTTAATGTTGGTCATTCAAGGCATAAAATCAAATCTAATTTTCATGGTAAGTATATAAAGCAAATAAATCAAATAATTAAATACAAATTTTGTAATTAATTAAATTAAATAAATAATGTTAAATATTTTAATTTTTTATTGATTTTTATATAAGGATGTTAGTTGTATACAAATATTATGTACATATAATACATTATATACATGTACACATAAGGAAATAATTTATACAACATATTTTTAAATTTTTTTAATTTTTTAATTTTATTATTTTTATTTTTAATGAAAATAATATTTACAATAATATTTAAATTATATATAAATATAATATAAATAAAATATATACAACAAGTATATGGGAAAACTGCACAAAAAACACCCCAGAAAACTGACTTTTCAACCGTAACTCCAAAAAATTATGAAATCACAGCCATTTGAAAGATAATTTAATTTAGATTATAATGTAAGTAAGTTTGGTTTAATTTGAGTTCATATGGAGCCAGAATTGGTATTTCAATGGTCGCATTGCAGCTTTTTCTGAGGATGATTATTTGTAATATATACATTATTTTCTTGGCAATTATTTTTATTATTTACAACACATTATTATTTACAACTTTTATTTACAAAAATAATTAATTTGAGCCGAATTATGTACAAATAAAATGGTACAAGTTTTATAAAAATATACAGGAAATTTATGTACAAATTATTTTTGGATTTTTGACAGAAGACCCTATCCCCCCCTACTTTATTCTTGGTCGATCAGGTCAAGTTTTGACCTTCTCTCGGGGTTCGGGTCAGCCTGTATTTATTGCATAAACACATCCTTTCTTTTCTCTTTTCTTTTTCTTTTCTTCTTTATTTTGTTATTTAAGCACAAAAAGTGTTAAAAATGCATATTTAACAAATGCATGCAAAATGATAAAATTATAAAATAATGGGTATTTACAGATGTTTGACTAAGAAAATGAATCTAAAATAAAAGAATAAAGGTGATGAATCGTGGATTCATCAATGATTTTTGAATTTTTAAATATAGGAAATTAATTTTAAATGTCCTGTGAAAAATATAGGTAATGAAATATAATATAAGGTACTTATAATAATTTTCCTAGAATTTTTAGATTCAATATGATATTTTTAATGCAAGAAATAAACAAAATAAAATTATAATGATGTCATAGACTAAAATGCAAATAAAAATAAACAAAAATTCAATCAAGAACCATTTTCCAAAGTATAATGACCTCTACATAATGTACCCCCAAATATTTAATTCATTCCACATCAGTAAGGGTATAAATGCAATTTATAAAACACAGAAGGACATACATGCAATTACCTCAAAAAGTTTTGAACTAAAATACAAAGTTTCTGGACTAAATAATAATATAACAATACAAGGGGTTCTTGCATAAGCCCACCGCCTCATGTGTATGAGCATGTGAGTTGATGTGGCGAAGGACCTAAGTACAAATCTTAGAAGTACATGGCCCTACTTGCAAAATAATCAAAACTTTTTACACTACAGACAGAAGTTTATGTATTAAAATAAAATACAAAAAGACTGGGGTATAGTGCAAAATTGCTCCTCAAAGGCATTGGCAGACGATGGAGATGGATCCAATTATACATGTGGCGCCTAATGGACAATGGATACCCCTTAGATGCCAGATATCTGAGATTAGATCTCAGCGGATGGATCAATGTTCGAGGGCTTTTGGATCGAATAGTTGCTGCTACACATGGAGCGAGTTCTTCATCCGATGGATAGGAGGTGCTCAAGAAGAACAACGAAAGAACACCTTCTCATCAAGCTTCGATCCACAAAATATTGCTACCCAGTCCTTCTCCTTCACTTCTAAGGGTCATTACTCGTTCATGGAAGGATGTTGCATCGTCTGTATAGCTCAAAGAAGTCTGGAGCTTATCGGAAGAGCCCTAGAGGTTTTCGACGTCTGAAGCTGTTCGTGAGCTTTAAATCACCGCCAACGAGGCCTTAGGGCTTCGGGACCTGCAAGGTTATCATGGGCGAATAAAAACACATGTCATGGGCTCTTATTTGGGAAGAATGGTGCGGAATGGAGTGGCAGTGCTCCCTGGTGAGGTAGCAGAGGAGGGGAGTCAATTCCCTAATCATTGAGGATCATGATGCCTTGTCTTAGGGTTTAGGATCATTCAATACCTATGGTATTTCATTTCTTTTTCTGTTCTTTTCTTTATTCTTTTATTTAATTTTAAATACATTATTTTATACAATATTTACATAATAAATAATATATGTTAATTTATGTAAAATTATGCTATGTACATGCATTTAGCTAGGATTTAAAGGCCAAAATGAAAGAATAAAGGCAATGAAATGGAGATTCATCACTTCCCCGGTACCCCTACTACCCCTATGATCTGCTAGAACCACACTTTGAAGAGAGAGGGAAGACTAGATTATAGTCCTTCTCCACTTTATTTGAAATAGTTCTACAGAAAGGCTATACAAAGCTAAAAATTTCTTCCCAAGTTGTATCAACAATAACCACACCAATGCAAATAAAAGGGGAAAAAGATGAAAAAATGTCACCCAATGATGCTATCCAAACTTACTCTACAATAGCAACTATTTGACGTCTCCACGTCAAGATCTCTAACTGCAAAGACGACGATCAAAGAGAGAGCGTAGAAGAGAAAGAAGGCAAGATGGTTCCCTAGTTTCTCTCCCAACACAGTCGCAGCGACGGCATCCCTCGCAGGAGAAAAAATTCATCATTCACGATGGGTTCTATCAGTCAAACCTTGAAATTTACCTGGGAAAATTGCTCCCATGCCCTTTTTGAGCTTTTGTGCATCCATGCCCAACATCAGCTGGAATTAGTTGTGGGCTACAACCCAACACTGATAATTCTTCCTCTCCATCCATGCACCTTTGTTTCCTTTGTGGCACGCCTTGCCCATATAACATATACATAGCAAATATTATTTAGAGCCGCATATTCCTAATTATTATCCAAATTTAGAAAAATTATTTTCGTAGTATATTGTCTACAAAAATAAAAATAACGGGATGACCACAATATGAATAAACACCCAACAAACGAAATTGCCATATTAACATGCACTAGCATAATCCTGGCAAAGATATAGCCGTTGAGGCATCAAATGCGGCAAAATACACATACTGCAACTACGTCTCCCCACATATTTAAAAGACCAATTAGTAAGGACATCAAATTTAAGGGCAATCAAACATATCAATAACCACATAAATTTGGGGGTTTTGTGCTTTTTTTTTTGCTTGGAGGGTTGCCATCTAAATAGGCCATCACTTTGTCCGTGCTTGATTAGGAGTTCGAGATGTAATCATTGCATCTCTTGAACTTGCAGTCTCTTTTTGTTGCTTTTTTTAGACGAACAAGCGGAATTCATTCATCTAAACTGGTTGGACTCCGACTCCTCTTGTATCTTTTCATTAGATTGCTTTTCTACCGGGCGAAGGCTATTTCGATCCTTTTTTTAACTTCAAACATTATATTTTTTTGAGGGATATATACATGTTTTTAGTATGCGGCCTATAATATTTGTTCTTGCTATTGTGCGCTCTGATTTTTCCCCTCGTGCTTCCCCATGAAGGGGTGAAATCCTATTTGGACTAAATTTAGATTATTTATGGCGATGTTCTTTTCTAAGGAAAATAGTAATGGGTCTACAACATAACAAACTTATTGCGCATGTTTATTTCAATGTAAAACAAAAAGATCGGAGGAATTACCGACAATATATGCTCCTATAGGTCGATTAATTTGCTCTAATTGGTCTTTTTCCAGATGATGGTGGGAATAAATGACAATATATGCTCCTATGGCACATGATGGTGGGGATGCGGAGGTTGCGAAGGATGGATCTGACAATACGACAAGAGTTGAAGCTTTGCAGGCGACATAGATAGTGAAGTAGAGAACTATGCACCAACATTAAGTTTCCTAGAGGCATCGAGGGAGGATAAGGAGCGCATGACATAAGGGTGGAGGTAGCGATCTTGGCGAGATGGAAGACAATGGAGTTAGCTACAATAAAATGAGGCTATAGCGATGTTTTTTTCTTAAAATCTGGTGTTGTTTAAAATATAATGATGATATTATTCGTTGAGAAGGATTTTTTATACTTGAAATTATAAAAAAATCCATATCCTTTGTTTTATTATTAGCAAGGCCTTATATAAAAACACTTATCCACTGTAATTTTCAACAAAGACAGATTTAGAGGGGGGCAAGTAGGGACACATGCCCCTCCTAAAATTTTGAGATCGCATAATATATATTTAATTATTGTCTATGGATTTTTGAAGGAAAAATAATCATAATATTTCTTAAGTATAAATCTCCTTTTGCATTAACATTTTAGGGTAAAACTTATATATGCATCCCCTTCATTTCGTTGGATGGAAATTAATAATCTTTACCAATAGAGAATATATCTTTTAGCATAAAATTTCTACCTAGCAATAGTAGATTTTACCTTGGATCAATCTATTTCGATAATTTCTTAAATCAATCAACTTATAATGGACCTCTACCCAAACTATCTTTTGGAATATTCATTTTTTAATATCAGCATATAGAAGAGAGATCGGTTTTTTATCTAATCTCATTATCACTTATACATATACGAGTTTTAATTCTCAATATCAAAAAAAATTTCCAAAAAAAATCATTTAGTGTCAGGTCTCACATATTAATCGTTGATCCTATTTATTATCAAGTGGTCAAATACTCATATATTCTTTATTGATCTAATTGACATATTAATATTTCTATTTATTGGTAATAAAAAGTATAAAATTATGTATTTTTATATTTTCGATTAGATACAAATTATAAACAAGTGTAGTTTATATTATAATTAATAAAAAAAATCAAAAAGTGAATTGAAAAAAATGAAAATATTCGAATATGTCTAATTTTTAAAAATGATATAAATATCATTCACAAAAAATCTCACATGTGCGGAACATATATGATATCAATTATGTAAAATTGAATAAACAACATACAGTTAATTGAAAAATAAGTTCAAAATAAACTATTATTTATATGAAAAACTATAAATGATATAATTTATCCTTTGCAACTATTGTTATATAATAAATAGAGGAGGGAGAGTATTCGACTCATCTGCATATAACTTATATATTGATCACCTTCCAGCCACTCATTTGTCTTGAAACTTTAACCTACATGTGTTCCATTGGCAGAGCCACCTGCACTCATCCATCCCAAAATAGATAAATGGCTAAGAAGGTGATGAACACATAAATGACATACAACTCAACAACATATTCCCTTTTTCCTAATGAATATGATCACATATCATAATTGATAGGAGTTTTTTAAACCTTGTACCCCCTCCTTAAAAATATAATGGCTCCGTCGCTATCTAGAGGCGTCGAGGGAGGATAAGGAGCGCTTGGCATAAGGGTGGAGGTGGCGATCATGGCAAGATGGAAGATAGGGGAGTTAGCTACAATAAAATGAGGTTGTAATGATGTTTTTTTCTTAAAATCTGGTGTTATTTAAAATAGAATCACGATATTATCCGTTGAGAAAGATTTTTATATTTGAAATTATCAAAAAATCCATATCCTTTGTTTTATTGTAGCAAAGCCTTATAAAAAAACGCTTATCCATTGTAATTTTCAAAACTTTAACTAATCTGCCACAACAAAATTGACCTAAGACAAAGAATAAATTAATATTCATTGCCTTATCTTCCATAGTTAAATATGTAATGATGGATATTATTTATTGCTTAATTATTCTCTAACTTTGCAACGAATAATCAAATTTGTTTTATATTCTTCGCAAACGAATCATATAACAACAATTTTCGTTGACTTTTTCTTCTATCATTGTTGAATTTAGCAACAGGATTAATACGTATCTTAATGAATAAATAAATGAGAAAATCAGCATTATATGGATATTTAATAATGAATATGATATCCATTGATAATTATTCGAACAAAAGATGATTTGACAATACATAATATTCGTTGTTATATTATTAATATCGGAATATATGGCAACAATATTCAAAATATTAATTGTCAAGTTAATTTTCTTGTAGTGATTATTTCTAATTTCTGGTCAAAATTTAATGATGATTAGTTAGAATTTTGAAATTAATGATCGATTTGAAAAAAAAATGTTACAGTAGCCACATTTTGTTGTAATGGGAGGTGGACAAGGGGTTATATGAGGCCCTCATCAAAGGAGATCTTGGTGGCTCCCATCTGACGGATCCATGCATCACAGCAGACAATGCTCTCGCTGCCCGAATGTGCCATTGAGAGTGATGTGCGATAGGTCCAGGTAGGAGAGAAGAGTCGGAGATTGGCATATGGAATCACCCCACTCAATCCGTTGCTCCCGACTTGAGAACCTCAATCATTTTTAGTTCAAATGACTCTGTGGGAGAGATCTGGCCTATACAGGAATTTCTCCTGAGGTTCGAGCAGATCAGGGAGCTTAGATTTCCGATCTCGCCAAGAATTCTCGTCTAGAGGTAATTGAAATCCAGGACGTACCATTCCAACATGGTCCATCAACCAATTGAAGGGCATGTTCATATTCACTTGGCGCGAACAGTTGATGATACTCAACGAGATGGGATAATCGAGAATTGTTGCGGATAATCAGCTTTTGCGAATTGGAGATGGAGCCAAGATTTGATAGTGTGCGGCCGGTCATGTTATGGAGTGGTGCCAAGTACACCAAATTGATGAGGTTCATCCATTGCGCAGGAATTTCACTGCTCAAAGCTCGAATGGTGTTGCCCATTTAATTAGTTCATGGAGAGGTCTAGTCTGGTTAGTGTTGGGAACAATTCTTTGTATAGATCGAATTACGGAAAATTAGCAGAGTTGACAAGCATATCTTACACGATATATCACTACAAGTATGAGTAAAATATCTCAACCACAAAAAAAATCAATCATAGATGCACGACGAATTTTTAACGGGGAAAACCCTCAATGTGAGGGGAAAAATCACGGGATTGTTCGCAACCCAAAATCAAGCATTATAATCAAAATAATCTTCTATGATGGGCTTACAAAAAGCTGGCCCTCAATACAGTGCTACAAATGACCAAACAATGAAGAATAATAGAGAAGATAAATATCATTCAATGGTAAATCCGTCGTCAAACTATAGGGAAGAATGCTGGAGAAGAACCGCTCCAAAGGTTACTCCCTCCAAACTCCGCGACAACCACTGATCTTCTTTTTTCTTTCTCTCTCTCATGTTTCTTTCCTGTACTAGGAAAGCTTGTGTTGGGATGATCATAGTATGCATCCCATGCCCCCTATTTATACTCCATGGAGATGATTAAATAAGGAAACATGAATTCCTACTTCCAATAAAATTAGGAAAAGATGACTCCTAATCCTAGAAGGTAATTGATCTCCTCCTCCAATTAATAATTTATTTTTCCTTTTTCAAATATGACTACCAATATCCTATATATATGGACTAGGTTCTCACAAGGAGGGGAACCCATCCAACAAATCTCCCCCTCACTGACGATGTGGGAGCTGCTCCAAACCTGTGAGGGAGTAGCATCCCTCGAACTTTCCAAGCAGTAAAGTCTTTGTCACCATATCAACACCGTTATCATCTGTGTGGATCATACAAGGTACTTTGATTCTAACACATCATTTATCCAATGATATCTGACGTGATATGCTTCGATCTGGCATGGAATGTAGAATTATTGTCAAGGTGAATAACTCTCTGACTGTCACAGTAAAGCATGTACTTGTCCTGATGAAAATCAAGTTTTTGCATTAACTTCTCTATCTACAACAACTCCTTGCACATCTCTGTAGCAGCAATGAACTCAGCCTCTGTAGTGGATAAAGCAACACATTTCTGGAGAGGAGGCTATTAAAAAACTGCACCACCTGCAAAGGACATCATGTAATCTAATATGGATCTTCCCCCATCAATGTCACATGTCATGTCTATGTATTCAAGAAGAATAGGTATCTCTGCTCCAAAGTAAAGAGAGTATATGTTAGTACTTCAAAGATATCTCAAGATCCATTTAACTGCTTCTCATTGTTGTTTTCCTAGATTTGAGATAAACCTATTAACAACTCCAACTGTATGAGAAATATCTAGCCTTGTACAAACCATGGCATACATGAGACTACATGTGGCTGATGTATAGGGAACTATTTCCATATATTTCTTCTCTGCATTGTTTTGTGTGCTATCTTTGGAACTTAACTTGAAATGCGCTCTAAGAGGGGTGCTAGCTGGCTTTGCCTTCTCCATATGAAATCATTGAAGTACCTTATCAATGTACTTCTCTCATGAAAGTTGAAAGTTTCCTTACTCCACTCTCTCGAGTGATCTTCATGCCCAGAATTTGACTTGCATGCCCCAAGTCATTCATAGCAAATAACTTGCTCAGCTCCTTCTTCAAGCATGAAACTCTCTCTCCATTGTTGCCTACAATCAGTATGTCGTCAACATAAAGCAACAAATGATGAAATTATAACATGATAATTTCTTCATGAACACACAATAGTCTGAAGTGGTCTTGGAGTAATCATGCTCTCCCATGAATGAGTCAAACTTCTTGTAACACTGCATGGACACTTGCTTCAAGCCATATAGACTCTTTTTCACTCTGCAAATATAGTCTTTCTTAACTTTGTCTGTAAAGCCCTCAGGTTGCAACATGTAGATTTCCTCCTCAAGTTCACATGGAGGAAAGATGTCTTCACATCCATCTGTTCAACCTCTAAATCAAGACTAGCTACCAAGCTGAGAACCACCCAGATAGAAGACATCTTCACCACAAGAGAAAAGATCTCCTCAAAGTCAACACCCTTCCTTTGGTTAAAACCTTTCACAATCAACCTAGCTTTGTACCTTGGATGTGTATAGTATTCATCTTGTTTCGCTCTATAAACTCACTATTTCTCAATGTCCATTGTCTTTGGGTAACTTGACGAGCTCAAAGGTACAATTGTCAAGAAACTCCATTTCCTTTTCATAACTTCTACCAATTTCTCCTTGTTTGCATCTTGCAGTGCTTCTTCATAGCATTCAGGCTTGTCATTGTCTGTCAATAAAATGTACTCATGTGTAGAATATCTGGTGGAGGGTCGCCTTTCCCTCACGGGACTCTATGATGGGAGAGTCTCATAAGAAGAAGAGCTCTCATCATCATGCTGACCATCATTACCACCATCGTCTAAATCATCATCAAGAGTGGTGATTTGTGGTGCATCCTCCTCATGTCGTGCATCTGTTACATGCTCATATACATCATCTTTCATTACATGTGGAGCCCTCCGCAAAGGGACTGGCTCCATATCATCTGGCTGATAGCTTCTTGAAGGAGAGTACTTAGCAACCTTCTGGATGGCCTCAATGGTTTGATCTTCAGAGAAGACTACATCCCTCCTCACCAACTTCTTATCAATTGGATCATACAACATATATCCAATCCCATCTTGTCCATATCCCAAGAAGATGCATTGCTTTGTCTTTGCGTCCAATTTGGACCTTTCATTCTTGGGAACATGCACAAATATGTGGCATCCAAAGACCCGCAAATGGTTGCATGAGACATTCTTTCCATGCCAAATCCTGGTAGGAACATCACCATCCAATGGTACATGTGGAGAGAGATTAATAACATGAACTAAGTAAAAGGTGTCCCATACCTGAAAAATGAGAAAAGCGAGAGCCACTAAATAATGGTCTGACAGATAAGACTCACTATCGCTGAGGCGACTACTCAGGCCTTCACATTGATCAACAATTACCCACACAATCAATCAAGCAATCAAGACCAAGGATTAGAATTTATTATACCCTACTAAGAATGTATAATGGCAAGCAAGTAGGGGTCGAACACATGAAGCAAGGGAGTAAAGTAGACTAAATAATAGTCGAATGCCTTATGTCTTGTAAGCTACTTAGCCAATGGGGGTTTTTGTGGGTTTTTTATTTTATATTTTTTTATTTTATTTTCAATTTTATAATTTTATATTTTGATTTTTAATTTACTGATTTTTTATTTTCTTTTTATATTTTGTATTTTTGTATTTTATCTTTCTTTTAATAAAGATATAATGTATATAATGAATATATATACACTAGAGATAAGAAAGAGGTAAAAAGGGGTAAAAATACTCAAAATACCGGAAACAAAATGTTTTTGTTATTTATATATTTTTCTAATGTTTTTGTGATTTTTCTATATTTTTTCTAATTTTTTGGTATTTTTAAAAGTAAAAATATTAGAAAACAGTTAACTAAGTCGCTGGCCGAAATTATAATGAGGGTGAAAAATAGAAAATAGTGTTCAAATTCCTCAAATTAATTTTAAATGAAAGGTAATAAATAATAGAAAATTCAGAGACCAAAATTATATTTTTAGGATTTATCTCGAATTTTTGAGATTTTTATGAAGATTTTTGGGATTTTATAATTTTTAGGAGTTTTCTTTTGTATTTTTTAGTGAATTTTGATTTTGAGTTAAAACATACAGAAACACACAAAATATAGTCTTTTTTTGGAATTTTGTTCAAAATTTTTTTCTAATTTTTATGTATTTTCTAATGCAAACACTACTGAAAATACATGTTTTTGAATTTTTATAATTACGAAAATGTAATAAAAATGCAAAATAAAAATATGCCATGTAACTCGAATGCATCAGGAGCTTAAGATATTTTTTGGCAATTTTTTGGGATTTTATAGATGCAAGAAATGAATAAAGG
Organism: Ottelia alismoides; assembly: GCA_037367405.1. Lineage (NCBI taxonomy): Eukaryota > Viridiplantae > Streptophyta > Magnoliopsida > Alismatales > Hydrocharitaceae > Ottelia > Ottelia alismoides. Next base: position 611,769 of record JAZKJV010009974.1, read on the forward strand.
CAACAAAAAGAAAAATCAATACTAGCAGGAGCATATATGCAAATACCCAGAAAGTTAAAGGGCCCAGTTGCAATTTTTTTCGAAAGTAATACAACGTACAAATTATTCCTGAACTAAATCAAAATACCCAAAGTTGCGAGGTCTCCTGTGCAAAAATTCCACGCCCCACGTGCGTGCGTCACATGAGGTGACGTGGACAAGGACCAAAGTACAATATAGAAAAGTTCAGGGGCTTCGTTGTAAATATTACAGAATTAAAACAACGATAGACGAGAGTTTAGGTACTAAACAATAAATACAAAATTGCTAGGAGAGAAAATGCAAAATACCCAGCACAGGCGCAAATCGAAGGGGTGTGGCACTTTCTCTTGCCACATGGCAGCCTCTGGACGACCGATGATGATTCACACTCAACGGCTACGATTAGAAGGGCGATGGAGATCTGACGGTGCAGAGTTGTGAGATTGGACGGCTCCTGTACACTTGGGGACTGCTTCTTGATCCGACGGCAGGGACTAGCGGTGGACGAACAGGAAAGAAGACACGCCGCAGTGACCTTCCTCCGATGATGGTGCCCTCCCCCAGCATTCGTTGTGGTTCCAAAAGTGTCCAAATGCTTTCTGCAGGTGTTGCTGACCGGCTGGGGCCTTCAAAAATCCTGGCGGGGCTCTATGTTGATGTCACAAAGACGACGGAGCTAGAGGCTCCAAGAAACTCCGACGAGGGGTCCAAAATTGCCCCCAGGCGTGGTCCCTTCCTCCTGACCTGCAGAAGAGCGTGAAGGCGTCGGGGGCAAAATGCCCCGACTCCATGGAGGGTTGAATGGTAGTGGAACATGTGAGATGATCGGTTGCGGGAAGGTGGCCGGAGGTGCGCTCCGAAGAAGTGGATGACTGGATGGTTTGATGATTGAAATGCTAACCTAAAGATGGGGGTTTGATCCTACAACTGCTGGGAACTTAAAGATACAAGATGCACGAAAGAAAGTGAAACAAAACGCTCACCGGAGGTGCACCAACGACGAGGTCGATTGGTTAGCTCCGGCGAGGTGGATCGACCTCAATTCGACGCCTCCTTGTCCCCCGAAAAGCCCAACGTGCTCCTGCTGTCACTAGGAGTGTCATCAAGGGCTTTGGCTAGGGTTTAGGTGGTGGAAGACGGATCAAACGTGGAAGGGAAGAAGGTGGACCTATTTGAATGGTTGACGACCGAGGCACGAAGATCGATGGTGGTAGCTCGATGCAGCGATCCACAACCCAAGGAGAGCATTGGGCGTGAATCACCACAAGTCGAGGAAGAAAAGTCACGAAGACACCAAGACGAGATGGTGCTTGGCGTGGCCTCCAAAAAATCACGAAGTTGGTCAAAAACCAACGTTCTGACGAAAGCCAGACCTCGGTCAGGGAGTTGACAAGGGTCAACCAAAGACAGAATCTGGTTGGTCCATGTGGTCCAACCAGGAAAAACCTTGGAAAAAAGATTTGTAAATTCATTTAAAAATAGTAAATGATTTTATTAATTTTTGGTTATTAAATAAAAATGTTTATTATTTTATAAATTATTTTATTATGATTTTTATTTTTTTTATAGGTTTTAAAACTATAAGTTGCCCTTTTTAGGCTTATATAGGTATCTAAATATGTATATTTTAATATTTTATTTTATTTTATGTATTTTAATTTTACTAATTTTGGTTCATTATTTTATAAATTTATATAATATTTTTATACACTTAAATATATTTTTACTTTATTTTTCTGAAGTGTTTTACACACTTAATAAAATATAAGTATTAATTATGTAGGTATGTTTATAGTTATTATACCTAGGTATTGTATACAAGTATTTTATTTTTGTGTTTTATTTGTATTTTATTCCTGTTTGAATGTACATATATATTATAAATAATATTTACGAAATTATAAAAATATAAAATTATAAAAATAATGAATATTAAATAAAATGAATATTTTAATCTGTACAAGTATACAATAGGGGTCCAAAACTCAACTTTCAAACTGTAGCTCCCCCAAATGCGAAACCACCTTCATTAAATAATTTATTTAAAATTATATACAATTAAAGGTGAGTTTGACGCGTTCGGAGTTTTTATTTGAGAGATGCAGGTCTGGGAAGTTGGGATTCTGGAATCTTATTCAAATCATAACTTTTTATCTGCATATTATTTTTTTGTGAAATAAATTTTGTATTTTTTTCTATTTAATTATCTACAACTTTTATGTACAAAGCTTCTTTATTTGAAGTATAAAAAGTGGAACCAAAAATAGGTTCCAAAATGAATAAAGAATGAATTAAATAAAAGGGATTTTTATTGGTTTTTAGCCCTCATCTCCCCCTACTTTATTCCTTGTCAACCTAGTCATCGAGATGCCTAGGTCTCGGGGTTTTGGGTCATAAAATATTTACAATATTTTATTTTTTTTCTTTTCTTCTCTTTATTCTATAATTTTGGCTTTAAAAACCACATTTTTACAATATTTACACAATGATGCATCAATGCTAAAATGCCTAAATTAAGCCTATTTATACGCATTTACTAGAGTTTTTAAGGCCAAAATGATAGAATAAAGATGATGAAACGTGGATTCATCATCCCCCTATACTTGCCTTTGCTAGTCCCTAACAAACACTTATGCAATAAGTGCAGAAAAGAAAAACAAAGAAAAGAAAAAGAAGAAAATTAGATTAAATTCGATCATCAAACTTGTATTCACAAAATCAAGGTCTGGAGCTTAAGTCGGATCTTTGGAATTTTAGTGCGGGCGGAACCTTAATGAAAACCGGATTTGAAATCCAACAACTTTTAAGAATCCCAAAACTCTACTCAAGTCTCCTCAATAGCCAGGTCAGAAATATTTCAACTCATACGCAAACCCTTACGACTATGAATCTGACTCGTACAGTGTAAGTGATGGTGACTCTCCCCAACTGAAATGACAAAGAGACTTCTCCAATATGACAACCCAATGATTCCCCAATCCAACAACTCATTCCTCAAGGAGCAGGGTATTCCCTTCTAAGTTCAAGTGGCAACCAGCCCAAGAGGAGGGGGTGAAGAGAAGAATGGACAGTAGCCAGTGTAGCTACCTATCCTAGGATGCAAGACCAGTGTAGTCAAGTCATCCAGCTGCAGGCTCACATAATTTGACTTTGAAGCTCAAGCTTGCTTATTTACTATACATATATGTACACTCCGGTAGACATTTTTATTTTTGTACAGGCATGTCCACTTTTTTAGAATTTTTGCTTTTGCAATTTATTTATTTTTAATACTATATAAAGCAGCATTTACATAGGGAGTTTTTCCTCTTGAGCCAGTAGACTACCCCTCTTTTGAAGCTTTATTGCAACCCACAATCTCCTGTCCTCGAAACTCATCATCACTGGACGGGTTGGGATGCACTCTCCTCCCTAGAGGAGGACAAGTGTTTCCATCTGTGTGTGTCTCATACCGGCAAATCCAACCTCCTCACCACTCCAACTGAGTTGAGCCAAGAGAAAGGTGCAGGTGTCTAAGTTAGGTCATTATCAACAAGAGTCGTGCGTGTGCTCCAAAATACTCTACTTAGGCAGTCAAGAATTCATTGAACCAAGTCTAGTGATCCTCAAAGAATTAAGTCAACTAGACCTGAAGTACCTCAATCCCAGTTCGTATAAGGATCCTGTTAATTAGGTAGATTTTAAGGTCCAACCAAGCTCCAATCTTCGGATTTTACTTAGACTTGTTCAATTATCAAACTTAATCAGAAAAATGCTCATGCTACGCAAATCCTATGCATAAAATATTTTTGTGATGCAATTTTCAAAGATTTTTAACTTTTATGGATTTTTAAAAAGATGATGCATAAGTATTTTTTAAGATTTTTCAAAAAGATTTTTCAAATTTTTTTGGATTTTAATTTTGCAATTGTTTTTGGGGTTTTTGAAAACAAAAGGGATATGGCCAAAAACTATGTACAAATATTTACACAGGGATGCATCTTTTATTTACAAGAAGCAGATTTTAAGAATTTACACGGGTAAGTGATCAATTTTATATAGTGAATTTTGGTGAGATGTATGTTTTCCTCAAACTTATTTGACAAAGGTTTTTCAAGCAATTTTGAAAACTATAGTCCAAAATAACTTTTACAAGCAATTTTACACATATGTACACACATTTGAGAATCATTTTGTAAAGGGTTTTCAAACAGTATATATAGATTTTTCCAATGTTTTTGCAATCATTTTTCAAACCATTTGCAAATCGTTTTTCAAACCTTTTTATTTCACACAAAGAAAATAATTTTTCACAATCAAATTGAGTTTACAAAATGTTTTCAAAATAGTTTTTAAAATATTTTTCACAATGATTTTCAAACTATTTTTAAAACATTTTACAAAAAATATTTTCACTTGATTTATTAATCAGTAAATACAAAAAGAATTTGAGGAATAATCACATCTTTTTATTATAGATTTTTAATGAATTTAATTGTATTAGTTAGACATAATTATTAAGAAAATACGAAAGTATGAGTTATGGCTAAAGTATATACGCAGTATAAACGACCCCCCTATACTTAGCTTGAGCTATGTCCTCATAGATCAGGGAGAAAAGAGAAGACATAACTCGTACTGAGTATAGAAAAGTCTAAAGAATAAATGAATAAGGGATAAAGGAATGAACGAATGAGAAGTTGACCGTCCCCTCTATACTTAGGATCAAATAATCCTAAGTATAACAGACTGTACACAAAGCAGGGAGGATCAAGGGTGGGAATGAACATATCGTACTCAGATTGTCTCCCCCTATACTTAGGGTAAGATATCCCTAAGTATAGATAAGAAGAGGAGACAATGGAGAGGATCAAAGAATAGAAATACTCAGGGTGCACACCCCCCTATACTTAGGACAAAGTGCATCCTAAGTATAGGAAACTGACAAAAACGGGCGACACCTTTTTGGTAGATAAAGAATATAGAAGATGAAAAGAAGAAAAGAAGAAAAGAGATCGAAAGGTGGGTATGAACAACTCGGGATGCGTATCCACCCTATACTTAGGATAAAGTACATCCTAAGTGTAGCAGTGATGAAGGGGATGCCATCATGTCGGTAGAACAAGATAGAAGAGAAGGAAAGAAGAAAATAAGAAAAGTCATTTAAAAATGTTTTTCTCTGCTTTGCCTTCTTCTGATGTTTTGGAAATATTCGGCTCATCCATGTAGATTACTTGAATAGAGTCAACGACAAACATGAATGTATCATGTTCAAGGTAAGGCTTCAGAAGCTGTCCATTGACTACAAGTGGATGTGCGTCAGTTGACAAATTAGATATCAAGACACTTCCATTGTCACGCACATGCTTAACTATAAACGGCCCAGTCCATTTGCTCTTCAATTTGCCTGGAAAGATTTTTAATTTCGCATCAAACAACCATACCTTCTGACCTGGCTCGAAGGGCTTGCGGTGGATCATTTAATTCTCTTGAAATTTGTTCAGTTCTTATTTTTATACACGCCTTTTTTAGGGGGTCTACATCCATTATGTGGCATAGGGGATATATCGCGTACAAAACTTAATAGTATACCACTTCTACGAATAGCTCGTAATGTTGCATACCTTCCGAGACCGGGGCCCTTTATCATAACTTCTGCCCGTTGCATACCCTGATCCACCACAGTACGAATAACGTTTATTGCTGCAGCTTGAGCGGCAAAGGGTGTCCCCCTCTAGTCACTAGCCCTGCCTTCAGCATCCCCCTCCTTGCGGTTAAGGTAACGACTTCAAGCATGGCCAGCTCCCATAGTGTGACGGGCGGTGTGTACAAGTCCCGAGAACGGATTGACCATCGTATGGCTGACCGGCGATTACTAGCGATTCCGGCTTCTTGCAGGCGAGTTGCAGCCTGCAATCCGAACTGAGGACGAGTTTTTGGAGTTTTATGCTTGTCATGCCATGTTTTGACCTTCTCCTTGTACATCAGGCTGTTGTCGTGTGCATAATCTCTGAATTCCAATAATCTATTCAGATCCAACTTTCTGTTCTTTCCTGCTTTCTCGGAATCCAAATTACATACGTTAATGGCCCATAAAGATTTTTGAATTAATTCAACAAGCAGATGACATGGCTTGCCATACACAAGGCGGTAGGGAGACATTCCCAATGGTGACTTGTACGCTATTCTGTAAGCCCAAAGAACGGAATCAAGCAGCTGAGACCAGTTCTTGCGATCCGGTCGCACAAGCTTCTGTAGAATTGTCTTGATCTCCCTGTTTGAACATTCAGCTAAGCCATTGGACTGCGGGTGGTAGGGTGAAGCAACACGATGTTCAATGCAGAATTCCTGAGTCAGCTTGTTCACCTCTCTGTTTATGAAGTGACTACCCCCATCAGATATGAGAATCTTGGGAATCCCGAACCGTGCTATGATGTTATCTATCAAGAATCTACAGATAGTTCGACTGTCGGCAGTTCGGGCGGGGATAGCCTCCACCCAACGACTTACATAGTCGACAGCAAGCAGGATATATTCATAGCCCTGGCTGTTGAGAAATGGTCCCATAAAGTCGATGCCCCATGTGTCAAAGACGTCTGATATCTGAATGAATTTCAGAGGCATCTCATCTTCTGACAGTCAGTGCAACATTTGACATAATCATCTACATCCTTGAATAGTGTAGGACACCAGAGGCCACTCTGAAGAAATTTTGTTGTCATTCATCTGCCTGAATGATGTCCTCCGAAATCTTGGTCATGGCATAAGGCGAGGACACTTGGAACTTCCTCCTGAGGTATACACCTTCTCCAGATACAGTCTGCCCCCTCACGGAACAAGTACGGATCCTCCCACTGGTGGAAATGGATTTTAGATAAGAACCTGTCTATTTTCAACTTCGGCCAATCTCGTGGGATTTTCTTGGTCACCAGATAATTCACGATGTCTGCATACCATGGAAGCAAGGTGACTGACAGAATTGCCTCGTCAGGAAAGGTCTCTGTAATCGGTTGCAGGCTCTGCTCAGGAGATTCCAGCTCAGGAATCCTCGATAGATGATCGACCATCACATTCTTTACCCGAGGTTTATCTCTAATTTCCATGTTGAATTCCTGGAGGTGAAGGATCCATCGAATAAGGCGTGTTTTGGTGTCCTTCTTCTATTGTAGATACCAGATGGCCGAATGGTCAGTGTAAATGATCACTTTGGATCTGCCAAGATAGGATCTAAACTTCTCCAAGGCAAAGACTACCGCTAGCAGCTCCTTTTCGGTGACAGTGTAGTTTCGCTGAGCTTCATCGAGCGTTCAGCTAGCCTAGTGAATCACAAACGGTATATTATCTTTCCTCTGTCCACGTACAACACCAATGGCATAATATGACGCATCGGTCATTATCTCAAAAGGCTGAGTCCAAATCGATGGCTGTAAGACAGGGGCCTGTGTGATGAGTTCTTTCAGCTGATTAAAGGCAAGGAGTACATGGTCATTCACAATGAATTCATTCTCCATGCCGAGCAACTCAGTCAACGGTTTGGCCAGTTTTCTTAAATCTTTGATGTCGGTAACAACCGACATGGCCTAAAAATGACCTTACTTGCTTGGTTGTTGTAGGTGGCTCAAGTTTGGAAATTACCTCCACCTTGGCTGGGTCGACCTCCCTGCCACGTTTAGAAACAACGTGACCCAGCATGATTCCTTCGGTCACCATGAAGTTGCTCTTCTCCCATGAGAGCACAAGATTTACTTCGCAGCACCTCCGTAAGACTCGGTCTAAATAATCCATACATTGATCGAATGAATCCCCGTAGACCGAAAAATCGTCCATAAAGACCTCAAGAAAGTTGCCCACCATATCGGCAAAAACTGCAAGCATACACCTTTGAAATGTGGCTGGGGTGTTACAAAGCCCAAACGACATCCGTCTGAAGGCATATGCACTAAAAGGACAGGTGAACGTTGTCTTCTCTTGGTCTTCAGGAGTAATAGCAACTTGGTTATACCCAGAGTATCCATCCAAGAAGCAGAAATATTCCTTCACGGATAATCTCTCCAAGATCTGATCGATGAAGGGTAAAGGAAAGTGGTCCTTCTTGGTGGCGAGGTTAAGTCTTCTGTAATCTACACAAACTCGCCAAGAGATGGGTACTCTGGTTGCGATCTCCTCTCCTTTATCCTTCTTTACGATGGTGATCCCTGATTTCTTTGGCACTACATGCAGAAGGCTCACCCATTTACTGTCGGATGGGATAAATGAATCCCGCATCACACCATTTCTGAATCTCCTTCATAACAACCTCCCACATATTAGGATTTAATCATCTCTAAAGTTCTCGAGAGAGCTTTCAATCTTCTTCCAGAAAAATGCGATGCGAGCACAGTGATGGATTGATCCCATGGAGATCCGCAGTTCGCCAACCTATCACCTTGCGGTTGCGTTCAAGAACCTCCATCAGATGAGATTCTTGATCTTCGATCAGATGTGACCGGGTACATATTTGGTTCTCCTGCAAGAAAGGCATACTTCATGTTGGAGGGAAATGGTTTTAACTCTGGTGGGGTCGGAGCTGCTTCAGAAGTGACTTCAACTATTAGTGTAGGTGGTGATTCTTTCATCTGTTCGGTGTCCACCATACTCTGTTCTGCCTCCATATTCAAATCTTGACAGAATGTTTCAATAATATCCTCTTCATTGCAGAATTCTTCAACAATATGCTCTTGAACTTGAAGGCACATCATCGCTGCCTGCGTCTCCTCTAGCAGGTCATCACATATCTCATAGTGATTGATAAGGGGAAATTCGACTGCAGGGTCCATTCCTTCCATGGGAGAGAGGAATTCATGGATTTTTTCGTCATCCATAAAAAGGTTTATATCCTGTATTTCAGCTAGAAAGTCACAGTCTGTGGAAGATTCAATCACCTCTACGCATGCCTTATATGCTCTCTCTGACAGTTTGGCATCGGGCAGGGTCTTTATTTGAATCGTATCACCGCCAGCTCCAAAAGTGATTTCTTCAGTCCCATAATTAACCACTACGTTCGACGTCCACAGGAATGGTCGTCCGAGTATAATTGGGATGAGGAGCAAGGGCATAGAGACGTCCATATCTAATACCACAAAATCGACCGGGAATTGCCTCCCCTGGACTGTGACTATCACGTCCTCCAATACGCGTCCGACCGCTTAACTGATTTGTCTGCAAACTGCATAATCATCTTGGTGGGCTTGAGCGGTCCTAGCCTGAATTCCGTGATCAAGGAAGCTGGCATCAAATTGACAGAAGATCCACTATCGAGCAGAGTACGTTCGAATTTTTGATCGAACATCTGGCAGCATACAAGAGGTGCCCCATTATCTGGCTTCTTGTCTGGAAGATTGCTGATAGCATTGACTGTGTCCATTGTGAGGATGTGCTTTTCAGGCTTGCCTCCTTTGTTTCTAGAGTTATGGGGATGAGGCCTGCGCTTATTCGTACAAGCATCCTTCAGTCCTTTCTTCACAGCTGGCATGTACTCAAGAGCTTTCATTAGTGGCATATTCAAGATCAAATTCTGGATAATCTCAATAATGGCAGGATCAGACAAAGCATTTTTCAAAATTTTCATTTTTTTGTGTTTCATTGCTTATGGGAAAGGTATATTTACAGAATCTCCACCAATTTCTTTCAAAGTAGTATCCATGTCTTTGTTTACAGGTAGATGGCAAAAAGGTATAGACTCATCTACAACATGTGGACCAAAAATGACAGGCTCGATTTCTGGTGCAGGCTTGGGTTTTGTCGCAGCTACAAAATTCTTCAAAAATGCAACTGGTTCTGGATTGTGTGCATTCATCTCTGGTGCCAGCTGATCTCCACCGAGGATGTCGTCATCTTTTTGTGTTTTTGTATTTTCTTCATTTTTTGTGAGTTTTCTTCAGATGGTTCCCCCCCAAAAATGTAGTGTGGCCCTCGTGTTGGCTAGATTAATGACTCCCCTTTAGCTGCGATATGCTTTCCCTTGGCGGCTGCTGATGGCTGCAGCATTCTATCGCTCCAGAGAGTAACAACGTTAGATATAAACACATCATTTCTACCTGAATTTGACAGATCACTGCAAGCAACCTGCTCCTTACGTCGGGAGTTATTCGAGTTAACCTCGACCTGGGCTGGTATGATGGTTTTGGCAGCCGTCAGGTCGTTGATCTTCTGGGTCATCTCAGTGATATTTTTGACCAGCTATTTTAGACAAGCGAGGGACGGGTTCACTGGTGCATCTTCAGATGCATCGATCCCTTGGGGCTGCTGATTCGGATAATTTGAAGGAGGGTGTTGTTGGTATTTTTGCAAAAAATGGTGGGGATAAAAACGAGAGGGATACTATGAATACTGTTGAGAGGAATTTGAGTGATGATAGGGTGCAGACGATTGTTGTAGAGGGTGGCGGTATCCAGGTTGTTGCTGACGATATCCTTGCCTCCATGTGTTCCCATATTTCTACTGCTGCGGATTTTGAGGCTAGAAGTTCCTACCTACGTGTTGTTGCTGGTATGGTGGCCGATTCGCCGTGTTCTGACCCTGGAAGTGTCCTTGAGGACGGGTCAGCTGCTGTTCAGATTCCCATACACCATTGATCTCTTGAATTTGCAGTGGGGCAGGAGGAAACTGCTCTGGATAAATAGGAAGCAGCTCAGGTTGATAGACAACCATCTGGTTCTGTGACTGCGGGGGCTGCTCCGGTGCTTGCACGTAGTATATATGTTGAACTAGTGGAGGATGCGGAGGACAATGCTGAGGAGGTTGTATGCGTGAAGGTCCCTTCAGCTCAGCAGAGTTCTCAGTTGCATACACAGAGTTGCAAGCGTTGGCATTCAGGGCGCGAACTAGCTGCTCCAGTTGTTGAGAAATCAAATCAAGCTTCTCCAGTCCCCGGGTTCTCTTCTCAATGACATATAATTTTTCGAGGTCTTGGGACCTCTTCTCGATAATGTCGACTTTAGACAAGTGGCTCCTTATAATGCTGAGGTTGGAGCTCTCATCCTTGTCTTCGTTGTGGCTAGCCATGTTCACGAGCTTGTTAATGGCGACGGGCATCTTCATGTAAGCGTGTGATGAGGACTCAACGGCCTCTCCCACGACCATATTGTCAAAAATATTCCAGACAACATCCTCATCTTTGTTGAAACGTGAACCACCACAAGCGGCATCAACGAGTCGCTGGCTCTCTAGTGTCAGACCACCAAAAAGTACTACACAAGACTAGTCTTGGGAATCTCGTGATGGGGACACCGTTATTGTAGTTCCTTGAATCTCTCCCAAGCTTCATGGATTTTCTCGCTGGGCTGCTGATAGAAGCTTGAGATGCAGGCACGCATCTGGTTCAGACGACCCAAAGGATAGAATTTGTGAAGAAATGCAGATTTCAGCTCCTCCCAAGTCGTGACTACCTTTCCTAAGTGATCGACCCAATACAAAGCCTTGTCTTGAAGGCTAAAGAGGAAAGAGGTCATCTTGACTACCCCCAAAGGAATACCGGGGTAGTGAGTGGTGGCACAGATGCGGCCAAACTTCTTGATGTGGATGTAAGGTTCCTCAATGGTGTTCCCATGGAATGTGGGAAGTAGAGATAGAAACTGTGGCTTCAGCTCAAAGTGGACGTGAATTTGTGGAATCCGGATCCACTCTGTGATACGACCCGCCCCAGGGTTGTATGTCTGCTTCAAAGTCGGCTTCGGCTATGGTAGTTCTGCATCCATTCTTTCATACTCAGGTCGTCCCACTGAGAGTTCGTCTCCTGTACCTCCTTGATTGAACTCAAGATCATGATCATCCTCTTGTCTGCCATCTCTCTCATTAGCTCTCCGTCTTAAATCGTTGAGCATATCCTGGAATGCGGTCTGGGCCAAAGTCTGATTGGTCAATTGTTGTTGGATGGCCTGGATAGATGCAAGCAACTGATTTTTGACCTCATTTTGTGTGGTGTATTATCCTTCCCCTTGATCTGTTGGTTCACCCTGCTGGGGCTGTGTTCCCTTTCTTCTGCCAGTTGGAGCCATCTCGGAATTGTCTTGAATTTCGGGCTCACGATCAGAGTGAGAATCTGAATAGCGGAATAAACCCTGATTAGTGTCTGTGTGAGCACCAGCTGCTGAGATAAGTCTGGAATTAAGGTCAATCCCAAAATGTTGTAAACGGAGCATAGGATATTGACTGAAATTGATCTCCATCCACAAAGGATTAATTCTGGGACAAGAGTAATCCCGATTTATTTGAAGGGGCAGGGCTGATTCAGGTTGCGAGTCCATCCCGAACAGTGGATTTATTGGGGATAGGCAAGTGTTGAAGGGTGCAAAAATAGGGGAGTCCAAGGAGAAATTAGCAAGATCCGAACTAACCTCTTGGAGATCACCCCTGTTTATTGAAGATGTAGGCGACACAGAATCGATGTGGGTGTCGGCGGGGTCCCGACTAAACCATCCGTGTGACAATATCTTGAGAGGGTCAAAAAGGAAAAGATGATGGATGAAGAGCACAGAGGTGAACAGGAAATAAAAGGAGTGTAAAATAGTAGAAGGCTCACGATGAGCGAGGGTCAAAGGTTAGGGAGGCAAAAATTGGCGCAAAGGCGCGGTGTTTTTGATCTTGATCTTAATTCAACTATCAATCAAACCTCAAAGCAATGGATTCACCAACTCGACCCGTGAAGCCATGAAGGTTCGGCAATTATCTTTGTGAGTTTTAGATTTGATTTTCCGGCAATTATCTTGTCACGAGTCCTTATATCTCTACGCCAATAGGAGAGAGAGTACTACCAAAAAAGTATCCCGTACTTGTCCTCCTCCTGTGTAACCTGTAGTCTGCACTTTTTAAGGTCCTTGTAACCCTTCTTAGATCCCTACTCAGCCAAAGAAATAGAGGGAGGAAGCCAATAGGCGAAACCAATACTTCTGAAATCGCTCGTAACAAAATCACCCGTGAGCGTGCAAGAACATACTCGGATGCAAGACGATGAGATAGACACCCCCGTGAAGGTGTGGCCTATGCTCGATACTAAGGACAAGGTCAATTCTTTATACAATAGAGAGTCATCAATGTCGACCAAGCCCTACTCGTCTGCGTATGATAGAAGCGTCAATACTTCGGAAATCCAGGCAATACACAAGGCAACCACAAACTGGGTTTTGGGCTCTAATCCTTACGACGTCACTCACCTCACTGGGAAGGAAACCTTCCTATGCAACCTGAAAGCAAATGAGGGCTTTGCTCACCCCAAGGCAATGAGACCAGTTAATCGGTTTTATTTAGGTCAAGTATTTTTAGCAGTCCCTTTTTTAATTTTTTTGTGTTATCAATTGTTTTGAGTCAATTAAATACAAGAGCCTAACGTTTTTGTCTTTTCTTTGATTCATATTGATTCAAAAACAGAGGGAGAAGATCGGCAAAGCAATGCAAGGAGACACTAAGATGGAAATCTCACCTTAGTGCCTAAATGATGAATGCTCAGTTAGAAGACTTACAGTGCTTCCCAGCTCTCTCCATGCAGGATGCAAAGCAGGAATTTATAAACCTATACTATATGTCGATATGCACACGGAAATCGTACTAAGCAGGAAATTGCTAGCGTGAAGAACCAAATGCTAAACACACAAAGCAGGACCTAGTAGTCCGGTCTTGGAATCTCCTCGGTACCCACCACAATGGGTCCTGCCAGCATTGTACGGAAACTCTCGCAGCGCGGTGGTTCCGAATTATGTGTTCAACAATTAATTATATCTAAGTCCAAATGATAAGACTATAGCTGCATGCAATGGTTGTTAGGTGTTTGGCCTTAGATTACACGATCAAGCAATCCGAAAGACTAAGGGCACATTCCACAAATATAAAGAAAATAAAATCGGAAAATAAGCAAGCGGTGAAAATGCGTCAAAACTGTGATGAGCCCCCAAGTGAACAAACACTTGGAAATTGGGACCGAGTGTCCAAAGTCTAGAGTACTTGTATTATCACAAATTAGTGAAATATCTCTCTCTTACAAAAAAGAATAAAAATCTAACTATCCTCTCTCTCTCTCTCAAGTCCTCCTGCTCTCTCCTGCCATCTAGGATAGAATAGCCGGCTCCGCCTCTCAAGGCTGCTCAGGATCCCCTAGTCGATCCTCCTTGGTCAGTGGTCCCTCGCAAGAAAACAAGAAACGGATGTCAGACAGTTCAAAACCAATTATATAATAGAATCAGACAATAAAAAATGGCTAAGTAAGTAAAAAGACACAAGTCTACTCTACAAGTCGATGCTCTCCGACAACGGTGCCATTTGAAAAACAAGAAAAGCGAGAGCCGCTAAATAATGGTCTGACAGATCAAACTCATTGTCACTGAGGCGACTACTCAGGCCTTCACGTTGATCAACAATTAACGCACACAATCAATCAAGCAATCAAGAGAAAGGATTAAAATTTATTATACCCTACTAAGAATGTATAATGGCAAGCAAGTAGGGGTCGAACACATGAAGCAAGGGAGTAAAGTACACTAAATAATAATCGAATGCCCTATGTCTTGTAAGCTACTTAGCCAATTGAGATTTTTGTGGGTTTTTTTATTTTATATTTTTTTATTTAATTTTTAATTTTTTAATTTTATATTTTGATTTTAATTTACAGATTTTGTATTTTATTTTTATATTTTGTATTTTCTCTTTCTTTTAATAAAGATATAATTTATACAAGGAATATATATATACACTAGAAATAAGAAAGAGGTAAAAAGGGGTAGAATACTCAAAATATAGGAAACAAAATGTTTTTGTTATTTTTATATTTTTCTAATGTTTTTGTGATTTTTCTGTATTTTTCTTATTTTTTTGGTATTTTTAAAGGTAAAAATACTAGAAAACAGTGAACTAAGTTGCTGGCTGAAATTAAAATGAGGATGAAAAATATCAAATAGTGTCCAAAATTCCTCAAATTAATTTTAAATGAAAGGTAATAAATAAGAAAAAATTCAGAGATCAAAATTATATTTTTAGGATTTTTTAGGATTTTTTGATCTTTTTATGAAGACTTTTGGGATTTTATAATTTTTAGAAGTTTTCTTTTGTATTTTTTAGTGATTTTTGGTCTAGAGTTAAAACACACAGAAACATGATGGGCCGAAAATGCTCAATCAATCCGGATCAGGTAAAAATAATCACTCTTGGGTTGTTGCGACCCGGATCGAGAGATAAATCGGCTCAACAAGAAAAGTATAAGAGCAGACCACCAATCAACAAGATAAAACAATAAAAGCAAAAGTAGTGGTCCTGGCTAAGAGATTAGCCTCGTGTAGCACCCATGGTCGGACTCAGGGAGCACGAGTTGGCCTCGCAGCCTACGAAGTAGTCAAAAATGAAACAAAGCGAAAACAAGTATTTTTGGTGGTTTTTAATGATTTTATATTTTTTTGGATTTTTAGTAATGGAGGAAAATGATAAAAAGACAAGAACAAGCACAATCAACAAATTATTTAAACACTCTAAAAAGCTCCAAAAATTCCAACAAAAATATTTTTATGTTTTATAGATTTTTTACTATTTTCATTAAATTTTTGAGATTTTCATAATTTTTATGTAATTTTCTAAAATCAAAGAAGGCAGAAACAGTGAGCTATTGTCCAGCCAGGCTTGGAAGACCAATTTAAAGTATCAAATTGATCTGTAAAAGCCTGGAGCCTATTTTTTATGAAAACTACAAACACAAAAGAAAATTCAGAAAAAGGGTTTGTATTTTTTTGGTTTTTCTATAATTTTATAAATTTTTTATAATTTTTTAATGATTTTAATTTTTAAGGTTTTTGTATATCCAAAAATAGCCAAAAATGCACAGAAAATCAAATACACCAAAATTAACAAATCCTAATTTTTTTAGAATTTTCAAAAGAGTTTTTATTTTTTTTATAATTTTCCAAACTGGATAGACACAAAACAACTGTTTTTGAATTTTTAAAAATAATGAAAAGCCTAAAAAATGTACCCAAAAATTAGGGAAATTTTTACACAATGGCAGGAGCCACATGTCCAAATTTCACGCAATTTGGATTAAATTTGATAATTTTTTTAAATGAAACAAAGGCTCACATTTCACAGGGACCTACATGCAAGAAAAAGTATTTTTAGGGGCCAACCAGTAACAAGGAATAAAGTGCGAGGGCCCTTGTGCAAGATTCCCACAAAAGCACGTGCGTTGCACGTGTATCAGACACGGAGGGGCATTTATGCAAATTCTATTCATAAAATTTCATTCAGTAACACAGAAGAAACACTAGGTAGAAAATGCAAAATGACCAGAATCTCACGTGTCGACCTACGTGGTTCACATATACAGGGACTACATTGCAAATAAAGGAAACATGAAGGCCCTTAATGCAAGATTACCAAAATAAAAACAACGGGATAAAATATTTACAGGACTGAAAAGTAAAGGCAATAAACCAAGGGGCCTAAGAACAATTACCCATTATTAAAAAGTGAACGGCTGAAGCGACGCCACGTGGAAGATCGGAGGGTTGTGGAACGAGGGCTCCCCTTCAGCTGATGGACGCTCGAGAGCTCGCCACGTGTGGGATCCGACGGTAGGAGGCAGTGGCTAAACCCTCGCTGGATCGACGACGATGAAGAGGACACGTGGAGATTAGACGACGATGGATATATGGTGCCTCTTCGTCTGAGTGGATGGTCCAGATCAGGCCTCTGATAGATCCGATGGTGGAGAGCTGGCGTGGACGAACGGTCGAGATCAGAACTGGGGCTGAGGTGGTAATCGGACGGTGGCGGGAGGATTTCCAAGAACTCGACGTCGGCGAACTTTACCGGCCCAATGCATGCGGTGGAGATGTCCTCTGAAGCTGCTGGAGTGGGGGATAGCTTCGTCTCGATGGTCCGCAGCTAGTGGATGCCTCCGATGAGGCCGGCGACCACCGGAGTGGTCTGGCGACGGCGGAGGAATGGAGCTGTTGTGGATGAGCGTTCGGGCCCTCAGATGGGCCTCCTCCGACCTGCAAAGTGCACAAAACAGCTCCTTGGTCGAGAACAGCTCCTTGGTCGAGGGGAAATTGCCTCAACCAAGTTAGGGGTGAAATGGGCGAGTATATGCGTCGAGGCGACACCCTCCGGCGAGGCGACGGTGGAGGAGGTTGGAGGATCTGCTCCGGGGCGAGTCAAGGGGGGTAGTTGGGTGAACAAGGTGGAGAGGAGTATGGCGAAGGTGAAGATCGAGTCGGATGGACAAATGGGTAGACGGAAACGGTTGGCGGTGGCGGCGGAGCTAAGAGAACTGAAAACTAAAAATCTAAATCTAAGCTGCCCTACAGACGACCGAAGCTACCTGGCGGCCGTGGTCGACTGTGCTGGAGCTCAGGGAGCTCCGGGGGTCATAGCCTCAAGGGATTGTCGCTTCTCGAGGCTAAGCGCACCTCGCGGCAGCGCACATCAATGAAATCGTCGGGTCGATGGTTCCCGACTGCCCGAGCCTCACTGCTACCCTCCTCCGCGCTGCTGTCACTCTAGCGAGGAAGAGGAGATCACTGGCGTCGAGGGGGAAGGCCAAAGATGGCGTGAAAAGGCTGCTGGAGGTGGAGCATTATACTCCCGTCGGTCTGATAAGAAGGCAACGGGTCCGGCTTGGTGAAGCACGGACCCTTAGGAGAAGACTCGGGCGAAGGTCTCGGATCTACAGGGAACAAATGGAGCTCGGGGTTTGAGGAAGTGGGTGGCGGATCGTGCTGGGAAAAATCTGAGATATCGGGTCGGTCGCACCGATCCGCAAGGAAGAGGTCCGTGGGGGAGAGTTGACCGGGGGTCAACAATCCCCCGTGGACCGATGGAAATTCAACTTTTATTAATTCTTTAAAAATTCATTTTAAAATAATAAATGATATTTTCGAAAAACTTAAAACATGAAAAATGTTTATTTATTTTTAAATTATTTTTTAGTGGTTTTTATTTATTTTTTTGAAATATAATTTAGGTATTTACAAAATATTATTATTATATACTGGTATATACATATGTATTTTTTATTTTTGATTTTTAATTATTTATTTTTATACAATTTATTCAAATTTTATATTTTATTTATTTATAGAATAAAATGTGGAATAAAAGGTTATTTTTCATTTTATTTTTATTAATTATCTACAAGGGTGAAATAAATACTTTTATTTATATACATACATGGTATATATACAAGGTGGATTTGGATTTTATTTTATTTCTTTTTATTTTGTTTTTATTTTTCAAATTTTTGTTTTATTTATTTACATCATGAAATATGGGATATATACATATTTTTATTGATTTTTAATAATTATTTACAAGGAAAAATAAATAGATGTGTGGTTCTATGTACATGGTATATATATACAATGAAGGAATTTTATTTCTTTTTATTTTTCTTTCATTTTTCCCATTTTTATTTTAATTTTATATTTACAAATATACACAAATAAATAAACACACATTTTTATTTATAGGAAAATAATTTTTATTTATATACAGGTATATGTACACACATATGAGCTTCCCTATCTCTCTCTACTTGGGTTCTTTTGTGGTCAGGCCCATGCTGAGCCCTCCCATGGGATTAGGTCGCTCAATATTTATTCTAAATATCTCCCTCTTTTTCTTTTATTTCTTTATTATTTTATTTATGCATAAAAACATGCTAAGTATTGTAATTTACACAATGCATGCTTATTGACAATTATTGCTATTTACATGAATATACATGTGTTTTGCATAGGTTTTGTAGCTAAAATAAAAGAATAAAGAGTCCAAATAAAAGCTTATTTGGACTAAAGCTTAAAACTGAACAGCCTTTAAGTTCCACCAATCTATGGGCAAGAGTCCTCAATAAACCAGATCAGAACAAGTCTACATACACAAACTCTAATGATAATGAATCTTTCCTTGTACGGTGTAAGTGATATGTAGCTCCCCACCTCAAAAGTAACAAAGAAACAACCTCCCTCAACCTGGTAACTCTAATGCCTCGGTCTAGCAACTCTTTCCTCGAGAAGCGGGGTATTCCCTTCTAAGTTCAAGTGCAACCGGCTCAAGAAGAGGGGGAAGAAGAGAATTGACCATGGCCAGTGTAGCCATGTATCCCTGGGAGCTCTAACCAGTGTAGCTGAGTCTCCTGCTTCAAGCTTCATGAGATGGAACATGTATACCATAAGCTTTTGCTTTATTTGACTATATACACTCCGGTGGGATTATTAAATTTTCAATCCGACCCACCACTTTTTTGGAGTTCTTTTCTTTTCGTACTTTTTTTTTCATGTGCATATGTACAACATATTTACATGGTGCAGCATATATACAAGGAGTTTTTCCTCTTGAGTCAGTAGACAATCCCTCTTTTGAAGCTTTATTGCAACCCACGGCTTCTGTCTTTAGACTTCATAACCACCAGACCAAGTTGAGACGCACTTCCTTCACTATAAGAAGAAGAGAGGTTCCGCCTAGAAGTACTACCCTCATATGCAACCCCAAGCCATAGGAAACTGCCTCCTCACCACCTCATCCGTGGAGAGCTAGGTGCAAAGTGCTGGTGCAAGTCAAGCCATTGTCTCTAAGAGTCATGCGTGTGTTGTTAAGTGCTCTACTTAGGCTCATCAAGATGACATATGCTCATAGCCTAGTGGACTCAAAGAATTAAGTCCCAATGGACCTGAAAAGCCTTAACCCTAAGCCCTATAAGGTTCCTCTTATTATTAGGTGGATTAAAGTCTTAACCAAGCTCCATTTTCCAATTTAATTCTAGGCTAGTTTAAATGTCAACTATAATCCAGGAAAATCTATACAAATATTTACAAAGATGCTATTTTACAAATATTTACACATGTACAAAATTTTTGAAAAATGTTTTGAAACCATGGATGTATGCATGAATGCGAATTTTGCAAAATATTTACACAAATTTACACAAGTTTTTTGCAAACTTTTGATTTTCAAAACATTTTGGAAAAATTTTGTACTATATACATAATTTTGATATGCACATATTTACACACAAGTTACACAAAAAGTTTTTGAAAATATTTTTACAAAAATAATTTGTACAATAGCTATGTATGTGCAATAAAAGAATGTGTATTTACAATTTTTTTTTAATTTTTATGGGTTTTTTGGGTTTTTAGCCATTTTTATTTATTAACACACTCACACAAAGTACGAGTTATGGCTAAAGTATATATGAAATATATACACACCCCCCTATACTTAGCTCGAACGATGTCCTCAGAGTCATGAGCGATGAAGAAGACATAACTCGTGCTTAGTATAGGGAAGTGAAAAGGAAGGCTATATACAAAGACGAATCAAAGAATAGAAATCAAGAGGATCTCGGCCTTTCCCCCTATACTTAGGATCAAATAATCCTAAGTATAGTAGGCTGTACACGAAGGGAAATCCGAGTGAGAATGTACAGGGTCTACCCCCCCTATACTTAGGGTAAAATATCCCTAAGTATAGGCAGCAAAACAGAGGTAGAAATACACGAAGAAGATCACTCCCCCTATACTTAAGGTGAAGAATCCCTAAGTATAGGCAACAATAGAAGTGATGAAACAGAACGAAAGAACAACCCGGTGTTTCCACCCCCCTATACTTAGGATGAGGTATATCCTAAGTATAACAAAGATAAACCTGGGGTGAAAACAAACACGGAAGAAAGAAAGATCAAACTAAGACGAAACACGTATATACAAAAGGGTACAATGTTGAGGTGCCTCTCAACAAGCACTAGTTTTTACGCCCCTAGCTGGGTGCAAAGGCTAGGACAAGGCTGTGTCAAAGTTCAGGACGACATCTGTAAGGTGAATGTCGTACTGTCGTTGCAGTCTCGGTATGAGAACAATGAGAAACTAAAAAGTGTAAAGAAAGACTCCCAGGTAGGCAATCAGGCGGGTGTCTGTTACCGGCAAAGGATATGGAAGTATGTAATCGGGATCCGGTAGCACAAAAGAAATCGTCGGCTCTGGATCAGACTGGAGTGGAAGCGTAGAGCCGAAGAAATCAAATGTGGAGAAGGATGGATCAGTCATGGAGTCCTCCACGTCAATAAGTGTCTCGAAAAGGTGTGGACAGTCAAGATCAGGAGACTCTCTAAGAAAACTGATATCCGATGCACAAAGTAGAGACAAGTCAGACAGATCATCGAATATCTCAAGGATCGGCTCATCCTCGTGAGGGTCGTCGAGGTGAGATGACTCAGAATCAGAAGGATCAGAAGACTCAGTTTCGTGATCCGCCAGATCGGATACACTCCCAAAAGGTGAAACCGAGTACTCATCGTGTATGGCATTCTCCCGCAGATAACCCTCGGGGAGAAATGCAAGATCAGAGGTGACAAATAGAGGATCATGATCTAGAGGGGCATCTACGCTGCTGTCAAGTATCCACTCGGTGCACCAGGATGCATCATCATCTGAAATGTGGCTCTCGGTAATCTGGAAACAAGAGAAGGTACTGGTCAACACTGCGGAGGCTGGAAGTGTGTCTGTGTCTGATCCTCGCTCTGTGGCAATGTTGGCTACCAACTGGTCCTCAGCAAGTGTGTCTGTCTCGTCAAAGTGGATGATAAAAGGCTCGAATACGGGACTATCTCTACCTGATCTCTCAAAGTGGTGTCCCATATCGAATTGTGGTTGCTGGGCTGAGTCATGGTATCTGTCGGACTCCGAGAAGTGTCTCTGCAGAAAAGAAGCTGACTCCTCCGGGACTGGACACTGAAGTGACTGAATCAATGGCTGTAAAAGCGAGGGCTCCTCCGGCTCCTGGAGTATCAGAAGATCTGATATCCAAGACTCGTCAACTGAGAACTCTGGGGCTGACTCGAACTCTAGCTGGAAGACCGACGGGAACTCGAGTAGACTCTGGGTCCGAACCTCTGCTATCACGTTCATCTCTTATGCACTCTGTGGTTCTAGGGCATCCAAGTCCTCGGGCTGGTGTCTAGAAGCTGTATCCTCATGTAATGTGACACACCGCACTGGTACTATAACATCCGCATGTGTTGTCCCGACTACGGCATCTCGTGAAGATGGTCTTTGTGAAAGTAAACGCGAGATGGTATCCAGTAAGTGAATGTCGAAACTGCGGTGTGAACCGCCACATGTGGTAATCACCAGTGCTATCTGCTCTACGGTCATCCCCCGCATGGAGATCTCAATAATGTCTATCAGTGAAAGTTCATGGTCCGGAAATCTCCTCAAGAGGTCAAGAAACCTCAGCCATGCCTCATCCAATGGCTCCTGGGGGTCAACTGAAAACTCGGTGATCAAAGACCGCATAAACTCTGCTCTACGTTGGGGAAAGTATCTCTGTAGAAACTCTCGACGTAGCTCTCCCCACGTAGCGAATCTCCTCCCCAATCGTCTGTACCATCTCATGGCTCTGTCCTGAAGTGTGAATGGGAAGGTCCTCAACATCATCTCCTCTACAGTGATATCTGAATAGATCTGTATCCTACAAAAATCCTCGAACTCAGACAAGTGAATATAGGGCTCCTCGTGAGCCTCCCCTGAAAATGTCGGCAGTCTTTGAAGAAGCTCTCGATCAAGGATGAATGGACCTAATGTAGAAGCTGACTGAGATTCCTATCGTATATGCTCATCCATCATACTGGAATAGGATCTATCGGATAATCTCATCTGCTCTCTGTGATCACAAACGGAGTGCACTCTCAACTCAGCAATGGCATCTTCTGGGTCTCGCATCTGCTCAATTTGATATCCGCGGACGTCTAGCGCAGCATGCCCAGAGTAAAGAAAGGGATGGGAGGGAGGGAGCGGGAGGTTGGTCGGGGATCCGACCTCCCTCGAAGGTGGACTGGACTGATGGTCAGAAGGTGAAGAAGAAGCCACAAGAGTCGGCCAGAAGTGAGGGGGATCCATCATCCAGGGATAAAGGAGAAGAAGAGAAAGGACTGAAGGGAGGGTGGGAGAAAAGAATGAATGGAGAAGAAGATAGATGGGGGAAAGGCAGAAAGGATCTGGAATCACACAAGATGAGAAAGCAAAACCCCCGATTCACCTACGCACACTGAGCTGAAGACCGTAAGTGATCGGTCAATTATCTTGTCGATTTTATTTAGGTGATCAATTCAGTCTTTCAGAGCGATTACGCGAGCTGATAGGAATCCAATATTCTCAACGGATTGTCCCGAGTAAAAGGTCGGTAGTCAGTCAAGAAATCGGATATGTCTCTAGATTAGGATGCGGGTCACTCTCTCGCTCATCCAAACCAAACAAGGAGGGGGTTACTCTCCCCAAGACAGATTTTTCAATGAGATGTCTTTTAGATCAAGTGTGATTAGCAGTCCTAATTTTATTGTTTTTCTTTTTATGTATATTTCAAGAAAACGTCTAACAAATTTTTCGGTTCTCCTGATTATTTTAAGTCCAAAATAGGGGGAGAAGACGAAAAAGTCGATGCGCGAGAATCAATGATGTATGCAGAGTAAGAGATGCGTACCTGACTCCAGCAGTCTACATGCAGGGTGATCCGCGCATAAAATAAATGACAGAATATAAACTACCTATATGATGCACGCGGAAAACCGTCCCTAATAGAGCAATTTCTACACGAAAGAACGGTAGCCGGGAACTCGAGCCTAGGTCCGGAGTCCTTTCTTGGGAGCCACTCGGTGTCCGCCACAATGGATCCTGCACGCGCTGTATGTGACTCCTCAAGGTACGTGGACCAGAGCTCTAATAAGCCGGCTTTTTCTTGTGAATTAATTAATTAGATCCAATTATTCGAACTATAGGTACATGCATATATTAAGGTGTGTGGATCCTAATTAATTACGTCATAGTCAAGTAAAATCCTAAGCTAAGGCTGAAAATTGTGTAAATCAGACAAGTAGTATATAAACGGTCAAAACCATGAAAAACCACGAAATCTCGGTGAGGTCCCTTGAGCACACTGGTGCTCGGCGAAACAGACCCCGAAAACCGTCAAATGTCCACGTTCGGTCCAGGTCCCTGTATTATTACAAATAGAATAGTTCTACTGAAATAAAACTAAGCTAATCTACGGCTATCCTACGGTTATTTCGCGACTATTCTGTGGCTCCCGAACTTTGACTCCTCTCCTTGCGCTCTCCTGCGGCTTCGTACAGAAGGAAGCTGCCTCCGAATCCCGCGGTTGCTTCGGCTTCTGAAAAAGCTGCCTCGGTCCTCGGGCCCCACGTAAAAAGCAGAAACCAAAGTGTGTTAGTCCAGATAAATGTATAAATGAATCCGATAGAAAATATATACAAATATCTATAAAACGTCGTGAAAAAGAAAGCCGCGGAAAAAATCAAAACTGACTACTAAGTTGTGCTCCCCGGCAACTGCGCCATTCTGATGGACTGAAAATTCTCAATCAATCCAGATCGAGAGATAAATCAGCTCAAGAAGAAAAATATAAGAGCAGACCACCAATCAACAAGATAAAACAATAAAAGCAAAAGTAGTGGCCCTGGCTATGAGATTAGCCTGGTGTAGCACCCAGGGTCGGACTCAGAGAGCATGAGTTGGCCTCGCGGCCTACTAAGTAGTCAAGAATGAAATAAAGCGAAAACAAGTATTTTTGGTGGTTTTTAATTATTTTGATATTTTTTTGTATTTTTAGTAATGGAGGAAAATGATAAAAAGATAAGAACAAGCACAATCAACAAATTATTTAAACACTCTAAAAAGCTCCAAAAATTCCAACAAAAATATCTTTATTTTTTTATAGGTTTTTTAATGTTTTTGGTGAATTTTTAAGATTTTTATAATTTTTATGTAATTTTCTAAAAATCAAAGAAGGCAGAAATAGTGAGCTACTGTCCATCCAAGCTTGGAAGATCAATTTAAAATATCAAATTGATCTGTAAAAGCCTGGAGGTAATTTTTATGAAAACTACAAACACTAAAGAAAATTCAGAAAAGGGTTTGTATTTTTTTGGTTTTTCTATAGTTTTTTTATAATTTTTATATGTTTTTAATGGTTTTTAAATTTTTAAGGTTTTTGTGTATCCAAAAATAGTCAAAAATGCAAAGAAATCAAACCCATCAAAATTAAGAAATCCTAATTTTTTTAGAATTTTTAAAAGAGTTTTTATATTTTTTTATAATTTTCCAAACTGAACAGACACAAAAACAACTTTTTTTGAATTTTTAAAAATAAAAAAAATCCTCAAAAATATACCCAAAAATTAGGGAAATTTTTACACAGTGGCAGGAGACAAAATCCAAATTTCACGTAATTTGGGTTAAATTTGATATTTTATTTAAATGAAACAAAGGCTCACAGTTCACAGGGACCTACATGGAAGAAAAAGTATTTCTAGGGGCCAAACGGTAACAAGGAAATAAAGTGCGAGGGCCCTTGTGCAAGATTCCCACAAAAGCACGTGTGATGCACGTGTATCAGACACGGAGGGGCATTTATGCAAATTCTATTTATAAAATGTCATTCAGTAACACAGAAGAAACACAAGGTAGAAAATGCAAAATTACCAGAATCTCACATGTCGACCCACGTGGTTCACATATACAGGGACTAGACTGCAAATAAAGGAAACATGAAGATCCTTAATGCAAGATTACCAAAATAAAAACAATGGGATAAAATATTTACAGGACTGAAAAGTAAAGGCAATAAACCAAGGGGCCTAAGAACAATTACCCATTATTAAAAAGTGAACGGCTGAAGCGGTGCCACGTGGAAGATCGGAGGGTTGTGGAATGACGGCTCCTCCTCAGCTGATGGACGCTCGAGAGCTCGCCACGTGTGGGATCCGACAGTAGGAGGCAGTGACTAAACCCTCGCTGGATCGACGGCGATGAAGAGGACACGTGGAGATCAGACGGCGATGGATATATGGTGCCTCTTCGTCTGAGTGGATGGTTCAGATTAGGCCTCTAATAGATCTAACGGTGGAGAGCTGGCGTGGACGAACGGTCGAGATCAAAACTGGGACTGAGGTGGTGATCGGACGGTGGCGGGACGATATCCAAGAACTCAACGCCGGCGAACTTCGCCGGCCCAATGCACGCGGTGGAGATGTCCTCTGGAGCTGCTGGAGTGGGGGATAGCTTCGTCTCGATGGTCCGCAGCTAGTGGATGCCTCCAATGAGGCCGGCGACCACCAGAGTGGTCCGGCGATGGCGGAGGACTGGAGCTGCTATGGATGAGCATTCGGGCCCTCAGATGGGCCTCCTCCAACCTGCAAAGTGCACAGAAAAGCTCCTTGGTCGAGGGAAAATTGCCTCGACCAAGTTAGGGGTGAAATGGGCGAGTATATGCATCGAGGCGACACCCTCCGGCGAGGCAACGGCGGAGGAGGGTGGAGGACCTACTCCGGGGCGAGTCAGGGGGGTGGTTGGGTGAAGAAGGTGGAGAGGAGTGTGGCGAAGGTGAAGGTCGAGTCGGATGGACAAATGAGTAGACGGAAACGGCTGGCGGTGGCGGCAGAGCTAAGAGAACTGAAAACTAAAAATCTAAATCTAAGCTGCCCTACAGACGATCGAAGCTACCTGGCGGGCGTGGTCCACTGTGCTGGAGCTCAGGGAGCTCTGGGGGTCATAGCCTCAAGGGATCGTCACTTCCTGAGGTTGAGCGCACCTCGCGGCGGCGTACGGCGACGAAATCGCCGGATCGATGGTTCCCGGCTACTCGAGCCTCGCTGCTACCCTCCTCCGCGCCGTTGTCACTCTGGAAAAGAAGAGGAGGTCACTGGCGTCGAGGGGGAAGGCCAAAGATGGTGTGAAGAGGCTGCCGGAGGTGGAGCTTTATACTCCCGTAGGTCCGAGAAGAAGGCAACGGGTCCGGCTTGGTGAAGCACGGACCCCTAGGAGAAGACTCGAGCGAAGGTCTCGGATCTACAGGGAACAAATGGAGCCCGGGGTTTGAGGAAGTGGGTGGCGGATCGTGCGGGGAAAAATCTGAGATATCGGGTCGGTCGCACGGATCTGCAAGGAAGAGGTCCGCGGGAGAGAGTTGACCGGGGGTCAACAATCCCCCGTGGACCAATGGAAATTCAGCTTTTATTAATTCATTAAAAATTCATTTTAAAATTATAAATGACTTATTTTCGAAAAACTTAAAATATGAAAAATGTTTATTTATTTTTAAATTATTTTTTAGTGATATTTATTTATTTTTTTGAAATATAATTTAGGTATTTACAAAATATTATTATTATATACAGGTATATACATATGTATTTCTTAATTTTGATTTTTAATTATTTATTTTTATACAATTTATTCCAATTTTATATTTCATTGATTTATAGAACAAAATGTGGAATAAAAGGTTATTTTTTTTATTTTTATTAATTATTTACAAGGGTGAAATAAATACTTTTATTTATATACATACATGGTATATATACAAGGTGAATTTGGATTTTATTTTATTTCTTTTTATTTTGTTTTTATTTTTCTATTTTTTTATTTATTTACATCATGAAATATGGGATATATACATATTTTTATTGATTTTTATTAATTATTTACAAGGAAAAATAAATAGATGTGTGGTTCTATGTACATGGTATATATATACAATGAAAGAATTTTATTTATTTTTATTTTTCTTTTGTTTTTTCCATTTTTATTTTAGTTTTATATTTACAAATATATACAAATAAATAAACACACATTTTTATTTAGAGGAAAATAATACAGGTATATGTACACACATATGAGCTTCCCTATCTCTCTCTACTTGGGTTCTTTTGCGGTCAGGCCCATGCTGAGCCCTCCCTTGGGATTAGGTCCCTTAATATTTATTCTAAATATCTCCCTCTTTTTTCTAATTTCTTTATTCTTTTATTTATGCACAAAACATGCTAATTATTGCAATTTACACAATGCATGCTTATTGACAATTATTGCTATTTACATGAATATACATTTGTTTTGCATACGATTTGTAGCTAAAATAGAAGAATAAAGAGTGATGAATGGGTATTCATCAAAACACAAAATACAATCTTTTTTTAGAATTTTTCAAATATGTTTTCTAATTTTTATGTATTTTCTAATGCAAAAAGTGTTGAAAATGCATGTTTTTCAATTTTTATAATTATGAAAATGCAATAAAAATGCAAAATAAAAATATGCCGTGTAACTAGAATGAAGCAGGAGCTTAAGATAGTTTTTGGTAATTTTTTGGGATTTTATAGATGCAAGAAATGAATAAAGGCAACAAAAAGAAAAATCAATAGTGGCAGAGGCCTATATGTAAATATCTAGAAAGTTAAGGGCCCAGTTGCAATTTTTTCCAAAAGTAATACAACGTACAATATATTCCTAGACTAAATCAAAATACCCAAAGTTGCGAGGTCTCCTGTCACGACCCTAATTCTGGGCCGTCGGATCCTCCCATAATCGGATCTAGTTACTCAGCAATAATTCATTCAGCAATCACAACTAACATTCAGAAATAGACTACAAATAAAGTATATTTAGAAGAAAGTATTTCAACACTTTTCCATTTACAAAAGAAAGTTCAGATGATATATTGTCCCACTATAACCATTTACATGTACATCAGCTTGAAAGGAAAATACACAAAAGATTACTAACTACCTTACAAAGTAAAGATACTGTGGTTGGATGGATCTGTACTAACGTCCTTGCGATGGCTCGCCGACACCTGTTAGGTTTTCCATAAATCATAGGATAACAATTAGCGAATGCTAAGTAACGAAGAAGAGAAAAGCAAACAAATTGTGTAATTTTGCAAAACTTGTTATCACAAAAGTTTCATTCCTTCTTGTTAATTTAAGTCATATACCTTTCTATTCTACGTCAGGGATTAGTCTAGGGGAACCCCACCCTTATTGGACCTTCGAAGTTGTGGATACTTCGAGATTGGAGATTGCATTGATCTTAGTAAGCTTATGCCACCGCACGTCGCCTCAACCAATCCTCCAATACTACCCTGACAATTTCCTTTTCTTTTATTAACTAGGGTCTCAACCCTCAGCCTGGAAAACAAATGAGCACACCGTCCTCAAGGACTCGGTTGCTTGAAACCTCAGGCTAACATTTAATCATATAACCTAGCGGCTTTAAATATATATTATCGTGACCTAGCGCTATTTAACCACCCGTGCCTCCACATGACATGACTACATCTTCCCTCGTTCAACCCGAAGATATTGGCTCACGGTACCATGCGTTGCAAAACATTCATTTCGTGTGCGCTTAACATAACAGGGCAACCGTGTACCACATAGGCAGGGAAAAGCCAATACGGGTTCCTTCCGACAAACCTACAGGTTGCATGCCCGACCTGTAGTTCTACTCCCAGTCATCCTTAACATGATACACACAATCCTTTTCAAGATCCAACTCAAACCACATCAATTCCCATGATGTAATTCTTTCATTAAGTCTTTGATTTGCATAATCAGTAATAATTAGTATAGACCCACACATATATTATTCATATACATATATACTTGTATTTATGCCTATTTTAACTCCCAAACCCTAACTTTCAAAGCCACCGCATCGATTTGATGCTTGAACCTTATTTTAGTGGGAATCACAAAGAAACTGTTAAGACTTTTCAAAAACAACCAAAATTAGGGTTCTTTATAGCACATAACATAAAATAAAAAATTTCAATAATCTCGTATGAAAATCCAACAGCTAAAGGAAGTATTTCGTTACCTAATCAAGCTCTCTCTTGTGTATGCAAGGCTTCATCGTGTTTCATTTTTAGAACGGCTATTTTAAGGCTCCTGAAAAGATCGAATTTCATTTTCGTATCAACAACCGCTAAGAACGTGTCAAGAACGCGAAGAACGAACGAAGAACGCGAAGAACGCGAAGAACACGAAGAACACCAGAACGCCAAGAACATATTTTCTCTTAACATTTCGGTAGAGTTTCCCCTTGTATCGGGACATATTTCTTGGAAAATTTCGGTAGAGTTTCCCCTTATATCGGGACATATTTCTCGGAAAATTTCAATAGAGTTTCCCCTTATATCGGGACATATTCAAAAATAAAAACGAAAAGAGTTTCCTCTATAAAATCAATCGAGAGGAAAATAACAACGAAACTGAAAGAGATGAAAAATCGGTAGACACCACGCATCTTAGGTGAGTGAACGTGTGACGAATCACAGGGTCACTGACGTGCATAGCCGCCCGCACCTAAGTAGAGTATTACACAGATTTCTCCATCAAAATAATTATAAAAGCATAATAGAAAGAATAGAAACATAAATGATGGAGAATCGGTAGACACCACGCGTATTAGATGAGTGAACATGTGACGAATCACAGGGTCACTGACGTGCATAGCCGCCTGCACCTAAGTAGGGTGTTTCACAGATTTCTCCTCCAACCACAACAGGAAAACGAATCGGAAAGAAAGATGAATCAAACAAAACTTGGAAGAACAAGAGGATGAATTGAAAGCCTAGCTTATGAAGCAAACTAAGAGAGGATCATACATTTCTCCTCCTCGTTCTCCCGGCAGCGCTTCGCTAGCGCTCCTTCCTCGCCTCCCACTCCTCCTCCCGACGTCTCGACCCTAGCCCTTGGGGTGGTGGTGGTAGTAGAAATCGTAGAGAATGAATGGGTGGGGGATCTGTTTACAGGCTCTCGAAAACCACTAACCATGGTTAGAAAAGCATGGTTTAGACCTTAACCATGGTTTAGCGGCCCATGGTTTTGGCCCATGGTTTTAGCCAAAACTTATCCCAAACTTGAGGCTTAAGTTAGAACATTCTAGAGGATTCTAGATTCGCTAATGATGCCTAATTAACACTAATCGTGATTAACTTTCATTAATCACGATTTAACTTTTGTCGCTTACGCTTATCTTTTGCTAATTATTGATTAGTGTTGCTAATGATCATTAGCAATTTTCAATCCGTCATTAGTTTCTTTAATCATGTTTAATTTATCTTAATGACAGTCATAATGGGTTAATGACATCTTAGCCTTCCTTACTTCTCTTTCTTCCAAAAAATGATAACAATTCGAAACG
The DNA here is from genome assembly GCA_037367405.1 of Ottelia alismoides. Taxonomy (NCBI): domain Eukaryota; kingdom Viridiplantae; phylum Streptophyta; class Magnoliopsida; order Alismatales; family Hydrocharitaceae; genus Ottelia; species Ottelia alismoides. The sequence continues at coordinate 642,776 of JAZKJV010009974.1, forward strand.
AAGTCCGATTCACACGAAACAAATTTCGTTGGTTTTCTCTTGACGAGCCGGATCTTATTATATAGTATCCGAGATATGTCAAATTCAAGACTTTAAAATTATAAAAAACTTAAATAAAATCTCGTCCTCCAGACTAGAAATGCAGGCATAACAACCTTAAAGAGAATGAAACAATAACAACCTTAAAGAGAATGAACATCCTTTCATTTATAATGAACATATACATAATACATAGTCTTATCATTCAAATAAGTATGGGTATTTCTCTCTCATTTCTACCTCAGGTTCCCATGTGGCTTCTTCAAACTCTTGGTTCCGTCACAATACTTTAACTAGAGGCACCTCTTTGTTTCTCAACTTCTTGATATCCCTTTCAAGTATTTGCACAGGTATCTCTTGGTATGTCAAGTCTGGATCAACATGTAAATCATCATAACTTATCTTATGCTCTAGATCTCTAATGTACTTTCTCATATTTGATACATGAAATACATCATGTATTGCCGAAAGATGTGGAGGAAGCGCAAGTCTATAGGCAACTTTTCTAATCCGTTGAATAATTTCAAAGGGACCCACGAACCTAGGTGCTAACTTCCCACGCAAGCCAAACCTCTGAACACCATTAATAGGTGATACTTTTAGAAATACAAAGTCACCTACCTCAAATTCAAGGTCGCTTCGCCTGGTATCACTATAAATTTTCTGGCGACTTTGGGAAGTTAATAGTCTTTTTCTAGCAAGCTCTACAACTTCCTGTGTCTCCTGAAGTCAATTTGAATCATAAAGGTTCTTTATTCCGACCTCTTGCCAATAAAAAGGAGTAGTACACCTTCATCCATATAGTGCTTCAAATGGTGCCATGCCAATACTTGTATTGTAACTATTATTGTAGGAGAATTCTGCAAGAGGCAAATGTTTAATCCACGATCCCTTCCATTCTAAGGCACATACTCATAGCATATCAGTGTCTGAATCGTACGTTCTGACTGACCTTCTGTTTGTGGATGATATGCTGTGCTTAAGCATAACTGTGTACCTAAGGCTTTCATGAAGTTCTCCCAATAGTGTGAGGTGAATCGTGAATCTCGATCGAAAACTACTTCCTTTGGGATACCATGGAGGCGAATCACATGTGTAATATATAACTCAGCAAGCTGGTCTGGAGTGAAAGATAAGCTTATCGAAATAAAGTGTGCTACCTTCGTCAGACGATCTATTATAATCCAGATATTATCTTTACTACCAGTCGTCTGAGGTAAGCCAGTAATGAAATCCATGGAAATGCTTTCCCATTTCCATTCAGGTATAGGGAGTGGTTGCAATAATCCCGGTGGCTTTTGGTGTGAAGCATTTACCTACTGGTAAGTGAAACATGAATTCACAAACTCAGCAACATCTTTCTTCATTCCCGGCCACCAAAAGTATGAATGAAGATCCTTATACATCTTTGTAATTCCTGGATGAATAGATAATCTTGAGCAATGCGCTTCTCGTAAGATGTCATTCCTTAGTTCAGGTGTGTTTGGTACACAAACTCTGTGATGGTTATACAATAACCCATCTTGTATCAGAAATCCCTCTATCTCATTCTTCTCAAGTTGTTGTCTCAAGTCTTTAAGGACTGGATCATCCTCCTATCCTTTCTTTATTCAATCCCAGATCCCTGGTTTGTATTGATGAGGAATAGTTATAGTATCAGTACTACAATCAAATGGTTTTCATTCACTTAACGTTGATAGTAAACCCCAGAAGTGGATAACACTTACTAGCCCAGGTGAATAAGTTCTTCTGCTAAGGACATCTGCTACGACGTTCCCCTTACCAGGGTGGTAGGAGATAGTGCAATCATAGTCTTTAAACAACTCTAGCCACCGTCTCTGTCTCATATTGAGTTCCTTCTGATCAAATAGATATTTCAAGCTTTTATGATCAGTGAAGATTTCAAAAGTAATAACATAGAGGTAATGTCTCCATATCTTTAAAGCAAAAACTACAGCAACTAATTTAAGGTCATGTGTTGGGTAGTTCTTTTCATGTATTCCGAGATGTCATGATACATACACAACTACCTTACCATGTTGCATAAGAACTACCACAAGTCCTTCTTTAGACGTATCAGTGTACACTGTGAACTCTTCACTCCCAGAGGATAGAGTAAAGATTGGTGCAGATGTTAGGCATTCTTTCAGTGTCTGAAAACTAGCTTCACATGTATCAGACCATAAGAATGGGATGAGTTAGTCTAGTCATTGGTAATGTTATTCATGAAAAGTCCTTCACGAATCTTCTATAATATCCAGGTAAACCCAAAAAAGATCGTATTTCTGTGACAGTCTTCGGGCGTTCCCAACTCATCACCGCACTAACATTTGTAGGATCAACTGATATACCTTCCTCGGAAATAACATGGCCTAAGAAAGATACTTCAGATAGCCAGAATCACATTTGCTATATTTAGCATACAGATTGTTCTTCCTTAGAGTTTCAAGTGTCCGCCTGAGATGGTGTTCATGCAGATACTTATCCTTGGAGTAAATAAGTAGATCATCAATAAAGACTACTACAAAGTGATCTAAGAACTCCTTGAATACTCTATTCATGAGATCCATGAAGGCTGCTGGGGCATTTGTTAGTCCAAAAGGCATAACTAAGAATTCATAATGCCAGTATCTAGTTTGAAAAGTTGTCTTGAGAATATTTGTATCTTTAATTTTCAATTGATGGTATCCAAATCTTAAATCAATCTTGGAATACACACTTGAACCCTTTAACTGATCAAAGAGATCATCTATTCTTGACAGTAGATACTTATTCTTTATTGTCATCTTGTTTAGTTATCTATAGTTAATGCACAACCACATTGACCCATCCTTTTTCCTAACAAATAAGACAGGTGCACCTCATGGTGAAGTACTAGGATGAATGAATCATTTATCTAACAGTTCTTGCAATTGTACCTTTAACTCTCGTAACTCAGCTGGTGCCATCCTATACGGAGGGATAGAGATAGGTTGGGTATCAGGTATGAGAGAGATTTCAAATTCAATCTCTCGCTTAGGTGGTAATCCAGGTAGTTGCTCTGAAATACATTAGGAAACACGCACACTATAGGTATATCTTCTATCATTCTGTCTGACCCTGATGTAGTGGATACATAAGCTAAATAGCCTTGGCACCCTTTCTCTAACAATTGTTGTGCCTTCATAGTAGAGATATATTCGACATTATCATTGGATGTCTTTCCAATGAACTGGAACTCTATCGAGTTAGGAAGGTGAAATGTTACTGTCTTCTGAAAACAGTCAAGACATGCATGATGCTTTTCTAGGCAATCCATCCCTAGAATAAGATCAAAGTCCTCCATTTCTATCAGTAGTAGTGAAACAGGTAACTGATGTCCCACTTTCAGTACAATACAATTATCCAGGATTTCTCGGATTATGAATACTTGTCCTCCTGGTCCCTTGATCAGATAGGATTATTATACTTCTACTGGTATCTTACCCAAAGTGGGTACTAACCGTCGAGCAATAAATGAATGTGAAGCACCAGAATCAAATAAAGCATGTACTGAAAAGCCATGAATAGTAACAATACCTCGTACGATCGTGCCTGAATTGTAGGCTTGTTCTTCAATGATTGCATTGAGCTGTCCATTAGGAATAGGCAAGCTACAACCCGCAACACTTTTGTGGTGGTTGTTGTTTAGGAGGCGCTCCTTGTGAGCTACGACCTCTACCATGTCTTCCTCCGCGTGTTGCTCCATTGCTCGGAGTGGATGTTATGCTGTTAATTGGGGTTGGTTTAAACCCTGACCCTCTCAACTACGGACAGTCTTTCCTAATGTGACCTTCTTGATGACAGTGATAACATGCATGTGTTCCTGTCTGAGCTGAAAACCCAACTACATAGGTACTAGTTCCTGGTGCTTAGTTACGGGGGTATAGTGGAGGTCTAGAGAAACCACCTCTTCCTGATAATTCCTAGCCCAAGGTCTGTGATGAGCTTATATTGGAACCGATTGTATGATAACGATTGTCTCTTCGGTTATAATTCGCCTTACGTTTGGATGGTCCACCAGTAAAGTGAAAGCTTCTTCTTTGGCGGTTTTCATCCCTCTCCATCTCAATACAAGAGGCGATGTCCATGGCTTCATCTATAGTGGTGGCTCTAAAACCTGCAAGCTTCTCTCTCAAATCTCCCTGAAGACCGCTAACAAATTTGGTAAGACACTCTTGTGGTGAAGCTTCTAAAGCTGGGGAGTAACGTAGTAGCTTCGTAAAGTGAATATGATAATCTCGTACATTCTTGGATCCTTGGATCAAAGAAGCTAACTCCCTCCTCTTCAATTCTTCCCAATGGGAGGGACAGAAGTGGGCTCGGAACCTCTCTTCAAAAATATCCCATGGAACAGAATCTGCTAATTTCTTGGAAATAGCTCTCCAACACGTCTTGCATAGTCTGCTAAGGAGTAATCAGCAAAGTACACCCAAGTATCTGCTGGTGCGTGTATTATTCTCAACATCTTGCTGATGTCATCAAGCCATAGTTCTGCCTCAACAGGTGTCTATATGCCTTTAAATCTAGGAATAATTCCCTTTCGGTAATTATCTAATAATGTTTGATGTCTAAGAAGGGCCTTCTCCGTTGCTCCTTCAGCTGGGATAGGAGTAGATTAAGTTGAAGGATGGTAACTAGATTCTTCCTCAGAAAGATGGACAGAACCTTCAATACTGGCATCCACAGGCTTAGATGCCTCGTGTCTCCAAGCTTGTGCATTGAGCCTCTCCTCCAATACTTGTTGTCATTGCCCCATGTCTTGGAGCATTGCCATCATAGCCGTTAATTGCCTAGACACATCTTGGTCTGCCATGATCCTGGGATGAGTCAAGGTCAAAGGTCAGATCCTATATGTCTTAGCATGATGTACATAAGGGACAATGACTTGTGAATGGTACTGCAGTCATTTATTAAGATCAAAGTATCTTAATACAACCTTAGTTTCTGAATATCGCTCATAGTTGTCAATTAGTAAATAAATTACTGAAGTAACCTTTCTCTGATACCAATCTGTCGCAACCCCAATTCCGGACCGTCGGATCCTCCCATAATCAGATCTGGTTACTCTGCAATAATTCATTCAGCAATCACAACTAACATTCAGAAACAGACTACAAATAAAGTATATTCAGAAGAAAGTATTTCAACACTTTTCCATTCACAAAATAAAGTTTAGATGATATATTGTCCCACTATAACAATTTACATGTACATTAGCTTGAAAGGAAAATACACAAAAGATTACTAACTACCTTACAAAGTAAAGCTACTGTGGTTGGCTGGATGTGTACTAAGGTCCTTGCGATGGCTCACCGACACCTGTTGGATTTTCCATAAATCATAAGATAACAATTAGGAATGCTATGTAACGAAGAAGAGAAAAGCAAACAAATTGTATAATTTCGCAAAACTTGTTATCACAAAAGGTTTCATTCCTTCTTGTTAAATCAAGTTCTATACCATTCTATTCCACGTCAGGGATTAGTCCAGGAGAACCCCACCCTTCTTGGACTCCGAAGCTGTGGATACTTCGAGATTGGAGATTGCGTTGATCTTGGTAAGCTTATGCCACCACACGTCGCCTCAACCAATCCTCCAATACTACCTTCATAATTTCCTTTTCTTTTATTAACTACGGTCTCAACCCTCAGCTTGGAAAACAAATGAGCACATGTCCTCGAGGACTCGGTTTCTTAAAACCTCAGGCTAACATTTAATCATATAACCTAGTGGCTTTAAATATATATTATCGTGACCCAACCGTTATTGAACCACCCATGCCTCCACATAACACGACCACATCTTTCATCGTTCAACCCAAAGATATTGGCTCCTGGTACCACGCGTTGCAAAACATTCATTTCGTACACACTTAACATAACAGGACAACCGTGTATCACATAGGTAGGGAGACACCAATACGGGTTCCTTCCGACAACCCTATAGGTTGCATGCCCGACCTGTAGTTCTACTCCCAGTCATCCTTAACGTGACACACACAATCCTTTTCAAGATCCAACTCAAACCACATCAATTCCCATTATGTAAATTTTTCGTTAAGTCTTCAATTTGCATAATCAGTAATAATTAGTATAGACCCACACATATATTATTCATATACATATATACTGGTATCTATGCCTATTTTAACTCCAAAATCCTAACTTTCAAAGCCACCGCATCGATTTGATGCTTGAACCTTATTTTAGTGGGAATCACAAAGAAACTGTTCAGACTTTTCAAAAACAGCCAAAATTAGGGTTCTTTATAGCACATAACATAAAATAAAAAATTTCAATAATCTCGTATGAAAATCCAACAACAAAAGGAAGTATTTCGTTATCTAACCGAGCTCTCTCTTGTGTATGCAAGGCTTTATCATGTTTCGTTTTTAGAAAGGCTATCTTAAGGCTCTTGAAAAGATCGAATTTTATTTTCGTATCAAAAACCGCTAAGAACGTATCAAGAACGCAAAGAACGAATGAAGAACGCGAAGAACACGAAGAACACAAAGAACACGAAGAACGCCAAGAACATATTTTCTCTTAAAACTTCGGCAGAGTTTCCCCTTATATCGAGACATATTTCTCGAAAAATTTCGGCAGAGTTTCCCCTTATATCGGGACATATTTCAAAAATAAAAACGAAAAGAGTTTCCTTTATCAAATCAATCGAGAGTAAAATAACAACGAAACTGAAAGAATATACTCAAACAACAAGAGATGAAGAATCGGTAGACACCACACATCTTAGGTGAGTGAACGTGTGACAAAACACAGGGTCATTGACGTGCATAGCCGCTCACACCTAAGTAAGGTATTACATAGATTTATCCATCAAAATAATTATAAAAGCATAATAGAAAGAATAGAAACATAAACGAGGGAGAATCGGTAGACACCACGCATCTTAGATGAGTGAACGTGTAACGAATCACAGGGTCACTAACGTGCATAACCGCCCGCACCTAAGTAGGGTGTTACACAGATTTCTCCTCAAACCACAATAGGAAAATGAATCGGAAAGAAAGATGAATCAAACAAAACTTGGAAGAACAAGATGATGAATTGAAAGCCTAGCTTACGAAGCAAACTAAGAGAGGATCATACCTTTCTCCTCCTCGTTCTCCCGGTAGCGTTTCGCTAGCGCTCCTTCCTCACCTCCCACTCCTCCTCCCGACCTCTCGTCCCTAGCCCTTGGGGTGGTGGTGGTAGAGGAAATCGTAGAGAATGAATGGGTAGGGGGTTCTATTTATAAGCTCCCGAAAACCATTAACCATGGTTAGAAAATCATGGTTTAGACCTTAACCATTGTTTAGTGGCCCATGGTTTTGGCCCATGGTTTTAGCCAAAACTTGTCCCAAACTTGGGGCTTAAGTTAGAACATTCTAGAGGATTCTAGATTCGCTAATGATGCTTAATTAACACTAATCGTGATTAACTTTCACTAATCGCGATTTAACTTTTGCGGCTTACGCTTATTTTTTGCTAACTATTGATTAGTGTTTGTTAATGATAATTAGCAGTTTTCAATCCGTCATTTGTTTCTTTGATCATGTTTAATTAGTCTTAATGACAGTCATTTTGGGTTAATGCCATCTTAGCCTTCCTTACTTCTCTTTCTTCCGAAAATCATACCAATTCGAAACGAAGTCCGATTCACTCGAAACAAATTTCGTTAGTTTTCTCTTAACGAGCCAGATCTTATTATATAGGATCCGAGATATGCCAAGTTCAAGGATTTACATCTCCTGTGCAAAAATTCCATGCCCCACGTGCGTACGTCACGTGAGGTGACGTGGACAAGGACCAAAGTGTAATATAGAAAAGTTCAGGGGCCTCGTTGTAGATATTACAGAATTAAAACAACGGTAGATGAGAGTTTAGGTACTAAACAAAAAATACAAAAATTGCTGGGCGAGAAAATGCAAAATACCCAGCACAGGTGCAAATCAAAGGGGTGTGGCGCTTTTCCTTGCCACGTGGCAGCCTCTAGACGGCCGATGACGATTCACACTCAACGGCTACGATTAGAACGACGATGGAGATCTGACGGTGCAGAGTTGCGAGATCAGATGGCTCCTGTACACTTGGGGACTGCTTCTTGATCCGACGGCGGGGACTAGCGGTGGACAAACAGGAAAGAAGGCACGTTGCGGTGACCTTCCTCCGATGATGGCGCCCTCCCCCGATGTCCGTTGTGGTTCCAAAAGTGTCCAGATGCTTTCTGCAGGTGTTGCAGATGGGGCCTTCAAAAATCCCGGTGGGGCTCTATGTTGTTGCCGCGAAGATGGCGGAGCTGGAGGCTCCAAGAAGCTCCGACGAGGGGTCAAAATTGCCCCAGGCGTGGTCCCTTCTTCCTGACCTGCAAAAGAGAGTGAAGGCGTCGGGGGAAAATGTTGGACATGTGAGCCCACGGCGAGCCATTATGCAATAAATGTTATTCCAAATATCATTCCCTGATCTGAAATGAAGAATAAATAATTTGCATAATAGGTCCCTCTGTACAATTAGGGTTATGTACCATGGCTATCTTAATGATCATACAGCTGTTGATTCAATATATGAATCATAGAGGTTGGTGCTTGGATGAATATCTAAAGGGTTAGATTGAGGACTCATCAAGCACCGTCAAATGATTATTAAGATGTGATCTCCAGCCTGAGTAGGAGATGGCAATCCTTTCTCACATAGGTTGATATCTGACCGACCTCTTGATGTAGGTCCTCTGCATAGGAATAGAGATTCGGAGGTGTCAGATTAGTTAGGTCAAAGAGTTGACTTAACGAGATCGAGATAACCTAAGTCTTATGTTGAATGCTGTCACAGCATAGGCACGCATCCTCTGACCGGAGACAGATGTATTGCTATATGTCTGAGTGTGTACATTTGACAGACCAATAGGTTGATGACCTAACCAAGGTCTATACACCGGCGCGTTGGTGTGCATATAAGGGCATATGAGTAGTACGATCTCTCAAAGGGATCATACAGGTTCACTACTGAACCGGAAGACATGAGCTCACTCATGAGATATTGGGAAGAATCAAATTCCGTGCACGGTCGTCTTGCTTTGGAAGCTTGACTGAATTTGTAGGTTTGATATATACTTTTGGAAAGTATATGATCAAGACCTAGGTATGATATATTCTTTTGGAAAGTATATGATCGATACCAAATCCCAATGATCAAATGAGAAACTTAGTGATCAAACCCTGAAGAAGACAGTGTAAAATTGATCTTGATCTTCGGGTTGACCATGGGTCTTCCAGTATGCAGGATGTACAGGTATTGGGAATACCTGAGGGTGATGTGATCATAACGATTGTATATCCATGACGCTTCCATTCTGAGGGAGTGATGAAACATGTCTGGATTTTAGTGACTCCTTCCAGTAGAGAAGCAATCTGATCTTAGTCCAAGTGTTGGACATTGGTCTGAATGAGATTCAGATGTAATGAGAAGATTAGATTTGCGGTCTTGATTTAATCAAGCATCTATGGGAGGTTCGTAAGATCTGGATTTGAGATAATATCTCAATATCCAAGTCACTATACTTGGAATAATACAATCGCCCTGTCCTTATCTCCAAGTATCTGCGGAGAAAGCACATTATTCTTGAAGGGGTTCAAGAATAATTCATTTGATGAACTTCATATCCAAGCAAGAAAAACTTGATGATTAAATGAGATTTAATGATCAAGCATAATATGAATATGATTCATATTATTATCCAAGATAATTAAATGAGATTTAATTATCAAGGATTAGAGAATGTGGATAATACTATCCATGATATATGTGTATTATAAATGTGATTTATAATATGTATATATAAAAAGAGAGAATTTGTGTAAATAGCATTTGTTAATTAATAGTGTGAATTGGATTCACATTTGTTAATTAATTGGAAATGCAATTTACAAATTAGTTTGGGTTGTGAATATGATTCACATAATGTTCAATGGCATGATTGAAACATTCACAAATTAATTTTGGAATTAATTTGGTGGATATTATTGCAATAATTGTTATTGCAATTTATTAAGAAATAATAAGATAAAATAAAAGGAGACAAAATAACCCCTATAATTTAGGGTGGTTGGTTGACTCCCTTTTTGTTATCACATTATCTCTTAATTAGTTAATGTTAAATTAAATTATGTTGATAATGTTGCAACATTTTTTAATTTAAATTAATGTTGTTGGTTTTAACCAACAACAATCATAGCCATTGATTTAGCATGGACCAAGCATAGCCCTTGGATCCATGTGTCCCATGGATTGAGATCCATTGGATCCTAAACTAGTATAAAAGGAGGGCTAGGGTAGCCTTTCCAAGTTACAACATTCTTGAGTTGAAGAACTCTACTCTCTCTCTCTCTCTCTCATTCTCGTGGGGTCTCCCTAATATTCAAGTGGCCGTCCACTTTGTGTATTAGGAAGGAGATCATTTTGCTATGCCTCGACGCTTGGATCTTCGTCAAAGGATTGCGGGAAGGACGCGACTCATCATCGTGCCCGCAAGCGCATTCTCCGTGGGTCGGACTTAAGATAGGAGGATCTCTACTTTGGGATCTCACGATCACAACCACGCTTCAAGAGGTATTCCTTATACTTTGTGGTTTGATGAAACGATCCGAGAAGTGTTCTCGTGATCATGTGGTTTCATCTTTAAAGTTAAAAAATTTTAATTTCCGCTGCATCTAGCGACTAGTTGCTCCGATTGCATACGATGCGATCGACACGCTTCCGTGATGCGCTTGAGGATTCTCAATATCCTTCAAGTGGTATCAGAGCCAGGTTGAATAAGGTTTTGGATATGATCCATACACCTTAGACGATTTGGTTCATGAAAGGGTTGCGAAATTTTTACTGCATTTCAATTTTCGCACCTCTGTTTAATTGAATTTTTCTGTACTGTTTAAAATGTTTAAACACGAAATTTTCAATTGGATTTTGTTCCCCATTAAACAAGGAAACCATAGGACTTGAGATTACTAAATTTGGACTTTATTTGCTCAAGATATGGTTTTTTGAATATGACTATATTCACTGTTGCGGGAACTGCGGATTTGAACGTAATTAATGAGATGATTACGGTTTTAATCCGCCTTGAAATGCGTGAATTATCACTTGGGTTCTTTAATAAATCAAATAGGCAATCTTTGGAAACTGAGTTTGCATTTTTTGGATTTAAATTGATCAAGATAAGTTAATTTTAGTGATTGGGGGTCGCTGCTGGAAATTAACAATTTTGATCTTGAACCTTGTGATATGTCATTCAATTATCATGATGAAAATTAATTGTTAATTTTCTGGAATAATTAGTGATAAATATTTGTGAAATATTTAAAGAGATAATTATTTCATTGAATGACACTTGCCGAAACTACAATGATGAGATATTAGATCTTGATCATTGGTTCATCAACAAACATTGCTTTCATGAAAACCATAGTTTATCCTACAATTGTTGTAGGACAACTTTTACACGAAAAACCCTTTTGCTTGAATAGGATTGGGGATTTGTCTAGCAAATCTCCTTATAATCAAAAAATGTTTTGATTTATATTATATGGTATAATTTCGGTTGAAAAACCGATGAACATCTCAAAGTACATGATGGTCTATCTGGTATTATCCTTTCCCGAGGCGGATGTGGTGCCTAGTCGGAGAGCATTGGGGTAGCGGGTTGCAACGTATGTGGTCCGTCCCACTCTCATCGGTACTGGCCATGACAGCGGGTAGGGACTGTATAATACCGGAGATAGACAATGTGTATTTTTGTAATTATTAAAATTCGAATAATACGTACTTTGAGTATATACCTACTATTCAAGTAAAAGACATGTTTGTTGATTGATGTTTGGATTGATGATTAATTTAATGTGATCAAATTAACTATGTCCAATAAACACTCTATTATGAATAGATGTGTATTTCCCTTGGAAGAATTAATTATGTGAATATGATTCACGATAATTGATTACAATTTGAATATGAGGTGGAGGATCACATAAGTGACATCCATGGTCTCCCGTCAAGGCGAAGGGTTCCGTCGCCAGGGATTGTATGTAGGAGACGCCTGTCCGAAGTGACAGATCCTATATGCAAGCGCATCTGGATCGGACTCTTTGCTTCTCGAAAGAGTAAGGCCGTATACGTAGTGACCCCAATATCGGGTCCTCATATTATTGGGGCGATATTGGATTGCGTATAGCGAGTATTAAGCCTGTTGACGGTTGGTTCAATTAATGACGGGTCAACATCATCTTAGGGGTGGTGGGCCCGGGTGTTAAAGACCGAATTGGGAGATGCAAGTTGGACTTGCAAGGCGGAATGTGTTCTCGCTTCTTTTTATCCGAGTTGTGGGTTCTCATATTATTGGGATGCAACGAAGATAGGAAAGGAGATCCCAGATCTTGCTAGAGATATAATGGTAAGAATATCTCTTACATTGAAAGTGATTAAGGGAATGAACTTTCAGTGTTGACAAGGCAAGACAACTTTGATATAAAAATTCCTAAATCAAAGTAAAACATGTATATATAATATATATACACTTATGCAAATTTCTTATTTCAGATAATCCTTCATTAAACCCACTCAATGTTATACTCAATGATAACCAGTAAAAATATCTTGGATTGGACTCATGATCCAGATATTGTACTTGCAATTGAACACATAATGTATGTGGTTGCAATGTGCAAGTTTCCTCAAGATAATGAGGAATGACAATTAAATAAGATAATAAGACATCACCTTAGGGTTTGTATGTCTCTATAGTCTTGATCTTTCATCGAGTGTACTTGGGAAGTGACATGTTGATGATGATCGTAATTGTCGAATAATCCTTATAAAATAAAAGAAGATATTTTGGCATACATATGTGCTCTAGACATTTAATCATGAATGACATGGTTCTCTGCATTATGCAGAATGGTAGCTCGAAAGAGATGATGTATTCAAAATGTTTGAATACCTACCTGAGCCTAAGTCTCTAACAGTTAAGATGTATGTAGATATGATGAGTGTCATCATTCTACTATCTATACTCAAGTCATTCATGAAGCTTCATAATAATCATTTTGAATGAATTTAATGAAGCATATATAAATGTTGAAATGCTCTTGTATTGAAATCCTTTGAATTCAACATAAGAGATTCTTTGACTTAAACAATGGTTGTTTATTGATGAAGAGAGCACAGTGGAAGCATGGGTCGGACCCGAGTAAGAAGGAAAGTCAAAGAGTTGACCTACTTCTGTAACTTTCATATGACATCCAAAGAGTTGGATGAATGCCAATACTGCAATATGTTGATGTGTTGATAGTATGACTATCAAGTCTGTCTAAAATCCTTAGTGAAGGACTCAGATAGAGCACCAGAATAATCTACATATAATCATTGACTCTGACTTTATTATTTCATAAGATAAAGTCTGACAATTGTATCCCAATCTTCTAATGACATTTGCAATTGATTGCATAAATATATTAGAAGATTAGAAATTTGATCTTGAGGTTTAGTAGTCATCTACATGGATATTGCTGTAATTGTTGCAGCAGTCTCTGTTGGATAGATGGACTTCATATTCTCAGTGGGAGAGCCTTAGTCTTGGAGAATGTCTCTATGACCTAGATAGTAGAGTACACTCATTGTTTGTTTCTAAATGTTGGAAATAAACATGAATTCTGAGATAGAACTATCATAAAGAGTTATGATGGAAATATTTCAGATAGTAATCTAACATCTAGTGGACTCCAAAAAATTAGAAAATTAATGAATGGTTCATTAAGATTTCTAATACTGAAAATTAAACCTTGATAGATCAATAGGAGGATGAAGATCATTTTACGATGATCTGGCATCGAGCCTTGGACATTTTTCTGTTGATTTGATCAATAGACTAGTAAGATATGAAACTTTAGAATGTCTAAAATTTTAAATCTTACATACTTGTGAATATTGTATTCAAAGTAAAATGTCCAATACACCCTTCTCTGGGAGGTATTCAAGGTCTCATACATACTGATGTATGAAGATCATCTATGTCATAGTAAACGTTATGGATATGTGATATCTATTTATGATTATGTATGATATGAGATTTCTTCTCTTCACCTGAGAAACCTTTGAAATGTTCAAAGATTTCATAATTTTGGTTTAGAACCAAAATTGAAGGAAGATTAAATGAATTTGATCTAACTTAGGTAGCTTGTACCTGTTAGATAAAATTCAAAGAATACCTTATGGAGATGTGAATACCATTTCTATCTCACTCCTCCTGATAAACCTGAACTCAATAGAGTTCTAGGGAGATACAATTGGATCATGTGTGACATGATTTGATCAATGATGAATTTTAGTATAATTACCTCTTAGTTTCCAGGTATATATGTAGTAGAGACTACAATATATATCCTTAATAAGGTTCCATACATGTAAGTTGGAATCTTGCACTTGAGAGTGCTATTTCATTAGGAAAATAAAGGATGGTATTGGATACCTACTTTATGACCTTGAGATTCTTAAAAGATCTCAGTTCTGAGAATGTGATTCTTGGAGGATTGAGACTCTTGAGAATCAAGATGAAAATAAAGTAAAGGAACTCATTTAATCTTGAGAAGATAATGAGGCTCCTGAAATCAGAAACTAAAAGGGATAATTAAAGATGAAACACTAATACCTCTTCAAATGAGTTTGAGGATGTATTCCATGTGTCAGTTAAATCTGAGAGTGATCGGACTTCATGTGATGAAGCTCCTAAGGATCATGACATGGAAAGATGGATATTGGCAATAAAGTCTAAAGTAGACTTCATATACAAATGTTGTATATGGACCCTCGAGGATCCACCTATATGGGTAAGACCCATAAAGGTGTAAATGGATTTTCAAGAGAAGAGGGAACCTGATGAGAAGGTAGAGACCTTCAAAGCTCGGTTCGTAGCCATAAGCTACACACCAGAAGAGAAGACATTGCTTGCAATGAGACTTGCTCTTCGGTAACCATGCTTAAACTCATCAGAATATTGCTAACCTCAGCTACACAACTTGACTATTGCATCTTCAGGATGAATTCAAGATTGCATTCCTCTAAAGAATACCTCTCTGAGGATATTCACATGAAGTAGCCCCATGGCTTCATGTTTGAGGAAAGTAAGGTGTGAAAGCTAAAGAAATCCATCTGTGGACTCAAATAAGCTTCTTACATAAGATTTGATGAAATTATAAATGTTATGATTTCAGATAGAATCTTGATGAACCATGTGAAGCTTAGTGGGAGTGCCATTGTGTTCATCATGCTAAATGTAGATAATATCCTAATCATTTGGAATGATATAAGGATGATAATAAGTGTTTTATAGGATGTCTATTCCATACCTTGAGATATGATCTCAAGAATACCTCTTAGATCTTAGTTCTGAAGGAGTTCAGAAGCAAAGAAAAGAGGGTATTGGGACTGTCACATTTGTAGTACACCTTGGACATATTCCATTCTTGGAAATTCCAAGAAAGGCTTCCTTCCCTTAAGATTTGGTACCGGCCTATCTAAAGGGATAGCACCTCAAAGACTTGAGGAAGTGAATGCTAAAACTGCTTGCACTTGTGCATCAGTTACGAGAAGCTAAGTGTATGCAAGATGTGTACAAAAGCCAGATATCTGCCATGCAGTGGGAGTAGTAAACTGTTACTAAACCTACTGTGGAGAAAGAACACTTGATTGCAGTAAATAACAAAATCTTCATAGATGACAAGATTTTTGAGATGGTGATCTCAAAGTCATATCTTCAAAAGCTTAAGACTTTATAGATAGAGATCTAAAAGGTCTTAACTGTGGATACCTTGAGAGATAGTAATCTCCCGGAATAAGGGTATTCTGATAAGGATTATGGAAATACTGGTTATAATAATTGAGCAATAGTGGCAAGGACACTATAACTGCTTTGACTAGATTGAGTATAGGTTGCATTAGATGCAACATTCGCATTGGATGTGAGCACTGTTACCTAGGGATATGCAAGTGCCGTAAAAGGACTTGGCATAGTCTTTTGGGAACAGAGTGACTGATCAACTTACCTAGCTATTTCTAAATAGCCTATGATTGTCACATGAGTGTGGGTTTATATGATTAGCCCATTAATGGCTCTTTGGGCTAGTGGGAGATTGTTGGACATGTGAGCCCACGGCGAGCCATTATGCAATAAATGTTATTCCAAATATCATTCCCTGATCTGAAATGAAGAGTAAATAATTTGCATAATAGGTCCCTCTGTACAATTAGGGTTATGTACCATGGCTATCTTAATGATCATACAGCTGTTGATTCAATATATGAATCATAGAGGTTGGTGCTTGGATGAATATCTAAAGGGTTAGATTGAGGACTCATCAAGCACCGTCAAATGATTATTAAGATGTGATCTCCAGCCTGAGTAGGAGATGGCAATCCTTTCTCACATAGGTTGATATCTGACCGACCTCTTGATGTAGGTCCTCTGCATAGGAATAGAGATTCGGAGGTGTCAGATTAGTTAGGTCAAAGAGTTGACTTAACGAGATCGAGATAACCTAAGTCCTATGTTGAATGCTGTCACAGCATAGGCACGCGTCCTCTGACCGGAGACAGATGTATTGCTATATGTCTGAGTGTGTACATTTGACAGACCAATAGGTTGATGACCTAACCAAGGTCTATACACCGGCGCGTTGGTGTGCATATAAGGGCATATGAGTAATACGATCTCTCAAAGGGATCATACAGGTTCACTACTGAACCGGAAGACATGAGCTCACTCATGAGATATTGGGAAGAATCAAATTCCGTGCACGGTCGTCTTGCTTTGGAAGCTTGACTGAATTTGTATGTTCGATATATACTTTTGGAAAGTATATGATCAAGACCTAGGTATGATATATGCTTTTGGAAAGTATATGATCGATACCAAATCCCAATGATCAAATGAGAAACTTAGTGATCAAACCCTGAAGAAGACAGTGTAAAATTGATCTTGATCTTCGGGTTGACCATGGGTCTTCCAGTATGCAGGATGTACAGGTATTGGGAATACCTGAGGGTGATGTGATCATAAACGATTGTATATCCATGACGCTTCCATTCTGAGGGAGTGATGAAACAGGTCTGGATTTTAGTGACTCCTTCCAGTAGAGAAGCAATCTGATCTTAGTCCAAGTGTTGGACATTAGTCTGAATGAGATTCAGATGTAATGAGAAGATTAGATTTGCGGTCTTGATTTAATCAAGCATCTATGGGAGGTTCGTAAGATCTGGATTTGAGATAATATCTCAATACCAAGTCACTATACTTGGAATAATACAATCGCCCTGTCCTTATCTCCAAGTATCCGCGGAGAAAGCACATTATTCTTGAAGGGGTTCAAGAATAATTCATTTGATGAACTTCATATCCAAGCAAGAAAAACTTGATGATTAAATGAGATTTAATGATCAAGCATAATATGAATATGATTCATATTATTATCCAAGATAATTAAATGAGATTTAATTATCAAGGATTAGAGAATGTGGATAATACTATCCATGATATATGTGTATTATAAATGTGATTTATAATATTTATACAAAAAAAGAGAGAATTTATGTAAATAGCATTTGTTAATTAATAGTGTGAATTGGATTCACATTTGTTAATTAATTGGAAATGCAATTTACAAATTAGTTTGGGTTGTGAATATGATTCACATAATGTTCAATGGCATGATTGAAATATTCACAAATTAATTTGGAATTAATTTGGTGGATATTATTGCAATAATAGTTATTGCAATTTATTAAGAAATAATAAGATAAAATAAAAGGAGACAAAATAACCCCCTATAATTTAGGGTGGTTGGTTGACTCCCTTTTTGTTATCACATTATCTCTTAATTAGTTAATGTTAAATTAAATTATGTTGATAATGTTGCAACATTTTTTAATTTAAATTAATGTTGTTGGTTTTAACCAACAACAATCATAGCCATTGATTTAGCATGGACCAAGCATAGCCCTTGGATCCATGTGTCCCATGGATTGAGATCCATTGGATCCTAAACTAGTATAAAAGGAGGGCTAGGGTAGCCTTTCCAAGTTACAACATTCTTGAGTTGAAGAACTCTACTCTCTCTCTCTCTCTCTCATTCTCGTGGGGTCTCCCTAATATTCAAGTGGCCGTCCACTTTGTGTATTAGGAAGGAGATCATTTTGCTACGCCTCGACGCTTGGATCTTCGTCAAAGGATTGCGGGAAGGACGCGACTCATCATCGTGCCCGCAAGCGCATTCTCCGTGGGTCGGACTTAAGATAGGAGGATCTCTACTTTGGGATCTCGCGATCACAACCACGCTTCAAGAGGTATTCCTTATACTTTGTGGTTTGATGAAACGATCCGAGAAGTGTTCTCGTGATCATGTGGTTTCATCTTTAAAGTTAAAAAATTTTAATTTCCGCTGCATCTAGCGACTAGTGCGACTAGTTGCTCCGATTGCATACGATGCGCTTGAGGATTCTCAATATCCTTCAGAAAAATGCCCTGACTCTGTGGAGGGTTGAATGGCAGTGGAACGCGTGAGATGATCGGTTGTGGGAAGGTGGTCGGAGGTGCGCTCCGGCGAAGTGGATGACTGGATGGTTTGATGATTGAAATGCTAATCTAAAGATGGGGTTTTGATCCTACAACTGCTGGTAACTTAAAGATGCAAGATGCACGAAAGAAAGTGAAACAAAACGCTCACCGGAGATGCACCAACGGTGAGATTGATTGGTTAGCTCCGGTGAGATGGATCGTCCTCAATTCGACGCCTCCTTGTCCCCCGAAAAGCCCAACGTGCTCCTTCTATGACCAGGAGTGTCGTCAAGGGCTTTGGCTAGGTTTTAGGTGGTGGAATAGGGATCAAACGTGGAAGGGGAGAAGGGGGGTCCTATTTGAAGGGTTGACGACTGAGGCACAGAGATCGATGGTGGCAGCTCGATGTAGCGATCCACATCCCAAGGAGAGCCTTGGGCCTGAATCACCACAAGTCGAGGAAGAAAAGTCACGAAGACACCAAGATGAGATGGTGCATGGCGTGGCCTCCAAAAAATCACGAAGTTCGTCGAAAACCAACGTTCTGACAAAAGCCAGACCTCGGTCAGGGAGTTGACCAAGGTCAACCAAAGACAGAATCTGGTTGGTCCACGTAGACCAACGAGAAAAAACCTTGGAAAAAAGATTTGTAAATTTATTTAAAAATAGTAAATGATTTTATTAATTTTTGGTTATTAAATAAAAATTATTTATTATTTTATAATTTTTTATTGTGTTTTTTATTTATTTTTTAGAGATCTAAAAAATACAAGTTGCCCTTTTTAGACTTATATAGGTATGTAAATCTGTATATTTTAATATTTTATTTTATTTTATGTATTTTAATTATATTAATTTTGGTTCATTATTATATAAATTTATAGAATATTTTTATACACTTAAATATATTTATACTTTATTTTTCTATAGTGTTTTATACACTTAATAAAATAGAGGTATTGACTATGTAGGTATGTTTATAGTTATTAT
Source organism: Ottelia alismoides (assembly GCA_037367405.1). Taxonomy (NCBI): domain Eukaryota; kingdom Viridiplantae; phylum Streptophyta; class Magnoliopsida; order Alismatales; family Hydrocharitaceae; genus Ottelia; species Ottelia alismoides. The sequence goes on from JAZKJV010009974.1 coordinate 662,420, forward strand.
ACCTAGGTATTGTATACAAGTATTTTATTTTTTTGTTTTATTTGTATTTTATTCCTGTTTTAATGTACACATATATTATAAATAATATTTACGAAGTTATAAAAATATAAAATTATAAAAAATAATGAATAAAAAATAAAATGAATATTTTAATCTCTACAAGTATACAATAGGGGTCCAAAACTCAACTTTCAAACCGTAGCTTTGCCAAACGCGAAACCACCTTCATTAAATAGCTTATTTAAAATTATAGACGATTAAAGCTGAGTTTGACGTGTTCGGAGTTTTTATTTGAGAGATACATGTCTGGGAAGTTGGGATTCTGGAATCTTATTCAGATCATAACTTTTTATCTGTATATTATTTTTGTGTAAAATTAATTTTGTATTTTTCTTTATTTAATTATCTACAACTTTCATGACAAAGCTTCTTTATTTGAAGTATAAAAAGTGGAACCAAAAATAGGTTCCAAAATGAATAAAGAATGAATTAAATAAAAGGGATTTTTATTGGTTTTTAGCCCTTATCTCCCCCTACTTTATTCCTTGTTGACCTAGTCATCGAGATGCCTAGGTTTCAGGATTTCAGATCATAAAATATTTACAATATTTTATTCTTTTTCTTTTCTTCTCTTTATTCTATAATTTTGACTTTAAAAAATCACATTTTATACCATATTTACACAATGATGCATGAATGATAAAATGCCTAAATTAATCCTATTTACACGCATTTACTAGATTTTTTAAGGCCAAAATGATAGAATAAAGATGATGAAACGTGGATTCATCAATATCAATAGGAGTTAGGCAACTTAGCCTCAGAAAGGAGACATATGATTCTCTCCATTAGGGTCATGTTCATTCTCTCTGCAACGCCATTCATTGTGGCATCTTGGATGGGGTCTTCTAGTGCCTGATACTATAAGATCTGCAATACTCATCAAATGACCCAATATACTCACTACAATTATCATTGTGGATGCTCTTCAGTTTCTTTCCATATTATCGCTCCACTAGGGCATGAAAATTCTTGAAAAATACAAGAACTTGGCCCTTCCTCTTCAAGTGATAGACCCAAACTTTCCTATAAAATCATCAATGAATGTAACAAAGTAAAGTACACCACGAAGAAAACTTACTTTCAAAGGACCACAAACAACTGTGTGAACAAGTTCCAGTGGTTGCATCTTCCTAGAAGATGGATGGCTCTTGAAGGAGACTCTCATCTACTTCCTAGTCATGGAGTGTGTGCATCTCTCCAACTTCTTTTTCTTGACATCTGTCAGCATATTCTTCCTTACCCAATACTACAGCCTCTTCTCGCTCATGTGACCCAGTCATTGATGCCACAACTCAATAGATTTTGCATCTCCAGTCATATGTGCAACATCATGGGAGATGGATGCATTCATTATATAATGATTGTTGCTATACTTCTTGACTCGAGAAACAACCAAGGGTAAGATTCAATTGACCATCACTAAAAATGTTAAGGTATCCTTCATCATCAAGCTTGCCTGCAGAAATGAGATTTAAGTTCATGTCTGTTGCATGCCACATCTTTGACCGTCAACACCTCTCCATTGACATTCTTCAATGCAATATTGACAATGCCAAAAACAATGGGCTAAGAACCATTCTCCATTTTCAATGTACCAAAATCACCAACTGTATATGAAGAGAAAAACTCTCTCTGAGATGTGACATGTAGAGCAGATACATTATCAACAAGCCTGGAAGTACCATCCTGTGTGACATTTACCAACTCCTCATCACAGACAATGAGAAGCTTATACTGTGCAACTGTGGTAACTTGTTTATTCTTTTTCTCTTTCTTGTCGCCACCCCTCTTGTTATTTATCTTAAACTGGAAGCAATACTTCATGATGTGCCCTTTCTTCTTGCAATAGTGGTACTTCATATTCTGATATCTGGATCTGAACTTTCTTCTACCATTATCTCTACTCGTATCAGTCTTGGTCCGGCTCCTCCCCTGTTCTCTATGACAATAACCTCTGAATGTGAAGAGTTTCGTTGAGTTTTTCTTCGCATCTTCTCATTGAGAATGCTAGACTTGACTGTTTCCAAAGAAACGACCACATTGACTGCAAAATTCGTAAGGGAGACCCTGGAAATCTCACATGAATCTGGTAGAGTGGCAAGCAGTAACAGTCCCAACATCTCATCTTCAAATTTTATCCCCATGTTCGTCAACTGACTAGTATTTCATTGGAATTCATTCATAAAATCTGGTATAGAGCTGCCTTTTTTTAACCTCAAATTCACTAGTCTCTTGAGAAGAAACACTTTGTTACTTCCCATCTTAGAGGAGTAAAGATTTTCCAACTTCAACCACAAACTTCTAATGTGACTTTCATATTGGATACGGTTGTAGACATTCTCATTAACAAAGTATCTTATAAAGGCACAAACATGCTCGTGTTCAAACTCTCATTCCTCATCGGTTTTGGCTTCAGACTTCTGCGTGGAGAACATCAGAAGGTGCATAGCCTTCACAAATAAAAGATTATTCATCTTATTCTTCCACAAATTGTAATTAGTCTCATTAAGACTAATCATCCTACTGGAATCAAACTCCATCTTGTAATCTGCCATTGAACCTTGTTCTGATAACACTTGTTGGGAACAGATTCCCTGTATAGATCGAATTGCAAAAAATTATCAAAGTTTATAAGTGGATCATGTGTGATATATCATAACAAGTACGGGCTAAATATCTCAACCACAGAAAAAATTAACCACATATGCACGGATAGTTTTTAACGTGGAAAACCCTCAATGTGAGGGGAAAACCATGGGGTTGATTGCAACAAAAAATTAAGCAATATAATCGAAGTAATCTCTCGTGAGTGACTTACAAATGGTCGGCCCTCAAACAGTGTTACAAATCACCAAACAATGGAGAATAGTAGAGAGGAGAAATACTACACAATGGTAAATCTATCGCTAAACTGTAGGGAAGAATGATGTAGAAGAACTACTCCAAAGATTACTCTCTCCAAATTCAGCGTTAACCACGAACCTTCTTTCTTATTCCTCTCTCTCTCTTATTTCTTTCTTGTGCTAAGAGAGCTTGTGTTTGGATGATCCTTGTATGCACCACATGTCCCTTATTTATACTTCATGGAGATGTGAAAATAAGGAAACATGAAATCCTACTTTTAATAAAATTTGAAAAAGATGACTCTTAATCCAAAAAGGTAATTGATCTCCTCCTCCAATTAGTAATTGATTTTTTTCTTTTCCAAATAGGACTATCAATATCTTATATATTTTGATTTGGTTCCCACAAGGCAGAGAACCCATCCAACAGTTAGACGGAGATGGGAAGGTGGAGTTTGAGAATAGTTGTCATTCATATTAATCGCGCTAAGCTTGAAAAGATCCCGAACTCTTGGCAGATGCCGCCAATGAAGGGAATGCTATATAAGTGGAGAATGGTGAAGTTTGTGCATTTTGTTGACTTGGCACAGGCTCTTCTCCAAGAATTGTTTCGAAAAGCCCTGGAGGATCACCAAGCAAAGTTCGTGCACCGTGTCAACTCGGATGGGTCGGAGATCGTGGAGGTTATGTTCTTCACTGTTGGATTCCATGTCATCTTCTTGGATCAAATCCCAGACAATGAACGACCAGAGGGAACAAATGTGAGGCAGATAAGCTTGTGGAATGATCCGGAGGATACAACGTTGACGAAGAGCTTGTATAATGACTAGGAGGTAAATTGCGGTCGTGGTGAGGGTAACGAGATAATGGAGCGTCGGAGGGAGGGGAGTACTCTCTGCCAATTCCGTCCATTTAGAGCGTCGCAGTAATTTCCTCTGCTATAACGCAAGGAAATATTGGATGGGAGATAAGGTGGGGCCGAGGATAATTGTCCCCCTATCATTGTCGTTCATCTTCCATCCGACGGTTCCCTTGCGTAACAACAGGGGAACCACTTATCCTCTCTGATTTAGAGGAGCTGGGAAGAGGGAAACTGATCTTTTGTTCTAAATGGCATTTACATCCGGTGATGTAATGCAGGAGGAACGTCAGATGAGGATCCGACGACCCTCATAGGAGGCCGAGATAGAGGGCTCGCATCTCGAGGATGAGGATAGGTGATCGGACAGTCGAAGGTTTTTATTGTAGAGCTTGGTGTTGTATATCCTACAACAGAGGATCCTCCGATATTGTAAACCACCAATCCATCTCCTCGAAGTCAGCAGTCAAGTCGATGTGTATACGTAATATCGGGCTAGGGCGTAAATATACATTGTAGAGAAAGATCAATATATATTAACTTTTACAAGAACGTGGGAGTAAATATCTTTTATCGATGGCACTTCCATTTTGCAATTGTCGAAAATTTCATCCCCGTCTCTATAAAGATGATAAAACCCAATTGCCACCCATCATTGCAGTGCAACCTTCGAAATTTTCAAAGATTAATCACTCCATTACTTTACTTACATCTTTCATTACTTTTTTCCCGGTAGAATGTAGGAATTGGGGAATTCGAACTTTGATCTATTGTTGAGGAAGCTACTGCCAACCACCAGGCAATTATTGATTCTGTAGAACATCGTTACTATTTATGTGGTATATGTATATACGTTTCTGCTCACATACAGCATTTCACCTCTACCAATTAAACACGTGTACATCTAACTAGATTTTATTTGGACATCAACATGTACAGAAGATTTATTCAGACAGCTATATATACAGAAATGTCCGAATACCATACTGCGATTGCGATTAACCACTCGGGGTTATGTGCATGGTGATGGCTATATATATGCATAGAGCACGAGGTTCTTGTCAACAGAGCATTTAATTGAAAGCCTCGCCCATGTTTTGCAGAATTCCCCACAGGTCGATTAAGCTGTAGGCCTTCCCATGTCTTCTCACGTCTGACATAAGCACCACCATCTCTTCCATGAATTCTTCGAAACCCTCCACCTCTTCCTCGTCATCCTCCTCCTCGTAAAACCCCATATCGTACAGCGCTCTCTTCCCGCGATCGGATAACACTGCCATACATGAATCAATTATAACCAATTGATTTACTCTACATCAGCAGTAGAACATAAAATATATATAATTTGCAGAAGCTCTTACCTTGGTATGCCTTTAGGATATCCTGGAATCTCCTTTTGGCCTCCTCTTCCATACGTTTGTTCTTGGACCATCTATCCGGATGCCATTTCTGCATCATGAACAACCGAAAGATATAATGCCATTCATGGACGCGACGCGAATAGTTGGAGAGAAATTTTTATATGCTTACCATCGCGAGCTTCTTGTATGCTTTTCGGATATCCTCTTGAGACGCCCGCCTCTGGATTCCGAGCACATCATACAAAGATCTTGGCAGTCGATCACAATCAAAGCCCATGGTTCGAAGATCGGAAAGGACTATACTGAGATGGTGAGGAGGATACTAAGCTGCCATTAATTACTTTGCCACTGTGGTATATTCATATATATACTGCACGAAAGCATCGAAAAATATCTAGGTGATTCGGTACGGTATTTCTAGATGATTCGGCACCAGAGATAAATTATAATTAGATCAGATATACCGTGAATGGCGATCGAAACTTTCATTGTTTAATTCTACGTGGCATTCTTTCTTCGACGGAAGGTGTGAAGAATACAGCATTGCTGCTATATGTTTGCATATGAATACCTAGAACCTTCCATGATGCAGATATTTTTGTTTTATTCAGCAAGGGCGCTATTACTAATAGTACTTGGTTACACAAGAGTAGCCAGGATGTTATTCTTCGGGAAGCACCATAGGAATATTTAAAAAACAATTAATAACTATTCTTTTACAGTTTTCCTTCAGTTCCTTTCGCAAGTAAATTTAATTAGTTTAATATGTCGGAATCCCAGGCTCTTCGATCGGTACTTTCCAGCTTATGCTGGAAACTTCTTGGTAAGATCTGCTCCTTACGTGGAAAATCTGGACGAACTATCGTAGATCATGCTTCCAATTTGCAAATGGCTGGTTCTATCTAAGAGTACAATCAGAATTATCTTCTCCCTTCTGTATCAAGAATCGAATTTAAATTCCTTTAATCTAATTTTATATTTCCTCGCAATTAGGGTCAGAGAAAGATAAACGATGTATGGCGTATAAGCCTTTATGGGTTTCAAACACTAATGATGTTTATTTTCAGACAGGTGAAGCTTGAATTCTGATCTTCTGCAGTAATCTTCAGACAGCAAACTATTTTAATGGTTAATCATGTCCATATTCCCAGCCGAAGGGGATAGAATACGGAAGCCTCAAATGTGGCTTGCTGTACGCATGATGTCAAATAGATCAGAGCTTAGACCAAGCTTCACTGGGTTTTTTTAGAAATTAAAAAATACTGGAATAATAAAAGGTACAGGTTTTGATGTGTTGGCAATAGATGAAAGGTTAAGAGGCAACTATGTTTTTAATAAAAGGAATTTGACTACAAGGAATCACAAGAATATGCAACAGAAAACTTAGTTGTGGATTTTAAATAACAAGTAGCAAACAGACAACAGAGATTTTTTAATGTTAGATCTTTGCTTTAATCAACAAAAAAACACCAACAAAAAGATTTCAAAAAGAAAACAAACAAGGCGTATACCCTTCCCTCTACAGTCTACAGTAACCTTTTGATAAAGAGAATCTGTTAGACCTGAAATAACGAAGGCTTTAAAAAACAGATTTTTGAGAACAAAAGGGGCCTACGGGTAAATAAAAAAAACAGAACTAAAAGATGGGGCATGTGTCGTTCTAAGGTTCGGTCAAAGGAAAGGATTGAATAGCATGCAACTGGCAGAGATATCCCTGCTGTAATACAGTAGGTGCTGTATTGTACGGACCGTCCGATGAGGATCAGACGGTTCTCATAGGGGGCCACTATCCTCACCGGACAGTCCCGTACAATACAACACCTGCTATAGTACAGCAGGCGATTCGATCTCTGCAACTAGTACTAGCGCTCATTGAGGTGTGCAACGACTTGGTGGAAATTGACGTCGGCGATGAAGTTAGGGTGCTAGTGCAGGAATTTGAGGTATGTATGTTGTCATTGAATTTGCTTGCTTGAACAATAGCGGGGGATTGACAGATTTAGATATGGAGAGAGCTCCTCAATGCGTGGTAATCAATTTGTTGTTTTCCTCATATAAGGCATGCATACCACATTTCACCCTCGTCCCTTCACTCCTGTGAGACGCAGTCGGCGTAACCGCCAGAGACGGTCTTGAGTGCGAGATCACTTGAGTTGATTCGTTCAAAGTTCAAACACTAGCCCTCAAAGCCTTCATCAATCTTATTCCTGACATTGAGAATGAAGATCACGCCAAGCGTTGCTTCGAGAGTTGATCATCACCATAGGTCCACATCGGAGGAGGAGGTTTGCCCGAGCTCCTCCCCTTCTAGGAAGATGAACGGTTAAATGTTTTACACTTGTCCGAAATAAGTAAATGGTGGGACTTTTATAATGATATCCTTGGAGCTTCGTTGATTTGTATTCCAATCCCCTATTACTGTTCACAAGGGTAATTCCTCCTCACAGATTACTATTCACACATCCCAACCCAACCCTGCCCAACCCTGCAACCAAACAGGCCCTAGGGGATGTTGCGTTTGCGGAATAGCCATAAGAATAAAGGCATTAATCCCCTCCTTTCTCCTTCTTCGTACATGTGCATCTCTCTATCCTTATTCTACATTATTAATATCTTTATTTCATCTTACCTTTTCTTATTCCATCACTACAACAAAATTGAGTTATAGTGACAGTTTTTCCAAAATCCATCACTAAAATACCCATTGTTAAATATATAACAATGATATTGTTCATTACAAAATGATTTTTAGTACTCGAAATTAGCAACGAATATCATATATGTCATTATATCATTAGTAACGGGTTACATAGCGACGTTTATCCATTGCTATTTTTCAAACTTTTAGTTAATTGTCGCTAAATTTTGATTTAAAAAATTAGTGCCGACTTTGAAAAATAGCAACGGATAAACATCGTTATGTGGATCGTTGCTAATGATGTAACGGCGTATATGATATTCATTGTCAACTCCAAGTATGAAAACTCATTTCGCAACGATTTAGATCGTCATTATATATTTAACAACGGTTAATTTAGTGACGGGTTTTGAAAAAAATGTCACTATAGCTCAATTTTATCGTAGTGAATGCACCTTATTCCTATCCTTCGGTAGAAATCGTGCAGTATTCCGGCTTATTCTTCGTCTTGTTCATGCTTATTCCCTAAAAGCGAAATTGGTCAACATTCCATGAAGAAGTGCAGAATCACGGCAAAACAGGTGCCTATTGGAAATTTAGCAAACAATTTTGAACATGTCCGATTATTTGCAAACCAATCCTTATTCCAAAGCACTAATTTTAATTCTTTTTTAACAAAATCCCCTTACTTTGGACATTTATTTTCTTTCTCATTTCAGCTCATTTTTAGCCATTTTTACGAGTTTGTTGTAAATGACCCCTCTGTCCAGTAGTATTTTTGTTATTAATGTTGTTTGATTTTATTTATTTATTTTAACTTTTTTAAATGATCGTTAAGATTGGATTTTAATTCACAGGATTAGAGGAGTCAACAATAAATTTTTAGAAAATTAGGATAGATCCTCTATATATAGATCTACATAAAAAATTACAGGAGTTATGTGGTGTTTTCAAAATTCAAGACAAATGAGTGACTAAGAAGTGATGAACATTTTAAGTTAAGTTACATGCTTATGGCTTCGTTTGGTTGCAGCGTTGGGTTGGGGTACACCGGTGTACTCCTCCTTCCAACCCTCCTAACCTTCCTCACACTTTACTATTCCCAGGGATACCCCAACCCAACCCAACCTAGCAACCAAATGAAGCCTATTAATCGCATACTTCCTTCTTCTTACTATATAATACCTCAAATATTAATAAAAGATCAAAATAACCAAAAAATTGCAAAATACCTAAAATACATAGAAAATCATTTAAAGGAATTTCTGGAATCATAACCCTTTATAATTCAATATTTAAACATTGAACTCTTTATAGTTGTGAATTACATGTACAACCTTGGACAATTGTTATCAATTGCAAGGCATAACTCCGTAAACTTCCATCCATTTTCTCCAATGATCGAATATGTAATATCTTGACCATAATTAAATCGCATTTGCAAAAGATGTCTCCCCCTCCCCCAATCTCCTCCTCCGTCACCTTCCTTGGATCTAGGGGAGCACATGCGGATATGATGGCCGAGGCTGCACTGCAAATGTCGAGGACGGAGGGCCCCCAAAACAACCCACGATTCATGAAAGAGAAAGAGGGGGTTTGCCAATTTGGTGTCTTTGGAGTCCGATTGTCGGACGCCGATTGCAAGACTCGAAGTCAAAGTTTGATTTGGGATTGGAGTGTTGACGTTTCTTAATCAAGGGACTGAGAGAAAGAGAGAGAAGGCTCCCGATTAATCTAAAATAGGAATGGCCGAAAAAGATAATTTTATTGCCATTGATAATCTTATAGGAAGAGGAAAAATCTTTTTTTATTGAGATTTCGGAAATTGGGGAATCATTGGAAAAGTAGGAGAACGTTGGGGAGGAAGGAAATATGAAGGGTTTTTTGGTTTTTTTGAAAAATGGACCCTTGATGTTGATGGGCCATGGACCTCTGCACTCCAAAACACCCCTCAGTACTCGGCCCGATGGAGGGGGAGATATGAGGTTGATATAGTGGGGAGATCGGGGGGAGAGACAAACTTTGGAGGAGGGAAGGGGAGATGGGACGTCGTCGGGGCGGTGGTGAGGTCGAGGGGCGATGGACGAGGGCGTACTATGTAGGAGGAGGAAGGGGGACATGGTTGGGTTAGCACAGTAAAATAATAATAATAATAATAATAATAACCATGTGATTCTACATTGAGTTAGATTAACTCAATGGCATTGTTGGGTTAACACAATAAACTAACGAAAACGAAGGTCTCCATACAAGGTTGTACGTGTAATTCGAAACTACAGGGCGTAGCTTGTAAATAAGAAATCATATATGGTATGAGTGTATTATCTCAAATAAAAAATATATAAATACTTTACTATACCATCAACTTTTATTTTAAAAACATCATAGTTTGCTATTTTTGAAACACAAAAACTTATATGAAGTATAATATAACCAAAGAATTTCTAAAATATAAGATATATTTAATTTTTTTGAAAAAAATGAAATATCTATATCTTAGCATATACTATCTGTGATAAATTTGAGCCAAAAATGTTATGTTTTGAACCATAAAAATCCTAAAACACTATATAAGTTGGGAAAACTATAAAAATGCATACATTCGAAAAAATGGAAATAAAATCAGGTTTCATATATTTTTCCTATGTTTTCATATAAATATACTTGATACTCGGATATTATTATTAGTTATTACTTTAATAAAAACCTAGTTTAGAACTTTAAAGGCCACTTGGTATCAAAATTTCCTTTAAAAATCAAATTAAATTCATAAATTAAAATAAAAATTAGAAAAATGAAAAATAAATAATATTAAAATAAATTAAAAATAATTGAATCACAAATTATACTTACTTCATATTAGTATAAAAACCCATAAAACTATCAAAATTTAAAAATCTCAAAAACATTATTGAATCAAGTATTTGTACATCTTTAGCCACCCATATTATCTACCTAACAAGTGGCCTCCTTGAGTTTGACATTTTTTAACTTATCCATTGCAGACTATATTTTTTAGGAATAAAATATTATATTTTATTTGAAACCGACTTTGCTAACTCGCAACAACAATTGCTAAGAACACCTTATTAAAACTGAAAGATTTGGGCTTTTCACTACCCTAGTCTGTAAGCAATTGAAAGGATTGAATCTGTGTGCTTTAATTTTTTATGGGATTGTCATGAGAGCTTGTCTTCTTATGAAGAAGTGTTCTGGACCTTCGATTCCTTTCTACCATTATAAAAGCAATCATGGTGGCATGTGCATGGTGCCTTGTCACGACAAAATGTTATATGTTGGTGGACTACATGCTTGCTACCACAGCAATAAAAGTAGCAACGAAAAATGCAATATTCATTCTTATATTTTCTGTTGTTAAATGTATAACAATGAATAACATCCAATGCTTTATTATTTAAATTCGCAACAAATATTGTATTCGTTATTATATCCTAGCAACGAATCATATAACAATGGTGATTCATTGACTTTTTCGTATCAACATTGACAAATTTAGCTTGTGTTTGAGTACTTGGTCTCCCCACTAAAGGAATTTCCCGCTTTTAGTAAATACCGAGCTTCCAGTCGTGGGGTGTTATCTTAGCATCTGCCACAAGGGTAAATCTCAACATTGATGTTTGAGACTAACTTGTGCGGCGTTAGCTTCTCACTAGCTAATCAGCCTTCCCTTTTGCGTGTAGACGTACACCAGCATGTCGAGTAACCACGCCGCTAGCTCGAACACAAGCACTCAAGCACAAGGACGCAAGAGAAATGACATTGAATCCTCTTTGTATTAGCAAGAGACTTACTCTAAGTTTGTTGTTTACAAATGAGCTCTACCCCTTCTTATATACACAAGTCGGGGTATATGAAGGGACACCGTTATTACATGTACAATGAATGCAATGACTCTTCGTCTTCTACTGAGGCCCTTCGTCTTCCGAGATGACTCTTTGCATGTCTTGGCTCTTCATCTTCCGTGTAATCCCTTCATCTTCTGTAACCGACACCACGTCGCCCGCTCTATTAGCATAACATGTTGTCTGCCTCATCAGCACATTATGTCATCACGCCACATCATCAGTGGGATCCATGCTCGTACATAGGACGTTGTAGCTCAAGCTCTATAAAGTGCCACGAAACACTTGTGTTTTACCATGAGGAACCCGTGGTCATCGACCTTCGTGCGGTAAACCCAATCCTTAGTTGTCCATAAGCTAAGGTGAAGTCCACCAGAACTTCATTGTGTGACCACCGAACCATACATGCCTGCATATCGATACTACATGCTATTCCAGTACCTCGGAATTTTGGGTATTACATGCCTCCCCCACTTGATCCATCATGTGTCCGCGACTGATCTACATCTTGAAGAAATTTTCGATGAGATCCTCAAACTACCACAGGGTTGTATAACATTCCCAGCTTGCCTCCTCCTGTAGGAGTCCCTTCCATTTGATAAGGAAGAAGGTCATCCGATTCTTCTTTCTCTGGCCCTCCACACGTCTATTAAGAATCTTATCAGCATCCTTGATCCATCATGTGTCTATGACTGATCTACGTCTTAAAGAAATTTTCGATGAGATCCTCAAACTACCACAGGGTTGTATCACATTCCCAGCTTGCCTCCTCCTGTAGGAGTCCCTTCCATTTGATAAGGAAGAAGGTCATCCGATTCCTCTTTCTCTAGCCCTCCACGCGTCTGTTAAGAATCTTCTCAGCATCGTTACTGAACCCGGATGTTAGGAGGGACACGTTTCGATGGCCTCCTAGCGTTATCTTCTCTATCCTTATGGTACTCCTTTAAGAAGTTGTCATGAGAAACAGGATGTGGCTTCAATCTTTCTGGAAGACGTAGTTGACAGGGTGAGCGGTACCATGCATTGAACTATCTCAAAGGATCCATCGTAATGAGGAACCAACCCTTTATGCATTGTTTTCTTCAAGATTTTCTTACAAATTTGGAGTGTAAGCTTCAGCAGCACCTTCTCCCAATCTAGAACTCGACTGACCTATGGATCTTATCAACTGTCTTCTTCAGTCTACGTTGAGCCTGAGCCAATGCATCCTTCGCTTCCTCCTACCGATCCTGCCTCTCCAATGCAAAGCGATGTTCGGCAGGGCACCGTCCTTGGCTATTCTGCTTAGCCACTTCGTGCGGTGTCAATGGTTGCCTACCCATCACAATCTTGAATGGACTATGTCTGTGGTGGAGGTATGCTGCATGTTGTACCAGAATTGGGCAGTTTCCAATAAAGTCACCCAATTGTGCTCATTGGCCGTCACATAATGCCTAAGGTACTCTTCCAACAAGGCATTGATCTGCTCCATCTGTCCATCCGTCTGTGGGCGATTGCTGGTAAAAAAATTGAGATTGGATCCCAGCATCTCAAATAAGGTCATCCAGAATCGACCTGTGAATCGGGCATCGCGGTCACTCACGATGTCTAGTGGTATGCCACAGTGCTTTACTCGTTCTGCAAGAATAGCTTTGTTGTGCTCTCTACCGTACACTCTTGGGGTGTTGGTACGAAGATCGTGTATTTGGATAAGCAATCATTTACCACCATCACCGCATTATTCTCATTCACATTTGGGAATCTATAATGAAGTCCATGGAGATGCTCTCCCACAGACGTGAAGGAATAGGCAGGGGCTCCAGCAATCCCATAGTATTATTCCTCTCTGTCTTATCTTATTGGCATACAATACACGTGTGCAAATAGACTTCCACATCTTATCCCATCTTCGACCAGAAGTAGCCCGTGGAGAGGAGTGCTAGTGTGCGCTTCACTCATGGATGATCATCCCACTGTGCATCATGTGCTTACTTCAGCAACATTTTCCTTAAGTTGCCGCTCGAGGGAACATAGGGCCTCCTACCCTTTGTGTAGAGAATGCGTTCCTCTATCCAGAATCTCCAGTATTCTCCATCGTTCATGCGCTACACAAGGCATGAAGTAACTGGATCCTCCTCTGTCTGCTCTCGGGTGTGCTAGAGCATGTATCTGGATTCGTGGGTTATCGATGCAATCAACGCAACCTTCAACTCTTCTGGTTCGCTCTTCCTCGAGAGAGCATCTACTTCCAGGTTGGTCCGCTTGGAATTCGGTAAGAAAGACTTGCCATTGTACCTGCTTGGGAGTCAGTTTTTTTTGTGTGGGAAAGCAGTTGATTGCCACGTTGTCTATTTGCAACATAGACTTTGATCCGAGGAGGTAGTGGTGCTATCAGACAATGGACCACTGCTGTCATTTTCTTCTCGTTTAAAGAGTACCTTCGCTCTGTTGGAATCAACTTGCAGCTCTCATGCGTCAGATGGTGCCTATCTTGCACAAATACATCTTCAAGGGATAGTTAGATGCGTCAGTGTGGATTTCAAACAACTTCTTGAAGTCTGGAAGTCGCAGAATTGGTTCTTCAACCATCACCCTCCCCAGCTTCTGGAATTCCTCCATGCATTAACGCGTCCATCTCTAAAGCTGATCCTTCCGAAGTAGGTCCGTCAGGGGCGCCACCTTCTTGGAGTATATTTTGATGAACTTCCTGTAGTAGTTCACCGATCCGAGGAGGGATCTAGCTCTATCACCTTTGTGGGAGTTGCTAACTCTTCAATGGCCTGAGTATTCCTTGGTTCCATGCATATTATTCCTCCACCGACGATATGCCCAATGAAGAAGATGGTATCCTGACCAAAGGTGCACTTCTCCGACTTCAAGTACAACTGGTTCTGCCTGAGCTTCTCAAGCATCATCTGTGGAGTCCTGATGTACACTACTATGTCATCCAAGTACACATAACAAACAAGTTGATATATTCATGGAAGACATCGTTCATGAGAGTACAGAAATTTGTCGGGGCATTATTCAACCTAAACAATATTACAAGGAATTCAAAAGACCTATAATGTGTAACACACGTAATCTTCAGCTCGTCTCCCTCTTTGATGCGAAACTAGTAGTATCCTGACCTGAGATCCATCTTCGAAAAATACTTAGCCTGGCCCAAGAGATAGAACATATCTAAAACATTAGGGATGTGGTACTTATTCTTTACCTTCACCTTTTCAATGTGCAGTGGTCCAAGTACATCCGCACACATCTTTCTTCTTCTGGAACAACACCAGTGCTCCATAAAGGGCTTTGCTTGGACGCATCAGACCAGCATCTGCTTACTCCTTGAGCTGTCTCCACAACTCCTCCAGGTGTGTAGGGGGCATCTTGTAGGGTGCAAGTGTAGGTGGACCCTACCTGGTAGTAATTCGATGGCACAATCCACATCTCTATTTGGTGGAAGCTCCTTGGGCAGCTCCTTCGGCATTACATCCTTGAATTCATCCATCATCTTCTTTACTACCTTGGGGCATGGTTGTATCTCCTCACCATTTCTTTGACACATACCGTAGCTAAGTATGTTGTCTCTCCTTTCTTCATACCATTGCGGATTTGCAACACGGACATGGCTCTAACCTATCCTTTCTTCTTGATAACCCTGATGAAGCAAGGACTATATGCAGTCACAAAGAACACTCCTCCCAAATAAGGCATCACAGATGCCTTTGCCTTCTTCAAGAACTCGACTCCCAAAATAACTTAGAAGATATCGAGAGGTAACACAAGGAAGCGTACCTTTCCCTGCCATTTATAGGAAGGCACCTATAAATACTTAGGTGTAATAATGTAGAATTAAACTACTTTAAAATAATAATTGTTTTGTGTTAGTGAATTTTTACAGAAATTATGGGAGTTTTATTAGCATTTTAGGAAAAATATAAGAGGCTTTGCAGAGATTTTCAGAGGACTTATGTATCTACAAGGATACATACTTCCTTTTTTTAGACTATTTTGACAAAGAACTCTAAATCTTATGAAGTTTTGTATAAAAATCTCAACTCTAAGAAGGGTCAGAATGATATATTCAGGTTGTCCAAAATAAGAGAAAGAAAGATCAAAGACCTTTCTCAACTGAGATGCATTAAGGACGAGGAAGGCCACATGCTTGTTACTCAGAAGGATATAGAGACCAGATGAGACCATTACTTCCATAAACTTTTCATTGGGGATGGAAATAGAGAGATCACTTTCGGTGATCCAGATAATAGCGAAAGTTACTTGAATCATGCAAGACATTGACGAATACAAAGAAAAGAAGTAGAGGAGGCTTTGAAGGTTATGAGACCCGGGAAAGGTGTATGACCGGATGACAACCCTGTAGAAGTATGGAAAGTTTTAGTTGAGCACAGTATGACTTAGATTACAAATATATTCAATGTTATTTGACAAAGCAAAAAAAACCTGAAAATTGGAAGAGGAGTACCATGGTGCCTGTTTATAAGAATAAAGGAGACATTCAAAATTGTTCAAATTATATAGGTATCAAGTTGATGAGCCACACTATGAAAATTTGGGAATGTGTGATTGAAAGAAGATTGAGGCAAGTTTTCAAAGTAAAAGAAAAATAATTTAGATTCATGTCAGGTCATTCGACTATTGAAGCCATATTACCGAGAAGAACATTGGAGATTTATAGAGCAAAAAGGAAGAATCTCCATATGATCTTTATTGATTTAGAGAAGGCTTATGATTCTGTCTGATGAGTGATGTTGTAGAGAGTCTTGGAGAAGAGACAAGTACATGTCTTATACATTAACCTCATAAAGGATATGTATGATAGTGTTTTATCTATCTTGTGTAAGGACCTTGTTTGGGAAAACTGACTATTTTGACATCAACCTTGGTTTACATCAAGGTTCAGCTTTGAATCCATTTCTTTTTTTACTTTGATTATGGACAAGTTGACAAGTTACATTCAGGATGAGTTACCTTGGTGTATGTTATTTGTTGATGATATTGTGTTGATTGACGAGACTAGAGATGGAGTAAATGATAAGCTTGAGGTCTACAGACATGTTTTGGATATTAAAGGATTTCATATTAGTAGGGATAAGGCATAATATATGGAGTGCACCTTTGGTGGAAGCAATGGTGAATGAATCAAGAAGAAGATTGGTGACGATAAAATTTAGAAGAGAGATTCTTTTAGATATCCGAGATCTATTTTGTAACGTGATGGGAAAATTGATGGAGATGTAATGGTCGAGGATAAGATGCGAGAAAATCGCTTAAGATGGTTTGATAATTTGCAAAGAAGATCAACTGATGCTCCAGTTAGGAGATACGAGTGTTGGGATGTTGAGCCGGCTAAGAAAGGGCGAGGATGGCCCAAAAAGTGTTGGAAAAAGACTATATAAAGGGATCTTAGTTTTTTAGATATAAGCTCAAGATTGACCTAAGATGGATCTGAATGGAGGTGAAAAAATTATGTAATCGACCCTACTTAATTGTGGGAAAAGGCTTTGTTATTGTTGTGATTTTGACAAAGAACAAAATTACTAGAAATTTTTACACTAAAAAATGATGATTTTGGTTTTTGATTTTGAGAAGATATTGAATTATAATATTTGTGCAAACTAACAAATTTTGTTTAAAGATTAATAGTATGGAAGCATGGTGTGTAAATGAATTTACAAAAATTACAATTAGAGATCTATAAAAATAAAAATCTAAAACCTAAGTATATTTTTAAAGCTTCACAAGAGTTGATTTTGGCAATAATGAAGGATGGTTTTGTCCACTAGACGTCCTAGCATGATTTTTCTCTGTTAAAAATATTTACTATTTACTATTATTGTATCCTCAAAAGGGTATTCATATTCATATAACTTCTCGACTCCCTAGGGTTTCCCCTCTATATAAGAGACCCTAGGGTATTGGAATATACAAGTTCTCTCATTTCCTTTATCTACATGGTATCAGTATAACGGTTTTAGATTAGGGCTCATGCCTAGATCCCGCAGCCACCAGCCATCCTTTATCATGTCCAAAGGTACTGGAATACCCTATCTCATCCTTCCACCTGATCAACGCCGCCACCTATCTTTTGCGGAACCTCCTGCTGGCACTGTCTGCAGCAATTGCCTTTTGCATCTCCACCCCCTCCTCCTTCTGAGTGGAACCTCCTCTTGGCATCATCTGCACCGATCGCATACAGGTTCTTTTGCTATTGCTATTGGTGGCCACCGTATCTCTCTTTTGAAGACTATATCTCTTTTGAAGCTTTATTGTAACCCATAATCTCCTGTCCTCAAAACTCATCATCACTGGATGGGTTGGGGTGCACTCCCTCCCAAGAGGAGGACAAGTGTTTCCACCTGTGTGCGTCTCATACCGGCAAATTTAATCCCCTCACCACTCCAACTGAGTTGAACCAAGTGAAAGGTGCATGTGTCCAAGTTAGGTCATTATCAACAAGACTCGTGTGTGTGCTTTGAAATACTCTACTTAGGCAGTCAAGAATCCATTGAACCAAGTCTCGTGATCCTCAAAGAATTAAGTCAAGTAGACCTGAAGTACCTCAATTCCATCTCCTATAAGGTTCCTGTTAATTAGGTAGATTTAAGGTCCAACCAAGCTCCATTCTTCGGATTTTATTTAGACTGGTTTAATTATCAAACTCAATCCAAAAAATACTCATGCTATGCAAATGCTATGTAGAAAATATTTTTGGTGATGCAATTCTCAAAGATTTTGAACTTTTTTATAGATTTTTCAAAAAATAATGCTGCTGCATATGCATTTTTGGTATTTTCAAAAAGATTTTTCAAATGTTTTTGGTACTTTAATTTTAATGTTTTTGGGATTTTTGAAAACAAAAAGGTTTTGGATAAAAACTAGGTATAAATATTTACACGGGGATGCTTCTTATATTTACAAGCATTTACAAGGGTAAGTGATCAATTTTATAAGTATATAGAATGAATTTGTTGTGATGTATATATTCCTCAAACTTATTTGAAAAGGTTTTCCAAACAATTTTGAAAACTATAGTCCAAAATAATTTTTACAAACAATTTTACAAACATGTACATACATTTGAAAATCATTTGCAAAGGTTTTCTAAACAATATATATGTTTTTCAAATATTTTTGCAACCATTTTTCAAACCATTTGCAAATCATTTTTCAAACATTTTATTTTATACAAAGAAAATACTTTTATAATCAAAATATTTTACAAAGGTTGAAAACATGTAAGAAAACATTTTCCAAATAGTTTTCAAAAGATTTTTCACAAAGATTTTCAAACTATTTTTCAAATATTTTACAAAAATATTTTCACCTGATTTATTAATCAATAAATAAAAAAGAATTTGAGGAATAATCACATCTTTTTATTAAGTATTTCTAATGAATTTATTTGTATTAATTAGCCATATTTATTAGAAAATACGAAAGTACGAGTTGTGGCACGTAGTATATACAACACCCCTATACTAAGCTTGAGCTATGTCCTTATAGAGTGGAGAGAAAAGAGAAGACATAACTCGTATTGAGTATAGGAAAATCTAAAGAATAAGGAACGGATAAATGAATGAATAAATGAGAAGTTGACCGTCCCCCCTGTACTTAGGATCAAATAATCCTAAGTATAACAGATTGTACACAAAACAGGGAGGGTCAAGGGTGGGAATGAACAAATCGTACTCATACTGTCTCCCCCTATACTTAGTGTAAGATATCCCTAAGTATAGACAAGAAGAGGAGACAATGGAGAGGATCGAAGAATAGAATCACTCAGGGTGTACACCTGATAACTGACATTTTGCGAGGGTCAAATTTATGTTGTCGCTGAGGCGACCGCTCACAGAACATCAGTTAGTCAGCAATTAACCCACAATAAAAGAATGAATGATTTAAGTCCAAAAATGTGAATTAATATTTATTACTCTACCACAAGATGTACAATGACTAAGTATGTAGAGGTCGAACCACAGAGAGCAATATAAAAGTGCAATAGCCTAAGATGTGCATGTACCACAGAGTCATCCATGTGTGAAGCCTATTTTTGTGGGTTTTTATCTTTTATATTATATTTTATTATTATTATTATTTTTTAATAATATAATTAGGTAGTATATATATATTTTATAGAATATAAATATATAGATGTATATGTACCCATAGAGGGTGAGTATATAGCATATAACACATACCTTATATATATATAATTATTTTTTTATTTTAAGATTTTATATCTTAATAAATATGCATATATAGATAGATGTATATATAGATTTTTTTAATTTTCGAGGATTATATATACAAAGGGGAGAGAGGGGTGATAAAATATTTATAAAAATATATAAAAACACTCAAAAATATAGAAATAAAATCTTTTTGGGATTTTCATAATTTTTTACTTTTTTGATGATTTTTGGGTATTTTTCAGATTGTTTTGGTATTTTTAAATGCTGAAATAAAAGAAAACAGTGAAGTAGGTACTGGCTGTAAGTAAAATAGGAATCAAAAATAGCAAACAGCCATAAAATTTTTCCACACTATTTTTCCAATACAGATAATAAGATATAGAAGAAATAGGAGTTGAGTTCATATTTTTCTGATTTTTCTTTGATTTTATATTTTTTTTTGAAGTTTTTGTGTAATTTTGAGTTTTTAAGGTTTTCCTTTTGAGATTTTTAGGGATTTTTGGACTGACACTAAAATAGGTCAAAACACAAATTAGGGATTTTTTTTGGAATTTTTTTCGAGGTCTTTTAATATTTTTTTTGGTATTTTATAAGCTAGACAATAAATAAAAGGCAAGTTTTTGATTTTTAATAAATGCAAAAATACAATAAAATTAAAATCCAAAAATATAGCGTGCAAGGGTACACTAACAGGAGCTTATATCCATTTTTGCAGAATTTTTCAAGTTAATATGAGGCACAAAATAAATGGACAAAGCATACAACAATATATGGCCTGACAGGGGCATTTTTGCAATTAAAATATTTATCAAGGGCATCCATGCAAAAATTACAAAAAAAATAAACATTCACTTTTATTTTCGGGGCCATTTTACACCTAATAAAACCCGATGGGGTTTAAGTGCAAAAATCACGCGCCTCACGTGGGACTGCACGTGGGGCACGGAGGGACCAAACTGCAAATGTAAAAACTCCAGGGGGGCGTACTGCAAATAATACACTTTATTTACAACGTAACTTTTTATTTTTGGCATTAAACTATAAATACAAAAAGCGGGGGGAGATGTTCGAAATTTACCCCCAAAGGCGCGCGATCCAACGGCGATGGGCGCG
Source organism: Ottelia alismoides (assembly GCA_037367405.1). NCBI lineage: Eukaryota > Viridiplantae > Streptophyta > Magnoliopsida > Alismatales > Hydrocharitaceae > Ottelia > Ottelia alismoides. The sequence continues at coordinate 683,346 of JAZKJV010009974.1, forward strand.
CCACTTATCCACGTGTCGAGCCCTCAAATCCCGATACCCCTTCGACGATCTGCGGTCGAGATTGCATCTGAAGTCTGATCGCACGGCCAAGGCATCTGCTACACGGACGACCCTGATTAGATCTGGGGCCATCTCCTTCATCCGACGGTGGCTGCTACTCACGAAGAACTGGGAAGAACAGGTGGCTTCCCTGACTTCGATCGTTGATTTCTCCGCCTCCAGATGCTCCCGTTTGCTGATGATGGGTTACGGACGTCCGGTGATGTGGCGTGCACCGTCCAAGGTACTCCAGAAGGTCCAGGACCCCCTAGATTGGTTGAACGAGCTCGGAGAAGAAAGGGGGGTCCTGGAACTTCGCAAGGGATTGAATCGAGCACCAGAGGGCTCCGTTCAGCTTCAGACCTGCACCAAAAGAATGAGGGGCTCGGGGAGGTTCTCCTCGACCAAGGGTTAAGGCTAAAGGACTAAGGAATGACCGGGGGTGGCGAGGTCCGGCGAAGCGGAGGAGATGGACCTCGATTCGCAGAGATGGAGGAGCTCTGGATGATCTGAAGCGTGGGTCAGGCGTAGAATGCGTAGGGAAATGAAATGAGGTGCAGCGGGAGGTTGGATCGTGCGTGGATCAGAGTAGAGAGGTTCGCCAGAGGGGAGCTCCGGCGAATGTCAATCTGGGTCTAATCGAGCACCTAAGGTCCTACTAATTATTCTAAAGGCTAGATTAAAGACTAAAAACTAAAACTTGGCTAAAAACGAGATAAAAACAACTCTTATACCTGGTAGTCGACCAGGGAGCAGGACCTCCGACGAGCGGCGGCCGTGGGCACTTCCTTCGACTCCTCCGACCGTCTGAGACTGCCAGGAGCACCCCCCTATCACGAGGATTCTGCAAGGGCTTGAATTGAGGGTGGAAAGCGACCGAAGGGAGACGAAAATGGGGAAGGAGGTCGAAGGATTTATTTATAGACATGGGTATGGACCCTTATTGACCGGGGCACCACGAGAAATCGGCAGGTTAGATGGTCGATCTGGGTTGGTGGCGGTGATGTACAATGATCGGAGATCAATTTGTCAAAAGACATCGATGGCCAACGATGGGCGAGTCGAGCGGGAAAAAGGGAGGAAAACATGGGACTTGATGGTTCTGACGGGAGTCAGAGGCGCAGGGGGGAGTTGACCAGAGGTCAACAGTCCCTGGCCTCTGATTGGCCCACGTCAGACCAAACTTGACCAATTTATTACACGTAGGAAATGAATTCCTTAGAATTTATTTATAAAATAAAAATTGTTTATTAATTAATGTAGTATTTATGTACGATTTTTATTTATTTTTTTGAAGTGTTTTATTACGGATTTATTTTAATAATGTGTATATGTATGCATTTTCATATATTCTTGTGTATTTTATTTTTAATTTGTTTATTTTATTTTATTATTTTATTGTCTTATTTTAAAAATTTATAATTTATTTTTGTGAGTGTGAGGGTATTTTTGTTTATTTTTATGAGTTTATTTTTAATTTTAAATAAATAAGTATATGTATATGTAGGTATACGTGTAAGTCTTTTACCTATATATTATATATACTTTACTTATTTAATTTATTTTCTTGGTTTTTATTTTAGATTTGCACTTTTAATGAATTATATGTAATATTTACAACATTATAAAAATATGAAAGAAGTAAAGAATATTTTCCTTCTTTATTTAGATATGTACTCAGCATATGCATCATGCTTATTGCCCTGCATTTACTTATTTTATTTTAGAAGTCCTTTTGAGTCTTATTTTAATTTAAATATGTATAGGTGTTATATACATTCTTTAAAAAATATCATTTGCTAAAAATAATGGACAATGAATATATTGAATATTTTATTCAGGCAGGTTGCACAATGAAGGACAAAAACATAACTTTTGTAGATGGATTCCAAAAATTATGAAATCAACTTTATTAAATAGTTCTTGGAAAGCTATATACAATTAAAGGTGAGTTTGGGTGATTTGGAGTTTTTATTTGCAAGATATGGGTCTGTGAAGTTGAGGTTTGGCTTTTTATTCTGTGTATGAAATGTACACTGAGTATTATTTTTACACAAACCCAATTTTCTATTTCTATTTACATTATTGTCTACAACTTTCGTGAACAAAGTTTCTTTATTTGATGAGTAAATAATTATGTACAAAATAGGTGTCAAAAATGCATAAATAAATGCATGAATAAATGAGGTATTCATTGGACAGTGGTCCCTATCTCCCCCTACTTTATTCCTTGTCGACCAATTCCATGCTGGTCTTGGTCTCGGGGTTAGGGTCCTAAAATATTTGCGATATTGTATTCCTTTTTCTTTTCTCCCCTTTATTCTATAATTTTGGCATTAAACACCTTATTTAATGTATAATTAATACAATGGATGATGAATGCTATTATGTACAATTTGATGCTATTTACATGCATTTGCTGGGGTTTTTGAGGCCAAAATGATAGAATAAAGGATGAAATGGAGGTTCATCACCCCCCTATACTTGCCTTTGATAGTCCCTAGCAAACACTTATGCAATAAGTACAAAAAAGAAATGAAAAGAAAAGGAAAAGGAAATTGAAAATAGATAAAAGATAAAGTGAATGAGATAGCTTTCAGTGTAATCTCTTATCCTTACAAAATCGGAATTTGGAGCACAGGTTAGACCTTGGTGTGATAATGTGTGTGGAACCTGACTGGGAATCAAATTTAAAACACAACAGCCTTCGAGAGTCACAGAACTCGGTTCAAATCTCCTCAATAGCCAGGTCAGAACTAGCCTACATCATACGCAAACCCTTATGACTATGAAGTTGACTTGTACGGTGTAAGTGATGGTGGCTCTCCCCAACTGTAATGACAAAGGAATTGACTTCTCCAGAATGACAACCCAATGATTCCCCAATCCAGCCCTCTACCGTCGAGGAGCGGGGTATTCCCTTCTAAGTTCAAGTAGCATCCAACTCAAGAGGAGGAGGGGAAGAAAAGAATGGACGGTAGCCAGTGTAGCTACCTATCTTGGGATGCAAGACCAGTGTAGTCAAGTCGTCCAGCTGCAGGCTCACATGGTGTAAATTTGATGCTCAAGCTTGCTTATTTTCGGTACAACGTATATACATACTCCGGCATATATATATATATATATATATATATATTTACAAGCCTGTCCACTTCTCTTTTTTTCCAACATACTATTTACAACAACATTTTCATAAGGGCTTTTTTCTCTTGAGCTAGAAGACTATCCCTCTTTTGAAGCTTTATTGCAATCCACACTCTCCTGTCATTCGACTTCATTGTAACTGGACCAGGTTGGGGTGCACTTCCCTCCCTAGACGAGGACGAATGTTTCCACCCGTGTGCGTCTCAGACTGGCAAATCCAACCCCCTCACCACTCCAACTGAGTTGAGCCAAGTGAAAGGTGCAAGTGTCCAAGTTAGGTCACGGTCGTCAAGAGTCATGCGTGTGTCTCAAAAAGTTCTAGTTAGTCCACTGAGGTGACTTGAACCCATCCCTGCTTTCTCAAAGAATTAAGTCTGAATAGACCTGAAGTACCTTAAACCTAGTTCCCGTAAGGTTCCAGTGCAGTTAGGTGCGGTAAGGTCTAACCAAGCTCCAATTTGAGACTTTATTGGACCGATTCAATCATCAAGCTCACTCAAAAAGAATATGAATGGTATACTTATGCTATGCACAATGAATTATGCAGTTTTTCATAAAGATTTTACAAAAATGAAAGAATCTTTTTACACAAAGAAATTTTTGCAAATAAAAACTTGACACATACAAAAAGGTACATACAATTATTTACACGGGCGGGCCGTTTTATTTACAAAATGTTTGGCTTTGTACATGTTTTAATGAAGTAGTTTATTTAGGTTGTCCAGAAAGAATTTTATGTGCTTTATTTGCCAGTTACAAGTATTGTAATAATGCTTTTATTTCTCAGATCTAGTTTGAAAATAATTTTTGCAAACTATAGTACACGATAATTTTTGCAATAATTTACACGCATTTGAAAACTATTTTTGCAAAGATTTTTCACACTGTATATACATTTTTCACAATAGTTTTGACAAACATTTTTCAAAACATTTGCACATAGGTTTTTTAAATCCTTTATTTCGCACAAAGAAAAGTTTTGCAATCCAAACAATTTTACACAAGTTGAAAACATTTCACAGCAAATTTTTCAAAACAGGTCACACTAGTTTTCAAATCATACTATATAGGTATCTAACCTGATTTATTAATCAGTATATATAAAAGAAGAAAAACTGTATTTGTTATACAATATGGCTTTTATAAGTTTTATTTGTGATTATTCCTTATTTACAAATGAGAGATTTTTGTGTAGACTCCTCAGACTAAATTCAAGAATCCTTTTCAAAAGATTTTTGAGAACTCTAGTCCAAAATAATTTTGCAAACATGTACACATCTTTGAACATGATTTTACCAAGGTTTTACACAACATAGATAGGTTTTTCAAAACAATTTTGACAATCAAATTTTTTTACAATCATTTGCACGCTAGTTTTCACACATTTTGATTTCACTCAAAGAAAATAAATTTTACACACAAAACTGATTTTTCAAAGGTTGAATACTCGTACACACTATTTTCAAGCGATTTTCACACGGTTTTTCAAAGAAAACTTTCTTTCACAAAACATTTTTCCTGACTTAATGATCAGTATAAGTACAAAGAGCCTGAGGAGCTCACAATCATCTTTTACTATTATAGAGTTACTTATTGCTTTTTTTGATTGAATTGATGTTTTATTTTTCAGTATGAGTTATGGCTTATAGTATATACACGGTATATACGACCCCCCTATACGTAGCTTGAGCTATGTCCTCATTGGTCGAAACGAAAAGCAAAGACATAACTCGTACTGAGTATAGACAAATCTAAAGAATCTATATGAATGAAATGAATGAATGAGAAGTGGACCGTCCCCTCTATTCTTAGGATCAAGTAATCCTAAGTATAGCAGACTGTACAAAAAGAAGGGAGGGTCAAGGTGGGAATACACAGATCGTACTCAGATTGTCTCCCCCTATACTTAGGGTAAGATACTCCTAAGTATAGACAAGAAGAGGAGACAATGGAGAGGATCGGAGTGAAATGAAAAACTCGGGGTGCACATCCCCCCTATACTTAGGATAAAGTACGTCCTAAGTATAGAAAACTGTCTACAAGGGCGGCCCCTTTTAGATACAAAAAGAAGATAGAAAAGGAAAAGAAGAAAAGAAGAAAATCGGATAAACAGTGGTTGGTGTACATCGTCTGAATCTTTTGATGCTGCAGCTGTTGTAGAGATGTCATCATGGCGCACTAGCTGAATAGAGTCTACAACGACCAAGAATGCATCTGGTTCTAAGTAAGGCTTCAGTAGTTGGCTGTTGATGACGAAGGGCTGTGCGTCAGGGGACAATTCTGATATTGCAATACTTCCATTGTCACACACTTCACAAACTCGAAATGACCCTGTCCACTTACTCTTTAATTTACCCGGGAATATCCGCAACTTTGTATCAAATAGCCGCACTTTCTGTCCAACATCGAAGGTCTTTCATCTGATGTGCCGGTCATGACAGCGTTTCACCTTCTCCTTGTACATCAATGTGTTATCGTATGCATAGTCTCAGAATTCCAAGAGCCTGCTCAGATCATCTTTTCTCTTCTGACCACTTTTGCGCGAGTCCAAATTACAACTGTTGATTCCCATAAAAATTTGTGAACTAATTCCACGGGCAGATGGCATGGTTTGCTATACACAAGACGATAGGGCGACATGCCCAAGGGAGACTTGTAGGCGGTTCGGTAAGCCCATAGGACCGAGTCCAAGAGTTGGGACCAGTCTTTTCTGTTTGGCCTAACAAGTTTCTGCAGGATCGTCTTGATTTCTCTATTTGATAACTCCGCCATGCCATTGGTCTGAGGATAGTAAGGAGACGCAACACGATGATCGATGCCGTACTCCTTCGTTAACTTCTTGACCTCTTTGTTAATGAAGTGGCTACCCCCGTCTGATATGAGAATTTTCGGTATCCCGAACCACGAAATGATGTTCTTCTTCAGGAACTGACAGACTGTTCGGCTGTCCGCGGCTCGAGCAGGGATAGCCTCAACCCAATGACTCACGTAATCGACAGCAAGAAGGATGTGCTCAAACCCTTGACTATTAGGGAAAGGTCCCATGAAGTCAATGCCCCATGCATCGAAAACGTCTGCTATCTGAATGATTTTCAGGGGCATTGAATCTTTGGCAGTAAGTGTACCTTTCATTTGCTGACAGTCAGTACATCGCTTGACAAATTCAGCTGCATCCTTGAATAAAGTGGGTCACCAGAAGCCATACTGAAGTACTTTGGCTGCCGTCCGATCTCCAGAGTGATGTCCACCAGATTCGAGCGAGTGACAATGCTCGAGGACACTAGATTGCTCCGTCTGAGGGATGCACCTGCGCCAAATGCAATCCGCTCCTTCCTTGAATAAAAACGGATCCTCCCATTGGTAGAATCGGATGGTCGACATGAATTTGTTCTTCTGATTTTTCGTCCACTCCGCTGGTGTTACCCCATAGGCGAGGTAGTTGACTATATCTGCATACCAAGGAAGAGACTCCATGGCTAAGATGGATTCGTCAGGGAAGGTTTTTGTGATGGGTGCACTGTTCAGAGGAGAGTCATGCTGCTCTATTCTGGAGAGATGGTCTGCTACCACATTTTGCACTCCAGGCTTGTCCTTAATTTCCAAATCGAATTCCTGGAGGAGAAGGATCCAACGAATCAGTCTTGGCTTGGCATCCTTCTTCTGCTGTAGGTACCGGATAGCAGAGTGGTCTGTGAAAATTGTGACTTTCGATCCCAACAAATAGGATCTGAACTTCTCGAGGGTGAAAACCACAACCAGCAACTCTTTCTCTGTCACTGTATAATTCCTCTGTGCTTCATCTAATGTTCTGCTGGCATAGTGAATGGCATAGGGTGCTTTGTCTTTCCTCTGCCCAAGAGCAACCCCAACTGCAAAGTCTGACGCATCAGTCATTATCTCAAAGGGAAGAGTCCAGTCAGGCCACAGTAAGATTGGAGCCTGAGTGATAAGCTCCTTCAGCTGGTTAAAAGCATGGAGAACCGGCTGATCAACAATGAACTCAGACTCCTTGCACAAAAGTTCTGTCAGAGGTCGGGCAATGCGGCTGAAATCCTTGATGAATCGCATGTAGAATCCCACATGCCCCAGGAATGACCTCACATTCTTCACTGACTGAGGTGGCTGAAGATTCGAAATGACATCCACCTTCACCGGATCGACTCCCATGCCACGTTTGGAAATGACGTGGACCAGCACAATGCCTTCAGTGACCATAAAGTGGCTCTTTTCCCATGAAAGCACTAAATTGACTCCTCGGCACTTCTGAAGTACTCTGTATAGGTGGTCAAGACAAGAATCGAAACTATCACCATAGACAGAGAAGTCGTCCATGAACACCTCGAGAAAACTGCCTACCATCTCGGTGAAGACTGCTAACATGCATCTTTGGAAGGTTGCAGGTGCATTGCATAATCCAAAGGGCATTCTCTTAAAGGCATAGGTGCCGAACGGGCAAGTGAAGGTAGTCTTCTCTTGATCCTCAGGGGCGATCGCCACTTGGTTGTATCCGGAATACCCATCCAGAAAGCAGAAGAACTCCTTGCCTGCTAATCTTTCTAGAACTTGATCAATGAATGGTAAGGGAAAGTGGTCCTTCTTAGTTGCTGCATTGAGACGGCGGTAGTCAACACACACCTGCCAGGATGTTGGTACCCGAGTGGAAATTTCCTCTCCTTTGTCATTTGTGACCACGGTAAGCCCTGACTTCTTACGAACTACATGCAGTGGGCTTACCCATTTTGAGTCGGAGATGGGATAGATGAAGCCTGCGTCACACCATTTTGTTATCTCCTTCATGACGATGTCCTGAAGGTTAGGGTTCAGCCTTCGTTGGAATTCGTGGGACGACTTGGCATCTTCTTCTAGATAGATGTGGTGTGAACACAAGGCTGGATTTATCCCTCGGAAATCTGATACGCTCCAACCAAGTGCCTTGCGGTTCTTTTCTAGAACCTCGAGAAGACGAGATTCCTGATCCGGATTCAGCCTGCTGCTGATGATGACCGGATACATTTGTTCTTCACCCGCAAGGAAAGCATACTTTAGGCCTGCCGGAAGTGGCTTGAGTTCTGGTTTTGACCTGTCCACTTTATCTGCCACTTTAGATACCTTGCTGGTGGTGGGATGTACTTCTTTGAGATATTTACCATCCTCATCATCTCGTTGAGATCCCAGTGATGTGCCGAACGGTTCTGCGCTTAGCTAAGCGTGTTTGGTCTGGAGTGACTGCTCGAAAAGATGTGCATGTATCTGAGAATCTGTCTCCCAAGAATCGTCGGAGCAGAAGCCAACTGCGCTTTCCAAGTCCTCCTCAAGAGTGAGGATTTCTTGGGTCCATTCGTCGTCCAATGATAAGGATGAGTCTTTGATTTCCGCAATAAAGTCACAGTCTGCTTCGCATACTGCCTGGCTCTCATCAGTCATGGGATTCGGCTCTCTGTTCATATTTATAGTGATTTGCTGGGCATTCGAGCTGAAAGTAATCATGCCAGACCCGTAATCAACCACGGCACCTGATGTACGAAGGAACGATCGGCCAAGGATGATGGGGGTCTGGAGTAGAGGTGCAGGTGAGTCCATATCAAGGACTACAAAATCAGCTGGGAATTTCATCTCCTGCACTTTAACTACGACATCTTCCAAAAGACCTCGGGGTCGCTTGACAGATTGGTCAGCGAACTGAAGGATCATGCGTGTCTGCTTGAGCGGACCCAACCCAAATTCTTGTAGTATGGATGAGGGCAGAAGGTTGATGGAAGACCCACTGTCAAGGAGAGTGCGCTCGAAGACCTGGTCAAAAATCTCACAACTGATCAGAGGTGCTCCTGTATCTTGCTTCTTCTGCGGGAGGTTACTGATAGCTTCTACCGTGGCCAAGGTGAGGACGTGCTTCTCAACTTGCTGGCGTCTATTCTTTCTTGATGGGCGACGCTTGCTGGTACATACCTCCTTAAGTCCTTTCTTCACGGCTGGCATGTACTCCATGGCCTTCAACAAAGGAATCTCAACAATCAACTTGTCAATTAGTTCTACAACTCCTGGATTAGACAGTGCACTTTTTCGTTTTGCATTTTTTTTGGATTTTTCTATTGCTTGAGGAAAAGGAATATGTACATCACTTGCAGGAAAATTAGAGTTCTTATTTACATCAATATCATCGCCCATCAAAGGTTGTACATCCGGTCTACAAAAAGGAGTACAAACTGTGTCTTGGTATACTAGTTCTCTAGGGCGATCAAAAAGGGTAGCATCTGCTCCGTCGGCTGGCGAGGGATCGGCTGCTGCTGGCGGCTCCTCCAAGGCTGGCGCGGCTTCGCTTCGGCTGCAAGCTTCTTTTTGTTGTTTTTGATTTTGCTGATTTTTTTTTGTATTTTCTGCTGAGGTTGCTGCAAATGCACGACGACTGGACTGGCTTCTCCTTCTTCTTCCTCCTCACCCGCCCCTATAGCTGGCACAGCTAATGCGGAAGATGATGATCCACCTGTTTCTTTATTCACCCCAATCTTTGCAGCAGGCGGAGGCAAGGCCCTACCGCTCCTGAGAGTAACAACATTAGAATACACAGTAATATCATTTTCTGACACGGACAAGACATCACATTCTACCTGCTCTTTCTTCTTGATGTTATTGGGGTTGGCTTCGACCTGAGCTGGAATGGTAGTTCTAGTGGCGGTCAGGTCGTCAAGCCGCTTGGTCGTATCCGCTAGCCCTTTGACAAGTTGGACCAGACAATCCATGGTGGGGTTCACTGGAGGTCCCTCGGTGGATTCAGCGTGCAGACCACGCTGTTGTTGCATATGTTGGTGCTGAGGCTATTATTGGTAATGCTGAGCTGGTGCAGGAAGCTGAAGCTGCTGATAAGAGGGAGGAGGGTACTGTTGGTACTGCAGAGGTGGAGCAGCTGCATACTGATGGAATGACTGTGGGTGACGGTATGGCTGCTGCTGATATTGCTGGTTCTGCCTCCATTGATTGGCATACTGGGGAGGCTGGTGATACGGCAGTAGCGGCTGTGAGGACTGCCCAAAATGACCACCCTAAGGTTGGGGGTGTTGCCGGTTGGCTGGTAGCTGACCCTGAGGTTGTCCCATAGAACGGGTCGGCTGTGCTTCGTGACTCCAAACCCCGTTTACTTCCTGAACCAGGGGTGGTGGTGGGAACACTGAATCAGATCCTGATATAACTCTGGTTGATACACAACCATCTGCTGCAGCGGCTGGCCCTGATTGGGTGCCTGCACGTAGTACACGTGCTGGACTGCCGGTGGCTGCTGGCTCGGCTGAGGCTAATGTAGCGATGGTTGCTCGTCTTTCCTCTCAACTGGAGTTTCTAGTGGTGCTGCCGATTGAACAGAATTGATGGTGCCCACCAGCAATTCTAGCTGCTTGGTGATCTGATCCAGCTTGTCTAAATTCAGAGTCCTCTTCTCGATCACAACGAGTTTTTCGAGATCCTGTGATCGTTTCTCAATAATATCAACCTTCGAGAGATGGCCCCCGATGATGCTGAGGTTGGAGCTCTCATCTCTCTCCGCCTCACGGGACGCTGCCATGTGTACTTGTTTCTGGAGGATTTGGGGTTGCTTCTGATATGCTTTTGATGAAGAGTCCTTGTTGAAGTGTGAACCCCCACATGCTGCGTCAACGAGCCTTTGGCTCTCAATGTTCAGACCCCCAAAAAAATGTTGGACCAAACTGGTCTTCGAGATCTCATGATGGGGACATTTTTCCTGCAGATCAGTGAATCTCTCCCAAGCTTCGTGTATGGATTCATGTGCCCCTTGGGAGAAGTTCCTGATACGTGCTCGCATCTGGTTGAGCCGGCCGAGAGGGTAATATTTGTGAAGAAAGGCAGACTTCAGTTCCTCCCAGGTGGTTACAACCTTCCTCAGATGGTTGACCCAATAAAGGGCCTTGTTTTGCAGGCTGAAGGGGAATGCTATCATTTTGACAATGTCCAGAGGGACATTCGTATAGTGAGTAGTTCGACAGATGCAGGAGAATTGCTGCAGGTGAATGTACGGCTCTTCACTTGTGTTTCCATGGAAAGATGGAAGGAGAGTAAGGAACTGGGGCTTCAGCTCAAAGTGAGCGTGTACCGGTGGAATGAGAATCCACTCGGTCATCTGGCTGTCTCCAGGATTATATGTCTCCTTCAGTGTAGGCTTTTGTCCCCTAATTTCTGGCTCTCTATCGTCATCAGGTGGACCACCACCTCCTCCTCTACCTCCTCCTCCCTCAGCTTTGTTCATCACATCATTCAACATATCCTGAAAAGTGGTCTGGGCTAGGGCTTGCTCTGTCAACTGCTGCTGGATGGCTTGGATAGATGCCAATAGCTGTGCATTAACCTGATTCTGATCTGGCATCTGTCCTTCTGGTTGAGGTGGCTGCTGACCCTTGCCCTTTCCTTGAGGAGCCATATCAGGGTCTGAGTCAGACGATATGAATTCCGGAGTAGAAGCCAGGGCTCAGTCTGCCCTTCTATCTACAGGATGAAAGAATCTGAATCAGACCACTTGCATTATTGTCCAGCTGTCATGATACTGGTTGGAGTTAAGGTCAACCCCAACACAATACTTCGGACAGGGTCGATGTTCTACACAATAGAGAGTCATCGTTGGTGACCAAGCCCTACTCGCCCACGTACGATAGAAGCGCCAATACTTCGGTAATCCAGGCGATACACAAGGTAGTTGCAGACTGGGATTTTGGCTCTATTCCTTATGGGACGTGCCTTGCTCAAGGGAGTAGGGTTTTGGTCCCCCTCCAAGGTACCTGAAAACAATGAGGGCTTTATGAACCCAGTACAATGATAGTCCATTACAGATTTTAATTAAGGTCAAAGTTTATTTAGCAGTCCCCTGGTTTTAGATTTTTTTTGGGTTTTCACTTTTTTTGAGTCTGTTTCATACCAGCGCCTAACGATTTTGTATATTTTCATTTAAGTGCTAGGTGCTCAAAAATCAGAGGAGATAGCGGAAAAGCCGTGCAAATTGGTTCTATGATGGAAATCTCACCATTGAACCAAATGATGCATGCTGAGTTAGAAGATTTACAGTGCATCCCCGCTCTCTCCATGTGGTATGCAAAACAGAATTTTTAAACCTATCTACGTGGCGGTGTGCATTCGATAAAATCGCCCTAAACATTAGCTACTATTAACGTGAAGAACCACAAGCTGGTCATTTATCTTTAACCTAAGGGTCCGGTCTTGGCTTACCCCTCCTCTTCTCGACACACTCGAGTTCAGGAGTAGCGCTTGATGGGGCTCGCTCATGGCACATGGATTAAGAGATAAATGACCGAACTGTTTAAGTTTGACTAGATCCATACGAAGTAGACTATAGGAACATGCATTCTTATTAATGTTTGGACCTAGCTACCAAATCGAGCAACCGATATCTTGGGGCTCCAAGCACACAAAACAAAGTAAAATAAAGGCGGAAAGCACAAAACAACGGAAAACAAAGAAAAGAAGGCGGTAGAAAACACGGAAAACAGCGATGAGGCCCCCAGGTGAACAGACACTCGGGCACTGGACCTCATTGTGAAGAGTAGAGTCCTGTTAATTATTACATGCCAAAATTGTCTCTCTGACCATAAATTACAAAAATAATCCTAAGTGTTCTAAGCCTATCAAATCCAAATCTCCTTGCTTCCTTGATGCTCTCTCCAAGTGGTCATGAGGTGAAGACCACCCTCCTCCAAGCTCGGCTGCCTTGGCCTCCTAAGAAGCCATCCTCGCGTGGCGGGCCCTCGCATCAAAGTCACAAAAAGATTGCATTAGTAGAGGTTTAATCAATCAAAATGGAGCAGATAAGAAATTAATCACAATAAATAAATCAATCAATAAAGCATGGTGATCAATGAGAATAGAAATAGCTGCTCACAAAATCAATGATGAATCAAAAATGTACACAAGAATGACAAAATAAATTAGGCTATGCTCATTGCTCCCCGGCAACGACGCCATCTGATAACTGACATTTTGCGAGGGTCAAATTTATGTTGTCGCTGAGGCGGCCGCTCACAGAACATCAGTTAGTCAGCAATTAACCCACAATAAAAGAATGAATGAATTAAGTCAAAAAATGTGAATTAATATTTATTACTCTACCACAAGATGTACAGTGACTATGTAGAGGTCGAACCACAGAGAGCAATATAAAAGTGCAATAGCCTAAGTTGTGCATGTACCACAGAGTCATCCATGTGTGAAGCCTATTTTTGTGGGTTTTTTATCTTTTATATTTTATTTTTTTATTTATTATTTTTTTAATAATATAATTAGGTAGTATATATATATATTTTTTATAGAATATAAATATATAGATGTATATGTACCCATAGAGGGTGAGTATATAGCATATAACACATACCTTAGATATATATATATATATAAATAATAATATTATTATTTTTTTATTTTAAGATTTTATATATTAATAAATATGCATATATAGATAGATGTATATATAGTTTTTTTTAAATTTTCGAGGATTATATATACAAAGGGGAGAGAGGGGTGATAAAATATTTATAAAAATATATAAAAACACTCAAAAATATAGAAATAAAATTCTTTTGGGATTTTCATAATTTTTTACTTTTTTGGTGATTTTTGGGTATTTTTCAGATTGTTTTTGGTATTTTTAAATGCTGAAATAAAGGAAAACATTGAAGTAGGTACTGGCTGTAAGTAAAATAGGAATCAAAAATAGCAAACAGACAAAATTTTTCCACACTATTTTTCAAATACATATAATAAGATATAGTAGAAATTGGAGCTGAGTCATATTTTTCTGATTTTTCTTTGATTTTATATATTTTTTTGAAGTTTTTGTGTAATTTTGAATTTTTAAGGTTTTCCTTTTGAGATTTTTAGGGATTTTTGGACTGACACTAAAATAGGTCAAAATACAAACTAGGGAATTTTTTTGGAATTTTTTTGGAGGTCTTTTAATATTTTTTGGTATTTTATAAGCTAGACATTAAATAAAAGGGATGTTTTTGATTTTTAATAAATGCAAAAATACAAAAAAATTAAAATCCAAAAATATGGCGTGCAAGGGTACACTAACAGGAGCTTATATCCATTTTTGCGAATTTCTCAAGTTAATATGAGGCACAAAATAAATGGACAAAGCATACAACAATATATGGCCTAGCAGGGGCTTTTTTGCAATTAAAATATTTATCAGGGGCATCCGTGCAAAAATTACAACAGAAATAAACATTCACTTTTATTTTCGGGGCCATTTTACAATTAATAAAACCCAGAAGGGTTTAAGTGCAAAAATCACGCGCCTCACGTGGGACTGCACGTGAGGCACGGAGGGACCAAACTGCAAATATAAAAACTCCAGGGAGGCGTACTGCAAATAATACACTTTATTTACAACGTAACTTTTTATTTTTGGCATTAAACTATAAATACAAAAAAGCGGGGGGAGATGTTTGAAATTTAATCCCAATGGCGCGCGATCCAACGGCGATGGGCGCGCCACTTATACACGTGTCGAGCCCTCGAATCCCGATACCCCTTCGACGATCTGCGGCCGAGATTGCATCTGAAGTCTGATCGCACGACCAAGGCATCTGCTACACGGACGGCCCTGATTAGATCTGGGGCCATCTCCTTCATCCGACGGTGGCTGCTGCTCACGAAGAACAAGGAAGAACAGGTGGCTTCCCTGACTTCGATCGTTGATTTCTCCGCCTCCAAACGCTCCCGTTTGCTGACGATGGGTTACGGACGTCCGATGAGGTGGCGTGCACCATCCGAGGTACTCTTGAAGGTCCAGGACCCCCTAGATCGGTTGAACTAGCTCGGAGAAGAAAGGGGGGTCCTGGAACTTCGCAGGGGATTAAATCGAGCCCTAGGGGGCTCCGTTCAGCTTCAGACCTGCACCAAAAGAATGAGGGCCTCGCGGAGGTTCTCCTCGACCAGGGGTTAAGGCTAAAGGGCTAAGGAATGACCGGGGGTGGCGAGGTCCGGCGAAGCGGAGGAGATGGACCTCGATTCACAGAGCTGGAGGAGCTCTGGATGATCTGAAGCGTGGGTCAGGCGTAGAACGTGTAGGGAAATGAAATGAGGTGCAGCGGGAGGTTGGATCGTGCGTGGATCTGAGTAGAGAGGTTCACCGGAGAGGAACTCCGGCGAACTTCGATCTTGGTCTAATCGAGCACCTAAGGTCCTACTAATTATTCTAAAGGCTAGATTAAAGACTAAAAACTAAAACTAGGCTAAAAACGAGATAAAAACGGCTCTTATACCTGGTGGTCGACCAGGAAGCAGGACCTCCGGCGAGTGGCGGCTGTGGGCACTTCCTTCGACTCCTCCGACCGTCTGAGACTGCCAGGAGCACCCCCCTGTCATGAGGATTCTCCAAGGGCTTGACTTAAGGGTGGAAAGCGACCGAAGGGATACCAAAATGGGGAAGGAGGTCGAAGGATTTATTTATAGACATGGGTATGGACCCTTATTGACCGGGGCACCACGAAAAATCGATAGGTTAGATGGCCGATCTGGGTTGGTGGCGGTGATGTACAATGATCGGAGATCAATTTGTCAGAAGACATCGATGGCCAACGATGGACGAGTCGAGCGGGAAAAAGGGAGGAAAACATGGGACTTGATGGTTCTGATGGGAGTCAGAGGCGTAGGGGGGAGTTGACTAGAGGTCAACAGTCCCTGACCTCTGATTGGCCCACGTCAGACCAAACTTGACCCATTTATTACACATAGTAAATGAATTAATTAGAATTTAATTATAAAATAAAAATTGTTTATTAATTAATGTAGTATTTATTTACGATTTTTATTTATTTTTTTGAAGTGTTTTATTACGGGTTTATTTTAATAATGTGTATATGTATGTATTTTCATATATTATTGTGTATTTTATTTTTAATTTGTTTATTTTATTTTATTATTTTATTGTCTTATTTTATAAATTTATAATTTATTTTTGTGAGTGTGAGCGTATTTTTGTTTAATTTTTATGAGTTTATTTTTATTTTTAAATAAATAAGTATATGTATATGTATTTATACGTGTAGGTCTTTTACCTATATATTATATATACTTTATTTATTTAATTTATTTTCTTGGTTTTTATTTTATATTTGCACTTTTAATGAATTATATTTAATATTTACAACATTTTAAAAATATGAAAGAAGTAAAGAATATTTTCCTTCTTTATTCAGATATGTACTTAGCATAGGTTGGTATCATGCCTATTGCCCTACATTTACTTATTTTATTTTAGAAGTCCTTTTGAGTCTTATTTTAATTTAAATATGTACATGTGTTATATACATTCTTTACAAAATTCAAAAAATATCATTTGCTAAAATAATGGACAATGAATATATTGAATATTTTATTCAGGCAGGTTGCACAATGAAGGCCAAAAACATAACTTTTGCAGATGGATTCCAAAAATTATGAAATCAACTTTATTTAATAGTTCTTGTAAAGCTATATACAATTAAAGGTGAGTTTGGGTGATTTGGAGTTTTTATTTGCAAGATATGGGTCTGTGAAGTTGAGGTTTTGGCTTTTTATTCTGTGTATGAAATGTACAGTGAGTATTATTTTTACACAACCCCAATTTTGTATTTTTATTTACATTATTGTCTACAACTTTCGTGAACAAACTTTCTTTATTTGATGAGTAAATAATTATGTACAAAATAGGTGTCAAAAATGCATAAATAAATGTATGAATAAATGAGGTATTCATTGGACACTGGCCCCTATCTCCCTCTACTTTATTCCTTGTCGACCAATTCCATGCTGGTCTTGGTCTCGGGGTTAGGGTCCTAAAATATTTGCGATATTTTATTCCTTTTTCTTTTCTCCCCTTTATTCTATAATTTTGGCAATAAACACCTTATTTAATGTATAATTAATACAATAGATGATGAATGCTATTATGTACAATTTGATGCTATTTACATGCATTTGCTAGGGTTTTTGAGGCCAAAATGATAGAATAAAGGTGATGAAATGGAGGTTCATCAACACCCCCCATACTTAGGACAAAGTACATCCTAAGTATAAAAGACTGACAAAAAAGGGCGATACCTTTTCGGTAGACAAAGAAGATAGAAGAGGAAAAGAAGAAAATAAAAAAAGAAAAGAGATCGGAAGATGGAAGAAGATAGAAATGGATGTACGCATCACTCCCCCTATACTTAGGGTAAAAGAAGCACAAAGTGTAGGCAACAACAGGAGTGATGAGACTGAACGATGAACACTTGGCTCGTCGACCCCCCCATACTTAGGACAAAGTACGTCCTAGGCAAGGCAAACACGAGAATGAGGTAGACGAGCAAGACGGTAGAGGGACGGAGGTGAACAAAAGAGAATATACTACAGAGTGGATATACAAATGGTCAAGAAGGTTGAAAGCGAACCTTCTTGCGGGACCGCTGAGGACTGGATCTAGTATGGTGTAGGTCGACATCGGGGTCCTCAGATGACACTAATCGATCAGGGTCGACAGGGGAAGGTCCTCAGTGGCCCTAGGGTGTGAAGGCACATACGGGGTAGTGGAATAAGTACGACTAGGTCCGGCCTTGGGAGTCTCGATGATATCAAAGTGGAATGGGACGAACTCATCATCATCAGAAGAAGTGTAATCAGTGTTGTCCTGCGAGGTCTCGTCCAGGTCAAAATCAAAAGGAATGAACTCATCAGTGGAAGTAGTCAAACTATGTTCATCCTCAATAATCTCAACTGGATCATCTTTCTCATCAAAAGGCCCAAATTCTCGAATAAAAGCAACTAAATCAAATTCGACCTTTGTCTCATTTGAATCCAACTGAACAGGAGCGGACCTATCAATGGAAATAGTCAAATCATGCCCGTCATGTCTCACCTCTGAATCTACCCTCCACTCAATGGTATCAATCGTGTAAATCCCGCAGATGTCATCAACACAACGCCAATCACAGTAAGCAGAAACTCCAAGGTCTATGCTTTCCGAGCCTTCCTCCTTAGAGAGGAAATCTCGGGTCTCATCATCGGTCATAAAGAAAGTCTCTCTGATATCCTCATAAAGGTCATAGGCCTTAGGGTCAGCCAGAACAGGTGAAGGTGCATCAGGTGCAGGTCTTTGGTCTGCAGTCTGTGTGGTGGTCAACTCTTTGCTTTCGTCAACATGACAGAAGCGAATCTCTCCTGATCTGTAATCAATAACGACCCTCGTCGAAGCGAGGAATGGTCATCTCAGAATGATTGGAGAGTGCTCCCCTATGGAGGTCTCCATGGGCAATACGACAAAATCAACATTGTAGCTCGTGCCCTGAATCGAAATGATGATGTTTTTAAAGATACCTTCGGCCTCTTGATACATCCATCAGCAAACTGTATGATCATCCTGATTTTCTTGAGAGGCCCTAAGTGAAGAGACTGTACCAACGAGAAGGGTAATATGCCAATCGAAGCACTGCCGTCTAGGAGAGTTTGATCACAAGTGTGGTCAGAGATGGTGCAGCTAATGAAAGGTGTGGCAGTGTTCCTCTTCTTAGGAATGGGACAATGTGTGATGGCATGGGCAATGGCCATGGTCAAGATATGACGCTCAGATATGCTCCTCTGCTTTCTCTTCTTGGGAAGAGGCACAGATAAATCAGTCATGGCCTGTTTAAGTGGGGCACGGATGATCTCATGAATAGTAGCCACCACTTCGGGTTCAGTTAATATTTTTTTGTTTTGGACCTCCTCCATACAAGGGAGGAAGTCGGAATCAGCATCTACACGTGGCATGCCAAGAGCAGTCTGTATAGAGGCATCCTCGGAGTCAAAGGTGGGACATGGTGTGAAAGGTTTTGTGGTCAGAGCGTCTGGCAACGGCTCCCTTTCCTCACAGTCCGACTTAAACAAAGGTCTCCCAAACTCTTTTTGTGTTTTTAAATTTTTTTCATTTTTTTATATTTTGAGCGATTGCAAACTCTCATGGAAATCCTCGAATGAACCCATATCACCAAATGGTGGAATATCATGGTTGTCAATCCTTTGTCTTATATGCTCCATCATGTGGGTCAAGTGCTCAAGGGTGCACTCCATGAAAGGTGACTCCAACAGATCAGTCTCGGGTGAATGTGATGGAGGAAATTGTGGAGGAGGTGGTGGATTTGGGTAGACGTCTGAGTCCTGATACAATGGCTGAGGCGGGTATGTACAAAAGTCAGGAGAAAAGTCCTCTTGGAAAAAGGGAGGTGGACCGACTGAAGTGAACGAGGGATCCGCAAAGTCCGAATAAAATACGCTCCAGTCGGCCACCTCAAAACAAGAGGACAATGATAGTCGGGAGAACAAGATGATCAAATCAAGAGAAGCGAGAAAAATACGTAAATGCGCAGAGGCGATCTCGAATACACACAAGCAAGCATAAACAAACTCACACAAGACAAACCCTCAGTTCACCTACTCAACTCGGTAGAGACCGTAAAATGCGGTCTTTTTATCTTATTTATTTTAGAGTTAGGTGAGAAGTCTAAAAGTTGCACAAACACTTAGGGGGTTGAATGGGATTTTGGGACTAATCCTTAGTGTGTACACGAGCAAGTAAAAGCGAAGACAATGAGGGGATTACTCACAACAATGAAAGATTTTTCTTTTTGGTCTTTTTTAGGGTCAAGTAATGTTAGCAGTCCTTATTTTATTGGTTATCACTTTTTTGCATTTGTAGTGAGAATGCACGAGCCTAATGAGGAGTCAATTTTACTTAGCACCTAGGTGATCAAAATCAGAGGGCGAGTCAGAAAAGCAAAGCAAGCGACAAAAATGATGATGAATGCTAAAGTGCAAATGCTCACCTTGCCTCCAGCACTCTATATGCAAAGATGCTCAGCAGAATTGAAACCTCTCTATATGCAAATGCAAGCCGATGAAATCATCCTAAGTTTCAAAAATTGCTATTAGCATGAAGAACCAATGCTAATGACTTAGAATGGAACCGAAATGTCCGGTCTTGGAGTCTCCGCGGTGCCCACCACAGTGGGTCCTGCATGCGCTGTATGGAGAACTCTTGCGGCACGGTGGTTCCGAGACTAAGTGAGAAGTCGTTTAGAATTTGACTAAGTCCAAACGTCACTATAGGCACAGGCAAGTATATCAAGTGTTTGGACTTAATCTATCGCAAGAAATCCTAAATCTAAGGGCTCAATCACACAAAATAAGGAAAACAAAATCGAGAAACAAAGTAAAAAAATGCGATGAAAATCGTGAAAAGTCGCGGTGAGCCCCCAAGTGAACAGTAACTTAGAAATTGGGCCCGAAAGTCCAAAGTTCAGTGTACCTGTATTATTACAAATAATAGTGGTCTCTCTCTCACTTAAATTACACAAATAAATAAATGCACAAAAAATGCTCGAAATGCAACTATCTTCTCAAGTCCTCCCTGCCTCCTTTGATGCTAGGTTAGAAATCTCTTGCCGCCTTCACGTGGGTGCACATGCGTCTAGGGTGGAGCGCCTCCCTCAATCCGTGGTTCCCCACACAAAATCAACAAGAATGGTGATTAGACAAGTCAAACAGTTCTATCAAATGCATGAGCAAATAATGAAGCAAAAATATAGACAAGTAATCACAATCAAGCAAAAAGCCGATCTATGCGTTGATGCTCCCCAGCAACAGCACCATTTGTTGAACGTGAAAATCGGGAGGTCGCGTCGATTCACAAGGTGAATCAACAATCGTTGAGTTGACCTCACACGAAATCCAGGATTCAAACAACAATTAACCCACAACAAGAATCAAACAATGAAAAGCGGTGCAGAGTTAAAATTTATTATAACTCTACAACAAAGATATGTATAGGTGCAAGTATGTGTAAAGGTTGAACACTGGGAGCAAGCAGAATGGATCGGGGCAATCAAGCTCAAAAATGTGAATGTGATGATTTGTCTATAAATGCTATGTTTTTGTGGGTTTTTAATTTTATATTTTTTTATTTGATTTTGTTTTTATAATTTTATATTTTGATTTTTAATTTACTGATTTCGTATTTTCTTTTTCTTTTTATATTTTGTATTTTTGTATTTTCTTTTTCTTTTAATAAAGATAATATATCTATAAGGAATATATATACACTAGAGATAAGAGCGATGAAAATAGGAAAAAATAATCAAAATACAGGAAGTCATGTGTTTTTATGATTTTTATATTTTTCTGATGTTTTTGTGATTTTTCTATATGTTTCCCAATTTTTGTTGGTATTTTTAAAGTTAAAAATACTGAAAATAGTGAACAAAATTAACGGTCGAAATTAAAATGGAGATGAAAAATATCAAGCAGTGTCAAAAGTTCTCTAGATTAATTTTAAACTAAAGATAATACAATAATGAAAATTAGGAAACATAAATTATATTTTTAGGATTTTTTAGGAATTTTTAATATTTTATGAAGGATTTTGGGGTTTATAATTTTTAGGAGTTTTCTTTTTGTAATTTTAGTGATTTTTGGACTGAAGTTAAAACATACAGAAACACACAAAATATATTTTTTTGGAATTTTTTTCAAAAATGTTTTCTAATTTTTATGTATTTTCAAATGCAAACAATGAAGAAAATGCATGTTTTGAATTTTTATAAATATTAAAATGAAACAAAATGAGAAATAAAAATATGTGCGTAAAAATACAATGCAACAGGAACATATGGTATTTATGCATGAAATAAATAGAGCAAAGAGAAAGAAATTGCATACTAGTAGGGGTATTTTTGGAATTATGCAAAAGTTCAAGGGCCAGAATGTAATTTGCCACAAAAACTATAACTGATTCAAATACTTTCTGGATAAAATCTAAATACCGAAAGCTGCAAGGGTTAATACTATAAAAACTCCAAGATGCGCGCGACAAGCACGTGCGCCTGCGTGGACCCAAACGAAATATATGGAAACTACGGGGGCAAATTCGCAAAATTTCCAAAAATATTTAAGTACATACAAAAGTTTTATACTAAATTAAATATGAAAAATCCTGGGGGATGTCCTGCAAAATCGCCAGGTCACATGTGTAGAGCACGTGACCTGGCAGGGACTAAACCGTAATATGACAAAACCAGGGTGGGGCGATATGCAAATAATCCAAAATTCCAAAACGGTAGATGAAAATTTATAAATTAATTAATAAATACAAAAAATTGATGGGTCGAATATGCAAAATACCCAGCGAGGAGATCATAGCTGAGGATATTTCACTTATGCGTCGTGTCAACGTCTCCTTGCGCGATGACGTTTCACACAAACGACCGAGATCAGATCGGCCAAGAAGATCGGAAGATTGCGGTTGGCCGAGATCTGACGGTGATGGAAGCGCCTGGCGTCTGCACGGGATCGAGCAGTTGAGAGGCTAGGAGGAAGAACGCGGAAGAAGGCCGTCGACGGTGAACTTCCGCGACATCCCCCACCTCCTACGCCGGTCTTTGGAGATATATTAGACCCAGAACGTTTCCAGCAGGTGATATTCACATGTGGGAAGCCTCAAAATGGCCAGAGGGTCGTTGCACTTGGTCTATGACGGCGGCGGAGCTACGATCCTCCAGGTACCTCCGGCGGGGGGTAAAATCGCTCCCAAGTAACACGTAGCGTCCCAGTACCTGCAGAAGACGATGATAGGGTCGGGGGAAAATTGCCCCGAGCCCGTAGCGAGGTGGGATGAAGGTGACGGGCGGCAAAAATGGAACTCACCGGAGCAAGCTCCGGCGAGGGATAACGTGGACGCTTGGTGGAATGGCGGGCGAAAATGAAAGTGGGAAATGGACCTAAAGTTACGACGAAGACAAAAAATGCAAGAAAAATGAATAAAAACGATGACCTCAAAGGAAAAATGCCCAAGATAGGTACCTCGACGGCCGGAACCGGAGATGGGGGGTGGAGCGTGATGAATCCCCATTGATCACTCTTTATTCCTTTATTTTAGCTAGAAACCTTGGCAAAATACCATGTAATTAGTTGTAAATAAAATAAATTGTCAAAATGCATGCATCATGTAATTAACCATAATTATCATGTTTTTGCATAAAAATAAAGGGATAAAAAAATAAAGAAAAAGATGGAAATATTTAGAATAAATATTGAATGACCCAAACCCAAGGGAGGGTTCCACAAGGACCTGACCACAAAATAAAATAAGTAGAGAGAGATAGGGAAACTCAGCATGTTGTACATACCCCTATTTATGTAAATATTTTATTTTCAAAAAATAAAAATATTTATGTGTGTTCCCTTTATTTTGTGTACATTTCCAAAAATAAAATAAAAACGGGAAAAATCAAAGAAAAATAAAAACAAATAATTTCTCTCTACTCAGTATACATATACCATGTATATATCAATAAAAGATGTATTTATTTTACCTTTGTAAATAATGAATAAAAATCAAATAAAAATTATTTTGCATCCCATATTTTATGTTGAAAATAAATAAAATATAAAATAGGGATAATTGTATAAAAATTAATTAAAAATAAAAAAATACATATGTATTTATACCTGTATATAATAATAAAAAAATAAATAAAAATCACAAAAAAATACTTTGAAAATAAATAAACATTTTTCTTGTTGAAAATATTTTCAAATAAAATCATTTTCTTATTTTAAAATGAATTTGCAAATATTTAATAAATGGAATTACCTGATTGGTCCACGGGGGATTGTTCACCCCCGGTCAACTCTCCCCCAGGACCACCAGGTAGGCGGATCTGCGTCCCGACCCGACTTTGCCCAATTATCCTGGCCTGATCCGACCATCTTGCACCTAAACCCCTGGCTCCATTTGTAGATCTTATATCCAATATTCACTTCCAGGGATTCTCCTAGGGATCCGTGCACCATTTTGCCATGCCCGACTCCATCTTTGCCGGATCTCTACCTGTATATAGTGTCAGCTTCTTCCTCCATTAACCTCACCTTCGGCCACAACCTTCGTTCCCTGTGACCTCCATCGTCTTCGTCGAGTGACAGCGAGTACGAAGGGTGTCTGAGAGAGAGTTTGGAGGTGTGTAGCCTAGGTCCAGCGACCCTCGTCGTCGTGCTCCGTCGCCAGCAAAGCTCGAGCCTCTGGAGGCGACGCTCCATCGAGGCGACGATCACCGGAGAACCAGCATCTCCTCCCCAGTTGTCCACGACCATCAGGTAACTCCTTAGTAGTGTAGCTTCGATTTTTACCTTCCAGCTCCGCCAGCTCCGCCCTAGTGGCCGGAGCTTTGCCAGTCCATCGTATCTATACAGATCGATTCTCCGACTCATCATCACCTTCCCTACGTGACCTGTTCACCTCGAGCTGGGCCATCTGGGTCGAGATCCAATTGGGTTCCTTCCATCACCTCCATCGGAACCCCCCATAGCCCATCCACACTGCTTCTCTTCTTCTCTTAGCCAGTAACCCTCGTCGGAGTATCCCTCTGAGCAGGAGCTTTGTTTTGTAGGGCAATAATCGCAGGTACTCCCCTTGGCTGTCGTTCCCATCCTTTGCCGGAGCTGCTCCAGGTCGCTCCTCCCTCACCAGAGGATCCGACCGTTGGGGCCCTCATCGGAGGCCACCACCCGACTCGGAACGTCACCGTGAGGAAAACCCACCTCTCTGATCTTTCATCGACCATCTGGATCGTCTCCGGATCGCCGAAGAAGCTCTCCCAGGAGGAGTTCTTCCTCATCTTCTCGTAGCCGTTGGATCGACCCTCTGCGCCAGGTCTAATCATAGCCGCATGTAGCCTGCTCCTGTCAGGCCGTTAGATCCACGATCCGATGGCCACGTGCGTCCCACGTTCGCCTTTGCACTAGCACCGTCCGATCCTCCAGAGGGCATCATCTGGACCATTCGCCCGTAGCCATCCACCGCTCGACACCTGGTACTCACGTGCGCTCCTCACGCGCATCGGCTTGGTAATTGCACCCATACCCCTGCAGTTTTATTTAGTTTTTATTTAGTATTTGAAATAAATGTGCACTCTTGGGTTATTTGCATGTTTCGACCTCTAGTTTAGACTATTTGCTATTCAATCCCTGCTTGTGTGAGACACGTGCTTCGACACGTGATGTTTGGATATTTTGGAACTCTGATCCTGTAGTTCTAAGGAGTTACAGTTCGCATATTTATTAATTAGAATTACATTTTGATCCCTGTGAATGTGAACCACGTGCTGGGCACGTGTGATACCTAGGGTATTTGCATTATTTGGGCTGACGTTTGTGGGGTGTTCTGGATTGAATTTTAAGTTTTGAAAATTACTTTTATACCCCTGTGAGTGCTGTATTTGGACATGTGTGAATTTGACATGATTTTTGCGCTATTACCCTTATAGTTTTGGCATGTGTTACATATTAGCCCTAAGAGCTATGTTTTATTGCATATAGGTCCCTGTGTGCTATAGCCTTTATAGTGATTGAATAAAATATCAAACAAACTCCAATTCAAGTGTAATTTGGAATCGTGACTCCTGCCACTGTTTAAAAGTTTCACGAATTTTTTGGAACATTTTTATTGCTTTTTGCTATTTTTAAAATTCAAAAACCTTCATTTTTGTTACTGTTCGGAAAAGAAAATCAACTAAAAATATAAAAACTTGTCCAAAAATCCAAAAAACATAGGGATTGCTTATTTTGTTGTTTTTGAGTTTGTAACCAATTTTCCTTTCATTTGGATTTATAAAACCCCTAAAAATCAGAAAACCCAAGAAACCTTATAAAAATTCTTAAAAATTCTATAAAACTCAAAAAAAATGCAAACTCTTTTTCTGTAGCTTACTTTTTATATTTACTTTTCATAAAAATTATTTTCAGATTTTTAAAAGGCTAATTAGATATTTTTAATTAGGCTTTTAAGTCTGGCTGCACAATGATACATTGTTTTTCCCTTTCTTGATTTTTATAAAATCAACTAAAAAAAGAAAATTCTGAAAAATTCACCCAAAACACTTAAAAAGACAAAAAACACAAAAACAATTTTATTTGAATTTTTTGATCATTTTTGAGTGTCGCATAAATTGTTGAATTTGCCATTTTGATCCTTTCTCTTATATTTCTCTTATAATTTAAAAACACAAAAAAATACATAAAAGCAACCAAAAAAATATTTTATTCATTTTATTCATTTTGACTACTTCGTAGGCCGATCCGGCCAATCCGTGCTCCTTGAGTTCGACCCTGATCGCTATACCAGGTTAAATAAATAGCGAAGACCACTATTCGGATTTCATTTCTGATTACTATTATTTGGTGGTCTCTTTTTCTTGTTGACTGAGTCTTTGAGATCCGGGTCGCAACGACTCTTGTTTTTATTCCTTGACTCGGGTCTTGATATACGATTCTATCGATCTTCAGAATGGCGTCGTTGTCGGGGAGCATGGCTTAGTAGTCTTTTGGTTTTTCGCAACTTTTTATCCATAGTTGTGTAGATATTTTTGTCTGATTTATTTGCATAATTTTTCTAATAATCTGGTCTGACATACATTTCTGTTTGATTTCTTACGAGGGTCCGAGGACCGAGGCGGCTTTTTCGGAAGCTGAAGCAACCGCGGGAGTCGGAGGCGGCTCTTTTCCGCATAGAGTCGTAGGAGGATGCGAGGAGCCGAGCAGAAGTGCGGAAGCCGCGGAATAGCTGCTTAGATAGTCGTAGTTTAGATTAGATTTATTTTCTTCAGAACATTTATTTGTAATAATACGGGACAGACTTGGACTCTCTTGGTGATATCGGGGTCTGTTTCGCAGAGCACCGGTCTGCTCGGGGGACCTCACCACGATTTTTCACTGGTTTAAGTTTTCTCACATTTTTTCTACTACTTATCTGATTTACACGGTTTTGGCCTTAGCTTAGCATTTTCTCTGAGTGTGATGTAATTAATTAGGATCCAAACCTTAATTATCTACCTGCACCTATAGATCGTTAACTGGACCTGATTAATTAAATCATAAGAAAAAGTCGGATTAATTATACTCTAGTCTACGTGCCTTGAGGAGTCACATACAGCGCGTGCAGGATCCGTTGTGGTGGACACCGAGTGCTCCCAAGATAGGACTCCGGACTTAGGTTTGATTGCCCAGCTACTGTGCTTTACATGTAGGAATTGCTTCGTCTAGGGCCGGTTTCTCGTGCATCATATAGGTAGTTTAATTTCAGTCTTTATTTTATGCGCGGATCACTCTGCATGTAGACTGTTGGAGTCAGGTACGCATCTCTTACTCTGCATGCATCATTAATTTTATCACGCATCGGCTTTTTCGTCTTCTCCCCCCTGTTTTTGGACTTAAATAATCAGGAGAACCGAAAAATTCATTAGGCGTTGTTTGCTTGAAAAACATCTAAAAAGAAAACATATAAAATTGGGACTGCTAAACACACTTGACCCGAAAAGACACCTCACATATAAATTTGTCTTGGGGAGAGCAACCCCCTCATTGTCTTGTTTGGATGAGCGAGAGAGTGACCCGCACACTAGGATAGAGCCATATCCGAGCCCCGATCAGACTACCGGCCTTTTATACGGGACAGTCTGGTAGGCAGATTGGATTCCCATCAGCTCGCGTAACCGCTCTGATATTCTGACATGATCACCTAAATAAAAATTGACAAGATAATCGACCGATCTCTTACGGTCTTCAGCTCAGTGTTGAGTCGGTGAACTTGGGGTTTGTTTGCTCATCTTGTGTGTTTCCAGATATCATCTGCTCGACTCGTCAGATCAGGATGATGGACAGGAGTTCTCTTAGGCATCCTTTGGCTGCATTGCTTTTTAGCGCTCCATCCCGTTCATCTAGGTTGGTTCATGAGAGCCGAGACCCGCTCTCCAAACCCGAGTTCGATTCTGCCCTGTCCCCCCTTGACCACCCTTCTACCAGTCCTGAGATACCAGTGCCAAATGCGAGACAGTAGACAGATGATTTATCAGCACCTGAGTTTGGGTCTTTTGCCTTTACAGAGACCATGGCCAGCAGCGAGGAGCACACTGATGGTCCCAGGGCAGAGACACGACTTAGTACTGGACCAGGGAGCGATCAACACCACCATGTTAGCTTCCTTAGAGACTATGCAACGACAGATATGGGATCAGGGAGCTTTCATGGTGGAGATAAGGAGAGAGATGGAGAGGCTGAGGACAGTACGAGAGCAACCGCGAGCCACGGGAGAGAGAGACCCAGATAAGACAGAGGAGCCAACTCAGTTGGCCGAGCAGCCGAGACTGATGCGGGATTTGCACAAACCCGGATCGACACTTACGCACCGGTGGGTGGTACTTCCGGCGATCGTGGGGGACTTCAAGTTCCCCCCACAGACACTTCAGATCCTACCCAGCTTCCACGGACTTGCCACTGAGGAGCCCCATCTACATCTCCAGGAGTTCGAGATGATCTGCAGCACCGTCCATGATCGGCGAGTGGATGAGGACACCATCATGATGATTGCTTTTCCCTTCTCCCTTGCAGAAAGAGCAGCTGATGAATCCACATTTCATCATCTTTATTCTATTATTTTGGCCACAAAAACCCTGGCAAATGCATGTAAATACCCTTAGTTACTGCATTTTAGCATTCATGTATGTGTGTAAATAATGTATAAAATACAGTTTTTAAAGCCAAAATTATAGAATAAATAAAAAAAAAGAAAAAGAATAAAATATTGTAAATATTTTATGACCTGAAACCCCGAGACCTAGGCATCTTGATGAATAGGTCGACAAGGAATAAAGTAGGGGGAAATAAGGGCCAGATACCTATTCATTTTATTCTTTCCTTATTCATTTTTGGGACCTATTTTTGGTTCTACTTTTTATACCTAAAATAAAGAAACCTTGTACATGAAAGTTGTAGATAATTAAACAAATAAAAATACAAAATTTATTTCATACAAAAATACTGTACAGATAAAAAGTTATGATCTGAATAAAAATCCAAAATGCCAACTTCCCTGACCTATATCTTGCAAATAAAAGCTCAAAATGCATCAAAATCACCTTTAACTGTATAATTTAAAATAATCTATTTAATAAAGGTGGTTTTGCATTTGGCGGAGCTACGGTTTCAAAGTTGATTTTTGGACCCCTATTGTATACTTGTACATAATAGAATTTTCATTTTATTATTTATTCAGTATTTTTCATAAGTTTATATTTTTATAATTTTGTAAATATTATTTAGAAGTTATGTGTGTATTAAAATAAGAATAAAAATACAAAAGAAACACTAAAAAATACTTGTATAAATAGCACACCTAGGTATAATACCTATACCTATAAATTACTATTTATATTTTATTAAGTATACAAAATACATCAGAAAAATAAAACAAAAATATATTTGAGAGTATAAAAATATTCTATAAATTTATAAAATAATAAATAGAAATAAATAAATTAAATACACAAAATAAAAATAAACTAATAAAATATATAGATATATATACCTATATAGTGTATAAAAGGTAACTTGTAATTATGTACCTCATAAAAATAAATAAAAATCACTATAAAATTCTTTATAAAATAATAAACATTTTTTATTTTATAACCTAGAATTAATAAATTCATTTGCTATTTTATTTCGAATTTACAAATAAATTCGGCTCTGAATTTCCTGGTTGGTCCACCTGGACCAACCAGGTGCGGTCGTTTGTTGACCTCGGTCAACTGCCTGACCGAGGTCTGCCACCTTCTGACAGGCTGATTCGAGCCCGATTTTGCCCTATTTCCGAGCTTGATCCCTTCATCCTTGGGCCTCGACTTCTTCTTGGAACTTCTTCCTTGATCATCACTTGCCCACGCCACACCTTCAGATCACGCAAAATCCTCATGATGTGTGCGTGGTCCTCGCTTGAAGAAGACGCCACCACCTTCTACTTAACGGACCCGCCACCTTCAAGCTCGAGTTTGAACCCCCTTAGCACTCGCTTCGCTCCCGTTTTGGTGTCCTTGAGAGAGAGGAAGGTGACAGCTTCCGCCTCCGCGTGTCAGATCGGTCGAGCAAGCACCATGGCGGCTTCACCACCTCCGCCGACCTCCGGCATCGAGGTTCTTCACCTCTGGTCCCTACCATCGAGGTATACCCCTCTTCTCTCCCCTTTTCGCTTCTTTTTATTCCCTGTATCCCTAGGAGTAGTTCAACACCTTTAGATCCCTTCACCGATCACTATCTCGACCAATCGCACTCCATTGCCGGCGCGCACCGCCGGCCGAAGATCCTCCACCTTCCATAGCCCATCTCTGTCGTTTGTTCCACCTCTGCGGGGTCCAAGCAGTTTGCCCTGGACCCTCTCACTCATTTTTGTAGGTCCAAGAGCAGTGAAAAGAGCTTGGGGCTTATTTTGGAGCATCGCCGGAGATTCCTGGAGCTCGAAGATCCGCCGCCATCGCGCCAGCGCCACAATGCTTCTCCGACAAAGCTGAGTATCCCAGCACGTAGAGGGACCCCCCAGGAGCTCGCAGCTCAATTTTGGATCCCATCCATCGCCGGAGACCTGAGATCTAGCTCAGGGAAGTTCGCCTCGCCGAAGTTCTTCCCCTTGGCACCTCTGCCATTCGATCGAGCCGCAGCTCCAGTTCTAACCGCAGCTGTTGGATCGCACCATGCCATCACCGTCGGATCTTCGACCGAAGATCTAATCTTGCCCGTCCAGCTGCGAACCGTCATCGCGCGTTGTGCGCGCCACACGTGGACAAGTGAGCGTCCCTCCACCGTTCGATCGTGCAATAGGATATTAGGCGTGGGTATTTTGCACTTTCACCCTGGCCAAATTTTGTATTTCAATTCAGTCCAGAAACTTTTAATTGTAGTTCAAATATTTCTGTAATAATTGCATCTAGACCCCATAGTTTCCGTATTTGCACTTAGGTCCTATCCACGTCATCTCACGTGCCCGTGCGCGTGAGGGGGCTGGGTATTTTGCACAGGACACCCTGGGGGTTTGTTTATTTCATTTCAGTCCATGAACTTTTTAATTAAGTTGTAATATTTTGGTGAAATTACATATGAGCCCTTGGAACTTTGTATAATTGCAAAAACACCCCTGCCAGGTCACGTCCCTAATGCGCGTGAATTGGCCATTTTGCAGCGAACCCCCTCTGGGTTTGGGTATTTAATTTTAGTCCAGAAAATTGTATTTAACGTTATATATCTTTGGAAAAATTGCAAGTAGGCCCTTGGACTTCTGTGTATTTGCATTTATGCCCTTGCTAGTATTGTATTTTTGGTTGGATGTTTGCATTTGTTTCATGCATCATTTTAACTCGAAAAATTACAAAAAAATATCATAGGCCCCGTTGCATTGTATTTTAACGCCATATTTCTTATTTGCATTTTTATTGCATTTTCATATTTATTAAAAATAAAAAATCATGCCCTTTTCAATAATGTATGCATTAGAAAATCCATAAAAATTATAAACTTTTTTGAAAAATTCCAAAAAATTATATTTTGCGTGTTTTATTATCTTTTAATGTAAGTCCAAAAATCATTAAACAAATTCAAAATAAAACTCCTAAAAATTAGAAATCCCTTACAACTTCATAAAAATCTAAAAAGTTCTAGAAAAATCCTAAAAATACAAACTCAGTTTCTGTAGTTTCCTTATTTTATTGCCTTTATTTTAAAATTAGTTTGAGGAAATTTTGACACTATTTGATAATTTTTATCATAATTTTAATTTCGGTCAGTAGCTTAATTCACTGTTTTCTAGTATTTTGATTTTTAAAAATACCAAAAACATCCATAAAAATCTCCAAAAATGACAAACACATCGTAAAATTGTAAAAAGACCAAAAACATTGTGTTTCCTGATTTTTGATTATTTTTACCTATTTTTATAAATACTCTATTCCTCTCTCTCTTATATTGTATATATATTATATTATGAAAAAAATATAAAATTAAAAAGAAAATACAAAATCAGTAAATTTAAAATAAAAATATGAAAATATAAAATCAAAAATTAAATAAAAAAAATGTAAAATTTAAAACCCACAAAAACATAGCACATTTAGACAAATATTCACAACCACATTTTGGGCATTTTTGCTTGTTCTATCCAGCTTGCTCCCTGAGTTCGACACTCTACACACTTGCACTATACACATTTTATGTAGAGTTAATAATAAATTTTAACTCCACCTTTGCTTGTCATTGTTTGATTTCATATCGTGAGTTTATTGTTGACTAACTCGAGTTTCATGAGCGGTCGCCGTAGCGACTCTTGTCTCCGCCTTGTGTGAGATATTTAGACCCTCGCAAAAACCGCATTATCAAATGGCACCGTTGTCGGGGAGCAACTGCGTGTAGAGCATTCTTTTGTGATTGATTGTGGATATTTGCCTATCTTTTTACCTATTTATTTGATTATATTGCTTAACTGGTCTAATCACCCTTTTTTGTTAGATTTTTTGCGAGGTACCGTCGAGCGAGGGAAGCGCTCATCCTACGCGTTTGGGCACCCACGTGAAGGCTCACTTAGCATCAAAGAGAACTTGGAGGCTTGAGAAGACCAACATCTCTTGTAGAATTTTTGTAGCCTAAAATATTTGTAATTTCAAGTGAGAAAGAGACTTAATTTGTAATAACTTGAACTCTCCAGGACACTCGGCCTAATTTCCAAGTATTTGTTCACTTGGGGGCTCACCACGGTTTTGTGTTTTTCGCGGCTTTACCGCTTTTATTCCTATTTGTTTCACAAGGATTTAGCCCCTAGACATAGGAATTTTTGTTGATTGTGACGACTAAGAAGCTAAGGCCCATTCCCTTATATCTTGCATGTACCTATAGAATGTAATTGGACTTGGCTAAAAATCAATTGAAAAAGCTATTTGACTTGGACTAGAGACCACGTGTCGGGAGGGGTCATATACAGCGCGTGCAGGATCCATTGTGGTGGACACCGATCGGCCCCCGAGACCGGAATCCGGACTCTCTTCCTAGTCATAGCTACTTGTTCTTCACGTTAACAGAAGTTGCTCATCTTAGGATGATTTCCTCATGCATGCATTTAGGTAGTTTTATTTATTGTCTTTAAATTATGCGCAGATCACTTTGCATGTAGAGTGCTGACGGAAAGGTATGCATCTCTATCCCTACATACATCATAGATTTTGACCGCGTATCGACTTTTCCGTTTTCCTCCCCCAGTTTTATTGGACTTTTAATAAAAAGGAAATTGGAAAATTCGTTAGACGATGATTGATCAGAAAAATACATAAAAAGTGAAAACAATAAAAATTGGGACTGCTAATGCAAACTTGACCTTAAAACTCATCCTGCCAAAAACCTTGTCTTGGGGAGAGTAACCTCCTCCTTGTTTGATTTATCTGCTGCGAGAGAGTGACCCGACACTAGGATAGAGCCACACTCAAAATTTTGGTTGACTACTGGTTGTGGTTAGTCGTTCTCCAGTGAGGATCTCTCCGGTAACCGATAAAGCGGACCGCAATGTCCTTAACAGATTAAATTAGCGGGAACAACTGGGATACGGTCCGCAATTCATACTGGATGGGAAAGATCTAATGTGGATTGGGACAGTCAGCTAAGAAAGTAGGGTACCTAACAGCTCGCTCTAACGCTCTGATAGATTGACTGCTCACCTAATAAAATTTGACAAGATAACA
This sequence comes from Ottelia alismoides, assembly GCA_037367405.1. Lineage (NCBI taxonomy): Eukaryota > Viridiplantae > Streptophyta > Magnoliopsida > Alismatales > Hydrocharitaceae > Ottelia > Ottelia alismoides. The sequence continues at coordinate 717,134 of JAZKJV010009974.1, forward strand.
TACCGAACTCTCACGGACATCAGCTCAAGAGTTGTGTAGGTGAGTTGGGGGTTTGATTGATCATCTTGTTTGCATTCCAGATCTCATCCGCCTTTCTCTAGATCAAGATGATGGGAAGGAGATCCCTTAGGCCACACCTAGTGGCACCGCTATCGAGTGCTCCTCCTTTTTCATCTAGGTTGACTTCGGGGAGTCCAGACCCACTCTCCGAGCCTGAGTTTACATCCAACCTGTTCCCCCTCGACCACCCTTCTTCTTATATCAGTCCAGTGGTGTCAGATTTTAGTACAGAATAGAGTACAGAACATTTGACGACACCTGAGATGGATTCCTTTGGCTTTACAGAAAATCAAGACATGGAAGGAAGAGAGGAACACCCATATGAGCAGAGACCACCTCCATACCTATTTGATCAAACTGCCATCAACAACTCACTATTAGAATCCCTGGAAACCATGCAGAGACAGATCCGAGATCAGGGGATGGTCATGGGTGAAATCATGAGAGAGATGCGCGAGGGACGGGAAGAAAGAAACGAGGGCGGTGATATACCAGATGTAGAAGGAGGAGGACCTGATCAGGAACAACCGCCACTAGCAACCATGAGGCAGTTGCATAACCCAGATGCAACACTCACTCACCTATGGATCAGACTCCCTCCCATATATGGAGACTTCGAGCTTCGCCCACATACTATTCATCTACTGCCTAAGTTTCATGGGCTGGATACAGAAGAACCGCACCTCCATCTGCAAGAATTCGAGATGATATGCAGTACAATCCATGATTGGTTTGTGACTGAGGACACCATCAAAATGATTGCCTTCCCGTTCTCCTTCGTTGATAGAGCCGCCTATTGGCTCAAACACTTGGGGAGGTACATCGACACTTGGGAGCAACTCCGGAACACATACTTAAATAAGTATTACCTACTCGGTCGGACAAACGCAGCAAGAGCTATGATTAGCAACTTCACCATGATCCCAAATGAACAATTCCATGAAGCCTGGGATTGCTTGATAACGTGGCATTTTGCGGGGGTCAAAATGTAGTGTTGCTGAGGCGACCGCTCACAAAACACCAGTTGATCAACAATTAACCCACATCAAAGAATAAATCAATTAAGTCCCCAAAATTGTGAATTAACATTTAACTCTACCATAAAGTGCATAATGAATAAGCATGTAGAGGTCGATCCACAGAGAGCAATAAAATTGGGTAGCCTACCTTGTTCAAACACATCAGGGTCATCCTTGTATGAATCCAAATTATGTGGGTAATTATATTATCTATACCTTTTTTTTGTTTTTACAAATAGAATATATAAATACTATAAGGAAAGAGGTGATAATATTTATTTATATAAATAAGGAAAAATGCTCAAAAATTAGGAAATGAAATGTTTTTGGTATGTTTTATATTTTTCTACTATTTTTATGATTTTTGGGGAATTTTCTGAATATTTTTGGTATTTTTGAAAGGCAAAATAAATGAAAACAGTGAACATGCTACTGGCTGTGAGTAAAACTATGAATGAAAAATATCAAACAACCACCAAAATTTTCAAAGCTAATTTTAAAATAAAGATAACAAAAAGAGGAAACTACAGCACTTGAGTTTGTAATTTTTTGAGTTTTCTATAATTTTTTATATTTTTTGGAGGTTTTTGGGTATTTTCTAATTTTTAAGGTTTTGGTTTTGAATTTGTTTAGTGGTTTTTGGACTGACACTAATAGATGATAAAACACACAAAATATAATTTTTTTGAAATTTTTCAAAATGTTTTTATAATTTTTTGTGGGTTTTCTAATGCAAACAGTATGAAAAATGCATGTTTTTAATTTTTAATAAATATGAAAATGCGACAAAAACAAAAATGCAAAGTATAGCGTGAAAGTACAAGTTAACAGGAGCTTGGCATGATTTTTATGGAATTTTTCAAGTTAATATGATGCATGATAAAAATGGAACAAGCAAGCAACAATATATGGCCTGACAGGGGCATTTTTGCAAATAAAAATAAAGACAGGGGCTGCAGTGCAAAAACACCAAAAAATATTACGCATGGTCTGCAATTTTAAGGGCTAAAATGAAATACAAAACCCGTCAGGGACCCCTGCGCAAAATAACCACCACGTGGGACTACACGTGATCCGCACCGACAGGGACCAAAAAGTAATTTCAGAAAGTTCAAGGTCCTTAACACAAATTTTCACAGAAATATTACACTTAAAAATTTATTTTATGGACTCAAGACAAATATACAAACGTACAGGGGGTCTTGTGCAATTTAGCCACCTCACGTGGGATGGCACGTGAGGTGACGTGGACTGGACCTAAAAGCAATATCACAAATGTACAGGGAGGCCCATGCAAAATGTCCAAAATAAAATGAACGATTTTTTTTACAGGACTAAACAATAAATACAAAAACATTGGGGTTAAGATCTGCAAATTACCCATAAGTGCGCGCTGGTGGACGGCAATGATGATCTCACTTGGACACGCGTCGCACATCCAACGGTCGGTACCGCTTTGCCGATGAAGGGCTGAGAGTAGATCAGCCGAGCTAATCTGACGGTGATAGCGATGCTTCATCCGACGGCTTTGGTTGAATCTGGGGCGTCCCTCCTGATCGGACGGCGATGGAGGGGTCTGGAGGAACAGGGGAAGAACTCGTGCCAGACGAGCTTCGATCTTGGAGCATGGGCTCCTTCGGGCTTCTCCCTCGCGTCTGAGGTGTTCTGAATGTAGCTGGAGGTCTCCCGCGTCTGCTAGTGGCCTTGGAATGGCTCCTGGAGGTCCAAGGAGCTCAGGCAAGGTCGATGAAGGTCGGGACCTCCAGGAGCCTCTTCCTTGTTCGAATCGAGTCCAAAGGGGCTCCTTGCGTCGTTTGACCTGCATAGGAAGAACCAGGGGAACGAGGGCTATCTCCTCGGCCCTGGGTTATAAAGCATTGGTGCAAGATGAGGTGAGGCAGAGGAGCTTCGGCGATAGGCGGAGGTAGAGCTCCGATTCACAAGGACTGGGGGTCCTTGGTTGAAAAAAAATGATTGGGAGACGGAGCACGCGATGAGGAACGAAGTGAGGTGAAGATGGCGGTCGGAAACTAGGGGTCGCTCCGGCAAACTTCGATTTCGCGATTTTACGCTACGTTATCGATCTAAAGACTAAACTAAGCACGGAATTGAAATGCTAGAATTAAAATCTACCTAAAAAGCGAGAAAGGACAGCTCTTATACCTGGGGGCCACCAAGGAGCAGGACGGACGCCGGAGCTCTGCTGCGACAAAATTGATCCCTCCTCCGGTCGATTCGAGTCGCTGAAAAGCTCCCCCTGTCACGAGGAACCTTCCAGGAACAAATTCGAAGCTTTTGGGTGGATGTAAATTGGCCAAATTTGTGGAGGAGGTCGAGGGCTCTTATTTATAGACATTCTGGGCGCCCTCCTACTTGGCCCGCATATTCCGGCGAATGCAATGATCGTTTTCTCGATCCAACAAGCTTGTGTGATAGATGGATGATCCCTCTATAGATCTCGTGAAGGCGGCGAGCGAAAAGAGGGGACGAGACACCCAAGAAAAATGGCGCAAGTTAAGGGAACAACGAGGTTCAAAGGCGCCAGGTCCCGATGGGACAGTTGACCAGAGGTCAACAAAGGCCGCGCCCTCATTGGTCCACCTCGGACGCTAGAGGGCAGAATAGGGGACCTTATTCTAAAATGAATCATTTAACATAATAAATGATTTTATTATATTTTACTTATAAAATGAGAAATGTGTATTAATTCATGTAGTATTTATTTACGATTTTTATTTAATTTTTTTGATGTATTCTATCATGGTTTTATTTTAATAATGTATTTATGCATGTATTTACATGTATTTTGTATATTTTATTTTTATTTTGTTTATTTTATTTTATTATTTTATTTTCTTATTTTATAAATTTATAATTTATTTTTGTGAGTGTAGATATATTTTTGTTTAATTGTTATGAGTTTATTTACATATTTAAATAAATAGGTATATGTATATGTATGTATACTTATAGGTATTTTACCTATATATATTATATATACTTTATTTATTTAATGTATTTTATTTGTTTTTATTTTGTATTTGTATTTTTAATAAATTAGATGTAATAATTACAATTTAATAAAAAATATGCAAGAATAGAAGAATTAAAGAATGTATTCCCCTTTTAGTTATATACATAGAGAACATAGGTATTTGATCTATGTTTTGAGCTAGTTTTATTTTATTCTCCTTTTCTTTTTAGGTTTAATTCTAATTTTAATGTACACATAAGTTGTACATAATGTCTGCAAAATTATAAAAATATGAAGTTGTAAAAATAACAAGTAATGAATAAATTGGATATTTTAATCGGTATTATGTACAATAGGGGCCCAAAACCTAACTTTCCCAGATAAACTCCAAAAATTATGAAACCAATTTTATTAAAAAGTTCTTGGAAAGCTATATACAATTAAAGGTGATTTTGGGTAATTTTGAGTTTTTATTTGCAAGATATGGGTCTGTGAAGTTGAGATTCTGGCTTTCTATTCTGTGTATAAAATGTACATTGTGTATCATTTTTGTACAAACTCAATTTTGTAATTTTATTCACATTATTATCTACATATTTTATGTACAAAAGATTTTTATTTGATGAATAAATAATTATATACAAAATAGGTGTCAAAAATGCATAAATGAATGAATAAATAAATGAGGTATTTATTGTATTATTGGCCCTTATCTCCCCCTACTTTCTTCTTTGTCGACCAATTCCATTCTGGACTTGGTCTCGGGGTTAGGGTCATAAAATATTTGCAATATTTTATTCCTTTTTCTTTTCTCCTCTTTATTTTATAATTTTGGCATTAAAAACCTTATTCTCTGTACAATTAGTACCACAAATAATGAATGCTATAATGAAGAAATTGATGTTATTTACATGCATTTGCTGGGGTTTTTGAGGCCAAATTGATAGAATAAAGGTGATGAAATGGAGATTCATCACCCCCCCTATACTTGCCTTTGCTAGTCACTAGCAAATACTTATGCAATAAGAAGAAAAGAATGAAAAAGAAAAGAAAAAGGAAATTGAAAAAGATAAAATGAATAAGATAGCTTTCAGTGTAATCTCTTGTCCTTACAAAATCAGAGTTTGGAGCACAGGTTAGACCTTGGTGTGAAAATGTGTGTGGAATCTGGTTGGAAACCAAATTTAAGACACAACAACCTTCGATAGTTACAGAACTCGGTTGAACTCACCTCAATAGCCTAGTCAGGACTAGCCGACTTCATACGCAAACCCTTATGACTATGAAGCTGACTTGTGCAGTGTAAGTGATAGTGGCTTTCCCCAACTGAAATGACAAAGGAACTAACTTCTCCAGAATGACAACCCAATGATTCCCCAATCCAGCCCTCTACCGTCGAGGAGCGGGGTATTCCCTTCTAAGTTCAAGTAGCATCCAACTCAAGAGGAGGAGGGGAAGAAAAGAATGGACGGTAGCCAGTGTAGCTACCTATCCTAGGATGCAAGACCAGTGTAGTCAAGTCATCCAGCTGCAGGCTCACATGGTATAACTTTGATGCTCAAGCTTGCTTATTTTCTATATAACATATATACATACTCCGGCAGGCACTTTTATTTCTATTTACAAGGCTGTCCACTTTTTGGAGTTTTTTTTTCAACATACTATTCACAGAAGCATTTACATAAGGACTTTTTCCTCTTGAGCCAGAAGACTATCCCTCTTTTGAAGCTTTATTGCAACCCACACTCTCCTGTCATTTGACTTCATTGAAACTGGACCAGGTTGGGGTGCATTTCCCTCCCTAGACGAGGACGAATGTTTCCACTCGTGTGCGTCTCAGACTGGAAAATTCAACCCCCTCACCACCTCAACTGAGTTGAGCCAAGTGAAAGGTGCAAGTGTCCAAGTTAGGTCACGACCGACAAGAGTCATACGTGTGTTTCGAAAAGTTCTAGTTAGATCACTGAGGTGACTTGAACCTAGCCCTGATTTCTCAAAGAATTAAGTCTGAATAGACCTGAAGTGCCTTAAACCTAGTTCCCATAAGGTTCCAGTGCAGTTAGGTGCAGTAAGGTCCAACCAAGAGCCAATCTTTGACTTTATTGGACTAGTTCAATCATCAAGCTCAATCAAAGAATATGAATGCTATGCAAATGCTCATTTACAAATATGCAAAGAATAATGCAATTTTTCAAAGTATTTGAAACAAAGAGAAGAATTTTTACACAAAGAATTTTTGCAAATAATTTTTGGCACTCAAAGTATAAAATATATACAACTATTTACACGGGCGTGCTGCTTTATTTTACAAGACTTAAAGAATTTACTGGTTTTATCAAAAGTGGTTTATTGAGGTGTATATTCAATTGATAAAGAATTTAATGTATTTTTATTTATGATTTATTTTTATTCATTTTATTTATGATGCTTTTATTCCTCAAATTTATTTGAAAATCCTTTTGAAAACTATAGTACAAGATAATTTTTGCAAATATTTACAAACATTTGAAAGCCATTTTGCAAAGATTTTTGCAAACACTATATACATTTTCAAAATATTTTTGCAAACAATTTCAAAATCTTTTGCAAATAGGTTTTCAAATCTTTTATTTCACACAAATAAAAGAATTTTGCACTCAAAATATTTTTACAAAGGTTGAAATCGTTTCACAAAAAGTTTTCCAAACAGTTCACACCATTTTTCAAATCATTTTGTAAAACTATTTAACCTTATTTATTAATCAGTGTTTACAAAGAGCAGAAACTTATTTGGGTTCTTATAAGTTTTATTTGGAATTGTTGCTTGTTTTTGCATTAGAGATTTCTGTGTATACTCCTCAGCCTTATTTTGAAAATCGTTTGAAACAGATTTTGAAGACTATAGTCCAAATTATTTTTACAAACCTGTACACACATTTGCAAATCATTTTGCAACGATTTTCCAAACAGCATAAATATATTTTTCAAATAATTTTGCAATCATTTGCAAAACATTTTTATTTCATGCAAAGAAATAAATTTTTGCAATCGAAAATATTTACAAAGGTTGAATACTTTTTACAAACCTTTTGAAATGTTTTCACAAAGAGTTTCAAATCTTTTACAAAGCTACATTGCCTGATTTATTAATCAGTATGTAAGAATCTGAGGAGCTCTCAGTCATCTTTTATTATAGTAATAATGATACTTTTATTTACAGTATGAGTTATGGCTTAAAGTATATAGTAATAATTATACTTTTATTTACTGTATGAGTTATGGCTTAAAGTATATACAAGGTATATACGACCCCCCTATACTTAGCTTGAGCTATGTCCTCATAGATTGAAGAGAAAAGAAAAGACATAACTCGTACTGAGTATAGACAAGTCGAAAGAACATATGAATAAGAAATAAATGAATGAGAAGTTGACCGTCCCCCCTATACTTAGGATCAAGTAATCCTAAATATAATAGACTGTATATAAAGCGGGGAGGGTCAAGGGTGAGAATACACAGATCGTACTCAGATTGTCTCCCGCTATACTTAGGGTAAGATACTCCTAAGTATAGGCAAAAAGAGGAGACAATGGAGAGGATCAGAGACTAAAAGAATTCTAGGTGCATACACCCCCATACTTGGGACAAAGTGCATCCTAAGTCTAGAAGACTGATAACAAGGGGCAACACGTCTTGATAGAAAAACAAAGATAGAAGGGAAAAGAAGAAAAGAAGAAAAGAAGAAGAAAATCAGATAAACAGTTTTTGTGCTGCAGTGTCTGAATCTTCTGATGTTGTCGAGATGTTGTCATGGTGCAGAAGCTGGATAGAATCGACACCGGCCAAGAATGTATCTGGTTCGAGGTAAGGCTTCAGGAGTTGACCGTTGACGATGAATGGTTGTGCGTTAGGAGACAATTCTGATATGGCAATGCTTCCGTTGTCACGCACTTCACGAACTTGGAATGGCCCTGTCCACTTACTCTTCAATTTGACCAGGAATATCCGCAACTTTGCATCAAATAGCCACACCTTCTGTCCAACTTCAAAGGTCTTTCGTCTGATGTGCCGATCGTGCCAGCGTTTCACCTTCTCTTTGTACATCAATGTGTTATCGTAAGCATAGTCTCGGAACTCCAAAAGTCTGTTCAGATCATCCTTTCTTTTCTGACTACTTTTGCGTGAGTCCAAATTGCAACTGTTAACTGCCCATAAAGACTTGTGAATTAATTCGACGGGCAAATGGCACAGCTTCCCATATACAAGACGATAGGGCGACATGCCCAAGGGAGACTTGTAGGCAGTTCTGTAAGCCCATAGGACCGAGTCCAAGATTTGGGACCAGTCTTTCCTGTTTGGCCTGACAAGTTTCTGCAGGATAGTCTTGATTTCTCTATTTGATAATTCTGCCATGCCATTGGTCTGAGGATGGTAAGGAGATGCAACACGATGATTGATGCCGTACTCCTTCGTCAATTTCTTGACCTCTTTGTTAATGAAATGGCTACCCCCGTCTAATATGAGAATTTTTGGTATCCCGAACCGCGAAATGATGTTCTTCTTCAGGAACTGACACACTGTTCGGCTGTCGGCGGCTCGAGCAGGGATAGCTTCAACCCAACGACTCACGTAATCGACGGTAAGAAGGATGTGCTCAAAACATTGATTGTTAGGGAAAGGTCCCATGAAGTCAATGCCCCATGCATCGAAAACGTCTGCTATCTGAATGATTTTCAGGGGCATCGAATCTTTTGCAGTGAGTGTACCTTTCAATCTCTGACAGTCAATACATCATTTGACAAATTCTGTTGCATCCTTAAATAATGTGGGCCACCAGAACCCACACTGAAGTACATTGGATGCTGTACGATCTCCAAAGTGATGTCCACCAGATTCAAGCGAGTGACAATGCTCGAGGACACTAGATTGCTCCTCCTGAGGAATGCACCTACGCCAAATGCAATCTGCTCCTTCCCTGAATAAAAGAGGATCCTCCCATTGATGAAACCGGATGTTCGACATGAATTTGTTCTTCTGATTCTTCGTCCAATCCGCAGGTGTTACCCCAAAGGCTAGGTAATTGACTATATCAGCATACCAAGGAAGGGAATCCACTACTAAGATGGATTCGTCAGGAAAGGTTTCTGTAATGGGTGCACTGTTAAGAGGAGGCTCGTGCTGCTCAATTCTGGAGAGATGATCTGCTACCACATTCTGAACTCCAGGCTTGTCCTTAATTTCCAAATCGAATTCCTGGAGGAGAAGGATCCATCTAATCAGTCTCGGCTTGACATACTTCTTCTGCTGGAGGAACTAGATAGCAGAGTGGTCGGTAAAAATTGTGACTTTTGATCACAGCAAATAGGATCTGAACTTCTCAAGGGCGAAAACCACAGCCAACAACTCTTTCTCTGTCACTGTATAGTTTCTCTGTGCTTCATCTAATGTTCTGCTGGCGTAGTGAATGGCATAGGGCGCTTTCTCTTTCCTCTGCCCATGAACAGCCCCGACTGCAAAGTCTGACGCATCAGTCATTATCTCAAAGGGAAGAGACCAGTCTGGCGGCTGTAGGATCGGAGCCTGAGTTATAAGCTCCTTCAGCTGATTGAAAGCAAGGAGAACATGTTGATCCACGTTGAACTCAACTTCCTTGCATAGCAGTTCTGTCGAAGGTCGGGCAATGCGGCTAAAGTCCTTTATGAATCATCTGTAAAATCCCACATGCCCCAGGAATGACCTTACATTTTTCACTGACTGAGGTGGCTCGAGATTGGCAATAACATCCACCTTTGCTGGGTCGACTTCCATGCCACGTTTGGGAACGATGTGACCCAGCACAATGCCTTTGGTAACCATGAAGTGTCTCTTTTCCCATGCAAGAACTAGATTAACTTCACGACACTTCTGAAGCACTCTGTCTAGGTGCTCAAGACAAGAATCAAAACTATCACCATAGACAGAGAAGTCGTCCATGAACACCTCGAGAAAACTGCCTACCATCTCGGTGAAGACTGCTAACATGCATCTTTGGACGGTTGCAGATGCATTGCATAATACAAAGGGCATTCTCTTGAAGGCGTAGGTGCCGAACGGGCAAGTGAAGGTAGTCTTCTCTTGATCTTCAGGAGCGATAGCCACTTGGTTGTACCCGGAATACCTATCCAAAAAGTAGAAGAACTCCTTACCGGCTAGTCTTTCCAGAACTTGATCAATGAAGGGCAAGGGGAAGTGGTCCTTCTTAGTTGCTGCATTGAGACGGCGGTAGTCAACACACACCCGCCAGGATGTTGGTACCCGAGTGGATATTTCCTCTCCTTTGTCATTGATAACCATGGTAAGCCCAAATTTCTTCGGAACTACATGCAGTGGGCTTACCCATTTTGAATCGGAGATGGGATAGATGAAGCCCGCGTCACACCATTTCATGATTTCTTTCATGACGACGTCCCGGAGGTTTGGGTTCAACCTTCTTTGGAATTCGCGGGATGGCTTGGCATCTTCTTCCAGATAGATGTGATGCGAACACAAAGCTGGATTTATCTCTCGAACATCTGATACGGACCAACCAAGTGCCTTGCGGTTCATTTCTAGAACCTCGAGAAGACGAGATTCCTGATCCGGATTCAGCCTGCTGCTGATGATGACCGGATACATTTGTTCTTCACCTGCAAGGAAAGCATACTGCAGGCCTGCAGGAAGTGGCTTGAGTTCTGGTTTTGACCTATCCAACTTGTTGGTTACTTTAGACACTATGCTGGTGGTAGGATGCACTTCCTTGAGGGGGCTACCATCCTCATCATTCTGTTGAGATCCTAGTGAGGTGCCGAACGGTTCTGCGCTAGGTTGATCGTGTTCGGTCTGGAGTGAATGATCAAAAAGATGCGCCTGCATCTGAGAATCTGTCTCCCAAGGATCATCGGAGCATAGGTTAACTGTGCTTTCCAAGTCCTCCTCGAGTGTGAGGATTTCTCGGGTCCATGAATCATTCAATGATAAGGATGAATCTCTGATCTCAGCAATAAAGTCACAGTCTGCTTAGGATGCTGCATGCCTCTCATCAGTCGTGGCGTTCGGCTCTCTGTCATGTTTATAGTGATCTGCTTGGTGTTCGAGCTAAAAGTAATCTTGCCAGACCCGTAATCGACCACGGCACCTGAAGTACGTAGGAATGGTCGACCAAGGATGATAGGGGTCTGGAGCAGGGGTGCTGGTAAGTCCATATCAAGGACCACAAAATCAGCTGGGAATTGCATCTCCTGCACTTTAACTACAACGTCTTCCAAAAGACCCCGGGGCCGCTTGATGGATCGGTCAGCGAACTGAAAGATCATTCGTGTCTGCTTGAGCGGACCCAACCCAAATTCTTGCATTATTGATGATGGCAAAAGGTTGATGGAAGACCCACTGTCGAGGAGAGTGCGCTCGAAAACATGATCAAAAATCTCACAACTGATAAGAGGTGCTCCCGTGTCTTGTTTCTTTTGTGGGAGGTTGCTGATAGCTGCAACAGTGGCCATGGAGAGCACGCGCTTTTCTACATCTCTGCGCATGTTCTCTTGTGCTGGGCGACGCTTGTTGGTACATGCCTCCTTTAGTCCTTTCCTTACAGCTGGCATGTACTTCACGGCCTTCAATAAAGGAATCTCAACAGTCAACTTATCCAGTATTTCCACAACTCCCGGATCAGACAATGCCTTTTTTCGTTTAGCAATTTTTTTGGATTTTTCTATTGCATGAGGAAAAGGAATATGTACATCTCTAGCAGGAAAAGTAGGGTTCTTATGTACATCAAAATCATCTCCCATAGAATGTTGTACATCCGGACTACAAAAAGGAGTACAAACTGTATCCTGACATGCTGGTGCTGAAGGGAGAGCAGAAAGTATAGCGTCTGCTCCGTCGGCTGGCGAGGGATCGGCTGCTGCTGGCGGCTCCTCCCAGACTGGTGCGGCTTTGCTTCGGCTGCTAGCTTCTTTTTGTTGTTTTTGGTTTTGCTGATTTTTTTGTATTTTTAGATGGGGATGACGGTGCTGGCTGACAACAGGAATGGCTTCTCCTTCTTCTTCCTCCTCACCCGCCCCTGTAGTTGGCACGGCTGATGCGGAAGAGGATGATCCACATGTTTCTGTATTCACCCCATTCTTGGTAGCAGGCGGAGGCAAGGCCCTACCGCTCCTAAGAGTAACATCATTATAATAAACAGTAATATCACTCTCAGACACGGCCATGACATCACGTTCTAGCTGCTCTTTCTTTTTGAAGTTATTAGGGTTGGCCTCGACCTGAGCTGGAATAGTGGTTCTGGTGGCGGTCAAGTCGTCAAGCCTCTTGGTCATCTCTGCCAGCCCTTTGACGAGTTGGGCCAGGAAATCCATGGTCGGGTTCACTGAAGGTGACTCAGTAGATTCAGCGTGCAGACCACGCTGTTGTTGCATGGATGGATGCGTAGGTTGTTGCTGGTGGTGCTGGGGTGGTGCAGGAAGCTGAAGTTGCTGATAAGAGGGAGGAGGATACTGTGAGTACTGCTGAGGTGGAGCAGCTGCATACTGATGGAAAGGTTGTGGGTGACGGTACGGCTACTGCTGATACTGTTGATTCTGCCTCTATTGATTTGCATACTGGGGAGGCTGATGATACGGCGGCGGCGGCTGTGAGGACTGCCCAAAACGACCACCCTGAGGCTGGTGGTATTGCCGGTTGGCCGGTGGCTGACCCTGAGGTTGTCCCATAGGACGGGTCGGTTGTGCTTCGTGACTCCATACCCCGTTTACTTCCTGAACCAGGGGTGGTGGTGGGAATACCAAATCAGATCTTGATACAAACTCTGGTTGGTAGGTACACAACCACCTGCTGCTGCGGCTGGCCCTGGTCGGGTGCTGTACAACGTGCTGGACTGCTGGTGGCTGCTGGCTCTGCTGAGGCTGATGTGGCGGTGGTAGATCGTCCTTCTTCTCAGCTGGAGCATCCAATGGTGCTGCCGACTGAACAGAGTTGATGGTGCCCACCAGCAGTTCTAGCTGCTTGGTGATCTGATCAAGCTTATCAAGGTTCTGAGTCCTCTTTTCGATCACAGAAAGTTTTTCAAGGTCTTGTGATCGCTTTTCAATGATATCAACCTTCGAGAGATGGCACCTGATGATACTGAGGTTGGAGCTCTCATCTCTCTCCGCCTCGCGGGACGCTGCCATGTGTACTTGTTTCTGGAGGATCTGTGGCTGCTTCTGGTATGCTTTTGATGAAGAGAGGGCGGCCTCTCCTTCGGCCATTTCTTCGAATATCTGCCAGACTACATCTTCATCCTTATTGAAGTGTGAAACCCCACAGGCTGCGTCAACGAGCCTTTGTCTCTCAATGTTCAGGCCTCCGAAGAAGTGCTTGACCAAGCTGGTCTTCGGGATCTCATGATGGGGACATTTCTCCTGCAGATCGGTGAATCTCTTCCATGCTTCATGTATGGACTCGTGGGCACCATGGGTGAAGTTGCTGATACGTGCTCGCATCTGGTTGAGCTGGTTGAGAGGATAATATTTGTGCAGGAAAGTGGACTTCAGTTCCTCCTAGGTGGTTACAACCTTCCCCAGATGGTTGACCCAATAAACGACCTTGTCTTGTAGGCTGAAGGGAAATGCCATCATTTTGACAATGTCCAAAGGAACATTGGGATAGTGAGTCGTTCGGCAGATGCGGGAGAATTGCTGCAGGTGGATATATGGCTCTTCATTGGTTTTTCCATGGAAAGCTGGAAGGAGAGCGAGGAACTGGGGCTTCAGCTCAAAGTGAGCATGCACCGGTGGAATGAGAATCCACTCAGTCATCTGGCTGTCTCTAGGATTATATGTCTCCTTTAGTGTAGGCTTTTGTCCCCTAATTTCTGGCTCTCCATTGTCATCAGGGTAGACCACCACCTCCTCCTCTGCCCCCTCCTCCCTCAGCTCTGTTCATCACATCATTCAGCATATCCTGAAAAGCGGTCTGTGTTAGGGCTTGCTCTGTCAGCTGCTGCTGGATGGCTTGGATAGAAAACACGGAAAACAGCGATGAGGCCCCCAGGTGAACAGACACCCGGGCATTGGACCTCATTGTGAAGAGTAGAGTCCTGTTAATTAATATATGCCGAAATATCTCTCTCTCACCATAAATTACAAAAATAATCCTAATTGCTCTAGACCTATCTAATTCCCATCCCTTTGCACCCTTGGTGCTCTCTCCAGTTGGTCATGAGGTGAAGACCAACCTCCTCCAAGCTCGGCTGCCTTGGCTCCCTAAGAAACCATCCTCGCGTGGCGGGCCCTCGCAACAAAGTCACAAAGAGATTGAATTAGTACAAGCTCAATCAATGAAATAAAGCAGATAGGAATTAATCACAACAAATAAATAAATCAGGCATGGTGATCAATTGCAAAGAAATAGCTACTCGCAAAGTCAATGATAAATCAATTTCTAAACAAGAATGACAAAATATGATAGGCTACGCTCATTTCTCCCCGGCAACAGCGCCATCTGATAACGTGGCATTTTGCGAGAGTCAAAATGTAGTGTCGCTGAGGCGACCGCTCACAAAATACCAGTTGATCAGCAATTAACCCACATCAAAGAATAAATCAATTAAGTCCCCAAAATTGTGAATTAACATTTAACTCTACCATAAAGTGCATAGTGAATAAGCATGTAGAGGTCGATCCACAGAGAGCAATAAAATTGGGTAGCCTACCTTGTTCAAACACATCAGGGTCATCCATGTATGAATCCAAATTATGTGGGTAATTATATTATATATACCTTTTTTTTACAAATAGAATATATAAATACTATAAGGAAAGAGGTGATAATATATATTTATATAAATAAGGAAAAATGCTCAAAAATTAGGAAATGAAATGTTTTTGGTATTTTTATATTTTTCTACTGTTTTTGTGATTTTTGGGGAATTTTCAGAATATTTTTGGTATTTTTGAAAAGCAAAATAAATGAAAACAATGAACAAGCTACTGGTTGTGAGTAAAACTATGAATGAAAAATATCAAACAACCACCAAAATTTTAAAAATTAATTTTAAAATAAAGATAACAAAAAGAGGAAACTACAACACTTGAGTTTGCAATTTTTTGAGTTTTCTATAATTTTTTAGATTTTTTTTGGAAGTTTTTGGGTATTTTCTAATTTTTAAGGTTTTGGTTTTGAATTTGTTTAGTGGTTTTTGGACTGACACTAATAGATGATAAAACACACAAAATATATATTTTTTGGAATTTTTCAAAACGTTTTTATAATTTTGGGTTTTCTAATGCAAACAGTAAGAAAAATGCATGTTCTTTATTTTTAATAAATATGAAAATGCGACAAAAACAAAATGCAAAGCTATGGCGTAAAAGTACAAGTTAACAGGAGCTTGGCATGATTTTTGTGGAATTTTTCAAGTTAATATGATGCATGATAAAAATGGAACAAGCAAGCAACAATATATGGCCTGACAGGGGCATTTTGCAAATAAAAATAAAGACAGGGCCTGCAGTGCAAAAACACCAAAAATATTACGCGTGGTCTGCAATTTTAAGGTCTAAAATGAAATACAAAACCCGCCAGGGACCCCCGCGCAAAATAACCACCACGTGGGACTACACGTGATCCGCACCTACAGGGACCAAAAAGTAATTTCAAAAAGTTCAAGGTCCTTAACATATATTTTCACAAAAATATTACACTTAAAATTTTATTTTATAGACTCAAGACAAATATACAAACATATAGGGGATTTTCTGCAATTTAGCCACCTCACGTGGGACGGCACGTGAGGTGACATGGACTGAACCTAAAAGCAATATCACAAATGAACATAGAGGCCCATGCAAAATGTCCAAAATAAAATGAACTTCGATTTTTATTTACAGGACTAAACACTGGGGTTAAGACCTACAAATTACCCATAAGTGCGTGTGGGTGGACGACGATGATGATCTCACTTGGACACGCGTCGCACATCCAACGGCCGGTACCGCTTTGCCGATGAAGGGCTGAGAGCCGAGCTGATCCGACGGTGACGGCTCTGGTGGAATCTGGGGCATCCCTCCTGATCGGACGACGATGGAGGGGTCTGGAGGAACAGGGGAAGAACTCGCACCAGGCGAGCTTCGATCTTGGAGTATGGGCTCCTCCGGGCTTCTCCCTCGCGTCTGAGGTGTTCTGAACGTAGTTGGAGGTCTACCGCGTCTGCTAGTGGCCTTGGCATGGCTCCTGGAGGTCCAAGGAGCTCAGGCGAGGTCAGTGAAGGTTGGGACCTCCAGCAGCCTCTTCCTGGTTCGAATCGAGTCCAAAGGGGCTCCTTGCGTCGTTTGACCTACATAGGAAGAACCAGGGGAACGAGGGCTATCTCCTCAGCCCTGGGTTTTGAAGCTTTGGTGCAAGATGAGGTGAGGTGGAGGAGCTCCAGCGATAGGAGGAGGTGGAGCTCCGATTCGCAAGGACTGGGGGTCCTTGGTTGAACAAAAATGATTGGGAGATGGAGCACGCGATGAGGAACGAAGTGAGGTGAAGATGGCGGTCGTAAACCAGGGAACTTCGATTTCACGATTTTACGTGACGTTATCGATCTAAAGACTAAACTAAGCACAGAATTGAAATGCTAGAATTAAAATCTACCTAAAAAGCGAGAAAGGATAGCTCTTATACCCGGGGGCCACCAGGGAGGAGGACGGACGCTGGAGCTCCGCCGCGACAAAATTGATCCCTCCTCCGGCCTATTCGAGTAGCTGAAATGCTTCCCCTGTCATGAGGAACCTTCCAGTAACAAATTCGAGGCTTTAGGGTGGATGTAAATTGGCCAAATTTGTGGATGAGGTCGAGGGCTCTTATTTATAGACATTCTGGGCGCCCTACTTGGCCCGCATATTCCGGCGAATGCAATGATCGTTTTCTCGATACAACAAGCATGCGTGATAGATGGATGATCCCTCTACAGATCTCGTGAAGGCGGCGAGCGAAAAGAAGGGATGAGACGCCAAGGAAAAATGGCGCAAGTTAAGGGAACAGCGAGGTTCAGAGGCGCCAGGTCCCGATGGGACAGTTGACCAGAGGTCAACAAAGGCCGCGCCCTCATTGGTCCACCTCGGACACTAGAGGACAAAATAGGGGGACCTTATTCTAAAATGAATTATTTAACATAATAAATGATTTTATTAGAGTTTATTATATAATGAGAAATGTGTATTAATTCATTTAGTATTTATTTACGATTTTTATTTAATTTTTTTGATGTTTTCTATCATGGTTTTATTTTAATAATGTATTTAATGATGTATTTACATGTATTTTGTATATTTTATTTTTATTTTGTTTATTTTATTTTTATTATTTTATTTTCTTATTTTATAAATTTATAATTTATTTTTGTGAGTGTAGATATATTTTTTTTAAATTTTTATGAGTTTATTTACATATTTAAATAAATAGGTATATGTATATGTATGTATACTCATAGGTATTTTACCTATATATTATATATACTTTATTTATTTAATATATTTTATTTGTTTTTAATTTTTATTTTTATTTTTAAGAAATTAGATGTAATATTTACAATTTAATAAAAAAATGCAAGAATAGAAGAATTAAAGAATGTATTCCTCTTTTAGTTATATACATAGACAACATAGGTATTTCATCTATGTTTTGAGCTACTTTTATTTTATTCTCCTTTTCTTTTTAGGTTTAATTCTAATTTTAATGTACACATAAGTTGTACATAATGTCTGCAAAATTATAAAAATATGAAGTTGTAAAAATAACAAGTAATGAATAAATTGGATATTTTAATCGGTATTATGTACAATAGGGGCCCAAAATCTAACTTTCCCAGATAAACTCCAAAAATTATGAAACCAATTTTATTAAATAGTTCTTGGAAAGCTATATAAAATTAAAGGTGATTTTGGGTAATTTTGAGTTTTTATTTGCAAGATATGGGTCTGTGAAGTTGAGATTCTGGCTTTCTATTCTGTGTATAAAATGTACACTGTGTATCATTTTTGTACAAACTCAATTTTGTAATTTTATTCACATTATTATCTACAACTTTTATGTACAAAAGATTTTTATTTGATGAATAAATAATTATATACAAAATAGGTGTCAAAAATGCATAAATAAATGAATAAATAAATGAGGTATTTATTGTATTATTGGCCCTTATCTCCCCCTGCTTTCTTTTTTGTCGACCAATTCCATTCTGGACTTGGTCTCGGGGTTAGGGTCATAAAATATTTGAAATATTTTATTCAATTTTCTTTTCTTCTCTTTATTCTATGATTTTGGCATTAAAAACCTTATTCTTTGTACAATTAGTACCACAAATAATGAATGCTATTATGAACAAATTGATGTTATTTACATGCATGTGCTGGGGTTTTTTATGCCAAAATGATAGAATAAAGGTGATGAAATGGAGATTCATCATCGATTTAGAGAGCTCATTGACCGGTGTTCGCACCATGATATATCAAAGCCCAACTCGGTTCAGAGTTTCTTTTGTGGGCTGACACCGGAGCTGCAGGGGCTTGTTAATGCCTCTTGTGGAGGGTCATACTTTTCAAAGGGTGAAGATGATGTTTGGGCCATTTATGAAGGAATGGCAGAAAACTCTACAGTTATGGCCCAAGCCAGAGTCTACACACATCCAAAACCCCCCAAGAAGCAGGATCATAACAGAGGATTGCCTGCATCGATGCCGGTCCCCATACTTTGTCAGCAGCAACAGCTCAAGATGAATCATCAGCAGCTGACATGGCATAATTAGTGAAAAGTTGGACCGTATTGAGATTATGGAGAAGAAGCAAGGCCAAGGTCTGGCACAGATAGACCACTTGGCTAAGTCCATGAGTGACCTGAAGACTCACATCTTGAGTATTCATGAGGCACAATCATCTTCCCATCAGCCTCCCAGGTCACTGGCTGAGTCCAGAGGTAGCCATTCTACCCCACCACCTACCGCATACTACAAAGTTCACCATGTTCAGAGGTGTCGGTACAGCAGTTGCTGCATTATTCACAGCAGCCACCATCTCAGGACACTTAGATGGCGGTTTATCAGCCGGACCATCCATTGGCAGCATTACCACCTCCACCCATCGAGCAGGAGCCGTTGATGGAAGTCAACGGGATATGGTACGACCGGTACCCCCAGCAGTCCGGGATTCGCCGCGATCACCCTGGATTTTTGTTGGACCACCGGAGGTTCCTCCTCCCAACAGCAGCCTCCAGCTCAGGGCAACCAATACAACCAACAACAACAACAGCAACCCCAGTACTCCCACCACTCACAGTTTCACCATGGTCCTCGACCCACCTATCAGGGACAACAGTGGAGGCAGCCAGCAGCCGTACCAACAGTAGTACCCTCAGTCCCACCAGCAACCTCAGTTCCAGCAAGGGAACACTCCCGGTTCTCCCGCACCTGCCTTGGAGAACCCAGCACTTGATGATCTCGTCCGCTTACTCACCGAACAACAGGCATCCTTCCGACGAGAAATGGATGAGTTCTGGCAGGAAATGAGGGACATTATGAAAGGCAAAGCCGCCATACCTGCACAGAGCGAGCCGAATCCAAATAACTTGAAGAGAAAGTTTGAGCAGGTACAGTTTACAGAGGATACCACTCCTAGTGCTTATTTGAATAACATACATTCTACGTTTGATACTCACTTCATGTCACTTAGGAGCGGTAGGGAACCAGCCGACGACGGCTCATCTGAGGGACAACACCATGAAGGTTCTAGAGCCCCAGATGAGGAGAGGAGCGGTGTTGATGCCGCTAACAATGATGATGATGATGATGACGGTGGTGCTGATTCCACCAAGGATGACCTTCCAAATGATGGTGCTGAGACCGTCGTGATACCAGATGCAGAAGGTGGTGCTGAAGCCACCATTTTTGATGACGAACCAGAGCGCGGTGCTGAGGCTACGAAGAAGAATATTTTGGGTGGTGCTGATGCCCCCATTTTTAGTCCATCTGTATTCCAACCGTTTATTATGCCATTTTTTGTATCCCTAGACACCAGGAAAAAGACAAAAAATATGAATAAAGGAAAGGGTTCTCCATCAATTCCGAGTCCACGTGTGATGAATAGTGATGATAATTGCATGGATATCAGTCCTTCACAGGTCCAGAAACCTTCTCCTAGCCCTCTGTCTAAGGAGTGCCCATCCGTCCCCTTCCCTCAAGCACTCCGCTCAGCGAAGGGGAATAAAACAGAAAATCCCAAAAAGAAAGGATAGTTAGAGTTCAACCAACAGATGATAGACAGATTTCAGATACAGCTGACTCTACAGGAGGCACTTGAGCACATCCCCCTCATCCAAAAGAATCTGAGAGAGAAAACCACCGTACGCAGGAGGAGGAGGAACAACAGAGGAGACATCCATGTGCTCACACGCGCCACATGTTGTGCCAGACAGAACCAGCTGCCAGCCAAACGACTAGATGTAGGAGCTCCTTATGTCAGATGCCAGATTAGTGAGCAGCAGTTCGACCGTACTCTATTAGACAGCGGCTCTTCTATCAACCTCCTTCCGGCAACCTTACTCGACCGATTCGAGTTTGGCCCTCTTCTTCGGAGCAGGATAGTCCTTCAGTTTACTGATCGATCGATTAAGAGGCTGAAGGGGTTGTTGAGAGACGTGGTCGTTACCATTCAGGACCTGAAATTCCCCGTGGACTTTGTTGTATTGGACATGGAGATCCCTGAGTCGGTGACTGATGCCCCCATCATACTAGGATGCCCATTCTTGGACACAGCCAAGGTGGTGACCGACCATGACAGTGGGAAGGTGTACTTTCGTGTAGACGGTGAGAGTATACAAATAGAGACGGTCGACGAGATCAGAGCAAGAGATTCAGCCTGCTTGGAGCAAAATAGTGATGCAGGGCAGATGACAGATGCCAAGTTAGACATCCACCAGGAGTATGATTTTGTGATGACCGATGACGAAGCAGTTTGGGAAGATCCAGAAGCACGAGCACTTGCCTTATCTGCAGATTCAGAGTACACACCTTTTGTGGCAGACGAGAGTTCGGAGAGCACACCCTTGGCAGAAGACACCATACATGTTGACAGCTGCGTATTGAGTGGTTACATTGATATTTGTTCTGATTTAGATCCCTCGGAGGCAGACTTTGATTGGCAGGACTTTGATACATATTTGCCATGTCTGTTTCCAGATGCGCCGAAGATAGTACGGAGAGCGAGCCAGCACAGACGATAGACACACCAGCAGGGTTCCCTTCGTCCGATGATCACATACAGCGAGAGTTCTCACATGAAGACCTAGTTGCTTTCACGCAGACATACCAGAAGCCATATTTGCCAGCTCCTACCAAGCCAGAATTGAAGCCTTTACCGCAGTCGCTCAAGTATAGATTCCTTGCGGGTGAACCAGAAATGCATGCGGTCATCATCTCAGGAGATTTGACTGGAGAACAAGAATCTCATTTGATGGAGGTTCTTGAAATAAACCGCAAGACAATAGGATGGAGTGTGGCCGATCTCAAGGGGATAAGTCTGGCTCTGTGCTCCCACCATATCTACCTCGAGGAAGATGCTAAGCCCTCGCGTGAGTTCCAGCGACGGCTGAACCCGAATCTTCGAGATGTGGTAATGAAGGAAATATCTAAATGGTGGAGCGCCGATTTTATCTACCCCATCTCCAACTCCAAGTGGGTTAGTCCTTTACATGTGGTTCCCAAGAAGACGGATATCACTACAGTTGTGAATGAGTCTGGAGAAGAGATCGCCATCCGGGTACCCACTTTTTGGAGGGTCTGTGTGGACTACAGACGATTGAATGAGGCCACCAAGAAGGATCATTTCCCGATACCATTTATTGATCAGATTATCGAAAGGCAAGTCAGGAAGAGTCATTACTGTTTTCTTGACGGGTACTCCGGATACAATCAAGTGGCCATTGCGCCCGAAGACAAAGATAAAACGAATTCACTTGTCCATTTGGGACGTATGCTTTCAGACGGATGCCCTTTGGTCTATGTAACGCCCCTGCGACATTCCAAAAGTGCATGTTGTCCATCTTTTCGGACATGATATGTGACTGTTTGGAGGTCTTCAGGGATGATTTCTCGGTCTATGGCGACGGGTTTGATGTTTGTCTTGACTGCCTAGACCGAGTGCTTCAGCGCTGCATAGAGGTAAACCTTGTACTATATTGGGATAAGAGTCACTTTATGGTGACTCAGGGTACGGTCCTTGGTCACATCATCTCTAACAGGGGCATGGAGGTTGATCCTGCCAAGGTGGATATCATTAGAAAACTCAATCCACCGTCCAATCTGAAACAGCTGCGATCTTTTCTAGGGCATGTCGGTTTCTACCGACGGTTCATCCAGGACTTCAGTCAAATTGCCCGACTGCTTACGGATTTATTGACTAAAGACACCGAGTTCCTTGTAGACGATAAGTGTCTTAAGTCCTTCGAGACTCTCTTGAATTTAGTTGTCGAGGCTCCTGTCCTTCAGCCACCCGATTGGTCTCTCCCATTTGAGATCATGATGGATGCTTCTGACTATGCCATTGGAGCTGTACTTGGACAGAGGAGGGATGGATTACCTTATGCCATACACTACGCTAGCCGAACGTTGGATGCAGCTCAAAGGAATTATACCATGATTGAGAAAGAGATGCTAGCGGTAGTCTTTGCTTTGGATAAGTACAGATCTTACATTCTTGGATCTAGAGTGACAATATTTATATATCACACTGCCATTCGGTATTTGATGTCGAAGAAGGATGCCAAAGCCAGGTTAACCAGATGGATCTGTCTCCTCCAGGAATTTGATATTGAGATTAAGGATAAGCCTGGAGTTAAGAATGTTGTGGCAGATCACCTCTCCCTCCTAGAGAACCTTGAGGAATCTGAGCCCATAGCACCTATCACTGAGACTTTTCCAGATGAGGAGATCCTTGCTATTACCTCTCTTCTATGGTATGCCGACATTGTGAATTACCTTGTTGCCAAATCCATTCCACAAGGTTGGCCCAGACAGCGGCTTGAGACCTTCCTTGAGAAGGCCAAGTCGTACCATTGTGAGGATCCCGTCCTTTATCATGAGGGAGGGGACAGTATCTAGAGACGGTGCATTCCTCAATATGAGCAACATAGCGTCCTCACCTACTGCCACAAGCTTGAGGCAGGAGGACATCATTCTGGGAGACGGACAACACAGAAGGTGCTCCAATCCAGCCTTTGGTGGCCTACCCTTTTCAAGGATTCTGATGAGTTCGTGAGAAGGTGTACTGACTGTCAGAAGATGGGTACTTGCGGACAGAGAGACATGATGCCCATGCAGCCCATTCACTTTTGTGAGGTTTTTGATGCATGGGGAATTGATTTCATGGGCCCATTTCCTAAAAGTCAGGGATTTGAGTACATTCTGCTCGCTGTGGATTATGTAAGTCGTTGGGTTGAGGCCATCCCCGCCCGAGCCGCAGATGCTAAAGCGTATGTCTTTTCTTGGGGAAAAACATTATTTCATGGCTCAGGGTGCCTAGAGTCTTGATTTCAGATGGGGGGTCTCACTTTATTAACGACAAGGTTAGGGCCCTTACAGACGAGTTCAGTATTGACCATCGTGTTGCCACGTCGTATCACCCTCAGACTAATGGTCTTGCTGAAGTATCGAATAGGGAGATTAAGACAATTTTACAGAAGGTATTCCGCCCAGACCGAAAGGATTGGTCACAGCTTTTGGACTCAGTCTTGTGGGCCTATCGGACTTCCTTAAAGACACCATTAGGGACATCTCCCTTTCGTCTCGTCTATGGCAAGCCGTGCCATCTACCAGTGGAGATAAAGCATAAGTCACTGTGGGCAGTTACAGAGCTATTATTGGATTCCAAGAGTGTATGAGAACAGAGGAAAGCAGAGTTGGCAGCCCTTGAAGAACTAAGAGATACAACCTTCTCAAGTGGCCTACAGTATAAGGAGAAAGTGAAAGTATGGCACGATTCCCGAATCAGCCATAAACAATTTGAGCCAGATCAGCAAGTATGGCTATTTGATTCTAGGTTAAAATTATTCCCAGGGAAACTACAAAGTAAATGGAAAGGACCATATGTGGTCCGGAAGGTGCATGATAATGGTAGCATTGATATATCTGAGCCTTCATCATCTTCCACTTTTAGAGTCAATGGTCAGCGCTTGAAACCATATCTAGATCATGACCCGCCGACCGTTGATGTTGCCCCAATTCATCTGGTATGAGACATGCTCTTTGACTCACAACTTATACGTCTCATACATGATTATCACTTCTATCTTCCTCTATATAGATCCATGTATCTATATCATTCATTCATTCTTCCGTTATGTATGTCACCCCGTCTTCATCTTATGATTTCGTTGTATTTAGGACACACTTTGTCTTAAGTATAGGGGGGTGCACACACTGAGTTGTGATCTATTTTCTTCTTTTCTATCTTCTTTATTCTTTGATGCTCTCCATTGTCTCCTCTTCTTGTCTATACTTGGGGATATTTTACCCTAAGTATAGGGGGTGACAATCAGAGTACGATTTGTTCATTCCCACCCTTGACCCTCCCTTCTTTGAGTACAGTATTTTATACTTAGGATTATTTGATCCTAAGTATAGGGGGGACGGTCGACTTCTCATTCGTTCATTTATTCCTTTATTCTTTAAGCTTGCCTATACTTAGTACGAGTTATGTCTTTTCTTTTCTCTCCGATCTATGAGTACATAGCTCAAGATAAGTATAGGGGGTCGTATATACTCCGTACATACTTTAGCCATAACTCGTACTTTCGTATTAAAAATAGATAATTATATGTGTTAAAATTCATTAACAAACTTTAATAAAAAGATGTTTATACTCCTCAAATTCTTTATGTACTTACTGATTAATAAATCAGGTGAAAATATTCTCTGCAAAATGTTTGAAAAAAAGTATGAAAATCTGTGTGAAAAATCTTTTGAAAACTATTTGTAAAATATTTTGTACATGTTTTCAACCTTTGTAAAAAATTTTTTTATTGTACAATTATTTTCTTTGTGTGAAATAAAAGGTTTGAAAAAACGATTTGCAAATGGTTTGAAAAATGGTTGCAAAAATAATTGAAAAACCTATATATATTGTTTGGAAAACCTGTGCAAAATGATTTTCAAATGTGTGTACATGATTGTAAAAATTAATTTGGACTATAGTTTTCAAAATTGTTTGAAAAACTTTTGTCAAATAAGTTTGAGGAATACATATATCTCACCAATAATTCACTATATATATTTATAAAATCGATCACTTACCGTTGTAAATTCTTAAACCCCACTTCTTGTAAATACAAGATGCATCCCCGCGTAAATATTTGTACCTAGCTTTTAGCCAAAATCTTTTGTTTTCAAAAATCCCAAAAACATTTGCAAAATTAAAATCCAAAAACATTTGAAAAATCTTTTTGAAAATACAAAAAAATGCATATGCATCATCTTTTCAAAAATCCATAAAAAGTTCAAAATCTTTGAAAATTGCATCACAAAAATATTTTCTGTATATCATTTGCATAGCATGAGAATTTTTTGGAATGAGTTTGATAGTTGAACAAGTCTATGTAGAATCCGAAGATTGGAGCTTAGTTGGACCTTAAAATCTACCTAATTAACAGGAACCTTAAAGGAATATGAATTGAGGTACTTCAGATCTAGTTGACTTAATTCTTTGAGGATCACGGGACTTGGTTCAATGGATTTTTAACTGCCTAAGTAGAGTATTTCGGAGCACATGCACGACTCTTGTTGATAATGACCTAACTTGGACACCTGCACCTTTCACTTGGCTCAACTCAGTTGGAGTGGTGAGGGGGTTGAATTTGCCGGTATGAGACGTACACAGGTGGAAACACTTGTCCTCCTCTAGGGAGGGAAGTGCACCCCAACCCGTCCAGTGATGATGAGTTTCGAGGATAGGAGATCGTGGGTTGCAATAAAGCTTCAAAAGAGGGATAGTCTATTAGCTCAAGAGGAAAAACTCCCTATGTAAATGCTACTGTATATAGTATTCAAAAAAATGCAAAAAGCAAAAACTCCAAAAAAGTAGACATGCCTGTACAAAAATAAATGTCTGCCGGAGTGTACATGTGTATAGCCAAATAAGCAAGCTTGAGATTCAAAGTCGAATCATGTGAGCCTGCAGCTGGATGACTTGATTACACTGGTCTTGCATCCTAGGATAGGTAGCTACACTGGCTATCGTCCATTCTTCTCTTCACCCCCTCCTCTTGAGTTGGCTACCAATTAAACTTAGAAGGGAATACCCTGCTCCTTGAGGAATGAGTTGTTGGATTGGGGAATCATTGGGTTGTCATATTGGAGAAGTCAGTCTCTTTGTCATTTCAGTTGGGGAGAGCCACTATCACTTACACTGTACGAGTAAGATTCATAGTCGTAAGGGTTTGCATATGAGTTGAAGTATTCTGACCTAGCTGATGAGGAGACTTGAGCAGAGTTTTGGGATTCTCAGGGGCTGTTAGATTTCAAATCCGGTTCTCATTAAGGTTCCGCCCGCACTAAAATTGCCAAAGGTCCGATTTAAGCTCCAAACTTTGATTTTGTGAAGACAAGTTTGATAATCAAATTTAATCCACTTTCTTCTTTTTCTTTTCTTTGTTTTTCTTTCTGCACTTATTGCATAAGTGTTTGCTAGGGACTAGCAAAGGTAAAGTATAGGGGGATGATGAATCCACATTTCATCATCTTTATTCTATTATTTTGGCCACAAAAACCCTGGCAAATGCATGTAAATACTCTTAATTACTGCATTTTAGCATTCATGTATGTGTGTAAATAATGTATAAAATACGATTTTTAAAGTCAAAATTATAGAATAAATAAAAGAAAAGAAAAAGAATAAAATATTGTAAATATTTTATGACCCGAACCCCCGAGACCTAGGCATCTTGATGAATAGGTCGACAAGGAATAAAGTAGGGGGCAATAAGGGCCAGACACCTATTCATTTTATTCTTTCCTTATTCATTTTTGGGACCTATTTTTGGTTCCACTTTTTATACCTCAAATAAAAAAACCTTGTACATGAAAGTTGTAGATAATTAAATAAATGAAAATACAAAATTTATTTCATACAAAAATACTGTACAGATAAAAAGTTATGATCTTAATAAAAATCCAAAATGCCAACTTCCCAAACCTGTATCTTGCAAATAAAAGCTCGAAATGCATCAAACTCACATTTAATTGTATAATTTAAAATAATCTATTTAATAAAGGTGGTTTCGTATTTGGCGGAGTAACGGTTTGAAAGTTGAGTTTTGGACCCCTATTGTATACTTGTACAGAATAGAATATTCATTTTATTATTTATTTAATATTTTTCATAAGTTTATATTTTTATAATTTTGTAAATATTATTTAGAAGTTATATGTGTATTAAAATAAGAATAAAAATACAAAAGAAACAAAAAATAAAATACTTGTATAAATAGCACACCTAGGTATAATACCTATACCTATATCTATACCTATAAAATTACTATTTATATTTTATTAAGTGTACAAAATACATCATAAAAATCAAATAAAAATATATTTGAGAGTATGAAAATATTCTATAAATTTATAAAATAATAAACAGAAATAAATAAATTAAATATACAAATAAAAATAAAAAATAAAAAATATAGATATATATACCTATATAGTGTATATAAGGTAACTTGTAATTATATACCTCAAAAAATTAAATAAAAATCACTATAAAATTCTTTATAAAATAAGAAATATTTTTTATTTTATAACCTAAAGTCAATAAATTCATTTACTATTTTATTTAGAATTTACAAATAATTTCGGCTCTGAATTTCCTGGTTGGTCCACGTGGACCAACCAGGTGCGGTCATTTGTTGACCTCGGTCAACTGCCTGACCGAGGTCTGCCACCTTCTGACAAGCTGATTCGAGCTGGATTTCGCCCTATTTCCAAGCTCGATCCCTTCATCCTCGGGCCTCGACTTCTTCTTGGAACTTCTTCCTCGATCATCACTTGTCCACGCCACACCTTCAGATCACGTAAAATCCTCATGATGTGCGTGCGGTCCTCGCTTGAAGAAGATGCCACCACCTTCTACTTAACAGACCCGCCACGTTCAAGCTCAAGTTTGAACCCCCTTAGCACTCTCTTCGCTCCCGTTTTGGTGTTCTTGAGAGAGAGGAAGGTGACAGCTTCCGCCTCCGTGCGTTAGATCGGTCGAACAAGCACCAGGGCGGCTCCACCACCTCCGCCGACCTCTGACGTCGAGGTTCTTCACCTCTGGTCCCTACGATCGAGGTATACCCCTCTTCTCTCCCCTTTTCGCTTCTTTTTATTCCATGTATCCCTAGGAGTAGTTCAGCACCTTTACATCCCTTCACCGATCATTATCTCGACCAATCGCACTCCATCACCGGCGCGCATCGCCGGCCGAAGATCCTTCACCTTCCATAGTCCATCTCCGTCGTTCGTTCCACCTCTGCGGGGTCCAGGCAGTTTGCCCTGGACCCTCTCACTCGTTTTTGCAGGTCCAAGAGCAGTCAAAAGAGCTTGGGGCTCATTTTGGAGCATCACCGGAGATTCCTGGAGCTCGAAGCTCCGCCGCCATCGCGCCAGTGCCATAGTGCTTATCCGATGAAGCTGAGTATCCCAGCACGTAGAGGGACCTCCTAGGAGCTTGCATCTCAATTTTGGAGCCCATCCATCGCCGGAGACCTGAGATCTAGCTCGGGGAAGTTCGCCTCGTCGGTGTTCTTCCCCGTTCTTCCCCTTGGCACCTCTGTCGTTCGATCGAGCCGCAGCACCAGTTCTGACCGCAGCTGTTGGATCGCGCCACGCCATCACCGTAGGATCTTCGACCGAAGATCTAATCTCCCCCGTCCAGCTGCGAACCGTTCATCGCGCGTTGTACGCGCGACACGTGGATAAGTGAGCGTCCCTCCGCCGTTCGATCGCGCACGATGATATTAGGCGTGGGTATTTTTGACTTTCACCCTCGCCAAATTTTGTATTTCAATTCAATCCAGAAACTTTTAGTTGTAGTTTAAATATTTCTGTAATAATTGCATCCAGACCCCCGTAGTTTCCATATTTGCACTAAGGTCCTATCCACGTCAACTCACGTGCCCGTGCGCGTGAGGGGGCTGGGTATTTTGCACAGGCTGGGGGTTTGTTTATTCCGTTTCAGTCCATGAAATTTTTAATCAAGTTGTAATATTTTGGTGAAATTACATCTAAGCCCCTGGAACTTTGTATAATTGCAAAAATACCCCTGCCAGGTCACGTGCCCAGTGCGCGTGAGTTGGCCATTTTGCAGCGAACCCCCTCCGGGTTTGGGTATTTAATTTTAGTCCAGAAAATTGTACTTAACGTTATATATCTTTGGAAAAATTGCAAGTAGGACCTTGGACTTCCGTGTATTTGCATTTATGCACTTGTTAGTATTGTATTTTTGCTTGGATGTTTACATTTGTTTCTTGCATCATTTTAACTCAAAATATTACCAAAAAAATACATAGGCTCCCGTTGCATTGTAGTTTAACGTCACATTTTTAATTTGCATTTTTATTGAATTTTCATATTTATTAAAAATAAAAAAACATTGCCCTTTTGAGCACTGTATGCATTAGAAAATGTATACAATTTATAAAAAATTTTGAAAAATCGCAAAAAATTTATATTTTGTGTGTTTTATTATCTTTTAGTGTTAATCTAAAAATCATTAAAAAATTAAAAGTAAAACTCCTAAAAATTAGAAAATCCCTAAAAACTTCATAAAAATCTAAAAAATTCTAGAAAATCCAATACAAGCTCATTTTCTATAGTTTCCTTATTTTATTGCCTTTATTTTAAAATTAATTTGAGGAATTTTTGACACTGCTTGATAATTTTTATCCTCATTTTAATTTCGACATGTAGCTTAGTTCAATGTTTTCTAGTATTTTGATTTTTAAAAATATCAAAAAATCCATAAAAATCTCCAAAAATAACAAAAACATCATAAAATTGTAAAAAAACAAAAAACATTGTGTTTCCTGATTTTTTATTATTTTTACCTATTTTTATAAATACTCTGTTCCTCTCTCTCTCTTATATTGTATATATATTATATTATTAAAAAATAGATAAAATTAAAAAGAAAATACAAGATCGGTAAATTTAAAATCTAAATATAAAAATATAAAATCAAAAATTAAATAAAAAAATACAATATTTCAAACCCATAAAAACATAGCATATTTTGATAAATATTCACAACCACATATTGGGCATTTTTTCTTGTTCTATCCTGCTTGCTCCCTGAGTTCGACACTCTACACACTTGCACTATACACATTTTATGTAGAGTTAATAATAAATTTTAACTCCACCTTTGCTTGTCATTGTTTGATTTCATATCGTGGGTTAATTGTTGACTAACCCGGGTTTCGTGAGCAGTCGCCGCAGCGACTCTTGTCTGTGCCTTGTGTGAGATATTTAGACCCTCGCAAAAACTGCGTTATCAGCAGCCAACTGGCTGAAGCATTTGGGGAGATTCGTATACACCTGGGAGAAGCTCTGCACCGAGTAC
This sequence comes from Ottelia alismoides, assembly GCA_037367405.1. Classification (NCBI taxonomy): domain Eukaryota; kingdom Viridiplantae; phylum Streptophyta; class Magnoliopsida; order Alismatales; family Hydrocharitaceae; genus Ottelia; species Ottelia alismoides. Next base: position 747,793 of record JAZKJV010009974.1, read on the forward strand.
TTGAACAAGTACTATCCACTTGGGCGGACCAATGCAGCGAGGGCCCTGATCTGCAACTTCTCCATGCTCCCCAACGAGCAGTTTCACGAGGCATGGGAGAGGTTCAAAGAGCTTACGACAGATGCCCGTACCACGACATCACGAAGCCGAACCTAGTTCAGAGCTTCTTCTGCGGACTGACACCAGAGCTGCAGGGCCTGGTGAATGCTTCTTGTGGCGGTTCCTATTTCACTAAGGATGAGGATCAGGTTTGGGCCATCTACGAGGAGATGGCCGAGAACTATACGGTGATGTCCCAGACCTGACTCTACACTCAGGGACGCCCCCAGCCACAGATTGTGCAGTACCAGAGGATAGTACGGGTCGATGCCGGTCCTTCCACTTCATCCGCGGCAGCCGTATAGGCCGAATCCAGAACCACGAACATGGGCATCATCAGCGAGAAGCTGGACCGGATCGAGCTGATTGAGAAGAAGCAGTGCCAGGGCAACACACAAATGGATCAGATGGCACAGACACTGAGTGACCTGAAGACACAGCTCATGTGTCTCCAGGAGGCACATACAGCTTTTCAGCCCGTCTTCGGTCACGAGGAGATCCGAGCAGCAGTGGTAGCTCGTCCCAGCACTCCAATCAGCCTAAACAGGTTCACCTTATACAGGCGGAGTCGTACTAGTAGCCATCGCAGTTCTACCAGTCACCACCATCCCAGGACACTAAGATGGTGGTCTACCAGCCGGATCAGCCCCTGATAGTACTCCCTCCACCCACTTACGAACCGGAGCCATTGATGGATGTCAACGGGATTTGGTACGACCGACCCCAACCCGGTATCTGACGAGACCATCCCGGATTCTGCTGGTCGACCGGAGGCACCAATTCCCAGCAGCAACCTCCAGTTCAGGGTAGCCAGTACGACCCGCAACGTGAGCAGCCCTAGCCCCCAGTACACCAATAGCCATCCCAGAGAGATCAGTATGGTCCTCATCCCTATCAGCAGAGACAATCTTGGAGGTGAGAGAAGCCTCGGCAGTATCATCAGCAGCATCCTTCTCACCCGCACCAGCCGCAGCAGCCTCACTACCAGCGAGGCCACCCGTCAGGTTCTCATGGGCCGACCTATGAGAACCCCGCCTTGGATAATCTAGCCTGCCTCATGATCGAGTAGCAGGCTACTTTTCGACGGGAGATGGATGAGTTCTGCTAGGAGATGTGGGAGATTGTGAGAGGGAAGGCCACCATCCCTGCCCAGATCGAGCCGAATCCGAACAACCTCAAGATAAAGTCTGAGCAGGTAGAGTTCATTGAGATTACCACTCCTAGTGCTTCACTTGGTGATATGTCTGCATACATGTTTGATGCTGATTTTGTTACACATAGGAGCGGTAGGATGCCAGCAGGTGGCGTCTCGTCTGAGCGACGATCCCACGCCACTTCAGGAGCACCAGGCGAGGAGTAGCGCGGTGCTGATGCTGCGAGAGATTTTGACGGTGGTGCTGACGCCACCATGGATGGTGATCCCACCGACAGTACTGAGGCCGTCACTTCACCATTTGGAGGAGGTGGTACTGACGCCACCATTGCAGTTGCTGAGCCAGAGTGCGGTACTGATGTCACAAGTTCAGATGCCGAGGATGGTACTGAGGCCACCATTTCCAGTTCTACTAGTCTTGTTGTTTTTCCTTCAGTACATGTATCTCGGGACATTTCTGCAAATAAAGGAAAGGGTTTGTTGTTTTCGGATCCACATGTGTTGCTTGATGTTCTTTGTGAGGATTCAACTGTTCATGAGCATGCCAGACCCTCTCCTAGTCCTTCATCTGAGAAGGACCCTGTAGTCCCCTTTCCTAGAGCACTCCATCTAGGTAAGGGGCAGAAAAAAGAAAATCCAAAAAAGAACCATCAGATAGAGTTCAGACAGCAGATAATGGATAGATTTCACATACAGGTGACTCTACAGGAGGCCATGGAGCACATACCTCTACTCCAGAGATCACTCAGAGACAGGACCACAGTTAGGAGGAAGAGGCGGAACCATCAGTTAGAGATCTATGTGCTTACTCGTGCCACTTGTTTTGTGATTCAGAACCGTCTGCAAGCCAAGAGGCCAGATGCAGGAGCCCTGTATGTCATATGCCACATCCATGAGCAGAGGTTCGACCGCACTCTATTAGACAGCGGCTCTTCGATTAACCTACTTCTGACAACCCTTCTCGACCGCTTCGAGTTGGGCCCTCTCCGACAGAGCAGGACGGTCCTTCAGTTTGTTGATCGATCTGTCAAGAGGCCGAAGGGGTTAATGAAGTAGGTTGTCGTCATGATTTAGGGCCTGAAATTCCCCGTGGACTTCGTTGTGTTGGACATGGAGATCCCTAAGTCCGTGACCGATACCCCGATCATTCTAGGATGCCCGTTCTTAGCCACAACCAAGGCAGTATCCGACCATGATAGCGAGAAGGTATACTTTCGCATCGAGGAAGAGAGTATACAAATAGAGACGGACGAGGGGACTAGAGCCCGAGATTCAGCTTGCTCAGAGCCGACTTCCGATTCAGAGCAGATAATAGAGGCAGGGCGAGACATCCATCAGGACTGCGATTTTGTGATTACAGATGACGAGGCAGTTTGGGCAGATCTAGTCGCACAAGTCATCCTCTCACCTTCAGAGTTCGCTGATGCAGAGACGCCAGCAGAGGAGAGCTTGGAGAGTGCATTCCTGGTCTAGGATAGATCTCAGGCAGTAGACCTGGTTTCCGACCACGAGACAGATTTTTGTGAGTCTGATACAGATCCCTTGGAGTCAGATATTGATTGGGCAGAGTTTGATGATTTGATACCATGTCTGGCTTCCACTGAGCCTACAACTAGGGAGGAGGTTGATTTCGTGCAAATCAGAGACAGTCCAGCAGTGTTGCCTTCTCCATATTCAGATTGTGAGCGAGAGTTCTCATTCTCCCATGCAGATTTGGCAGCATTCATTCAGATTTTCATAGGCCAGATCTGCCAACACCTACTTGTCTAGAGCTGAAGCCGCTACCGTCGTCGCTGAAGTATAGGTTCCTTGCGGGTGAGCATGAGATGTACCCAGTCATTATCTCCGCTGATTTGACTGGAGAGCAGGAATCCCGTTTGATGGGGGTTCTTGAAAATAACCGCAAGGCGATAGGATGGAGTGTAGCCGATCTCCAGGGGATAGGTCTGGCCCTGTGCTCCCACCATATCTATCTCGAGGAAGAGGCAAAGCCGTCGCGTGAGTTCCAGCGGCGGCTGAACCCGGATCCTTGAGAGGTTGTCATGAAGGAGATCTCGAAATGGTGGAGCGCCGATTTTATCTACCCCATCTCTGACTCCAAGTGGATCAATCAATTGCATGTGGTGACCAAGAAGACGGGCATCACAAAAGTTTTTAGTGAGTCTGGAGAGGAGATCGCTACCCGGGTACCCACTTCTTGGCGGGTCTGTGTGGACAACAGACGATTGAACCAGACTACCAAGAAGGATCATTTACCCCTATCCTTTATTGATCAGATTATTGAGAGATTGGAAGGGAAGAGCCACTATTGTTTCTTGGATGGGTACTCCGGATAAAATCAGTTGGCCATCGCACCCGAGGACCAATACAAGACTACCTTCACTTGTCCCTTCAGGACATCTGCTTTCAGACGCATTCCATTTGGATTGTGCAACGCTCCGGTGACATTCCAGAGATGCATGTTGTCTATGTTTTGGGACATGGTGGGGGAGTGCTTGGAGGTCTTCATGGATGATTTCTCGGTCTACGGCGACAGGTTCGATTATTATCTTGACTGCCTAGACTGAGTCCTTCAGCGATGCATTGAGGTTCACCTTGTGTTGTCTTGGGAGAAGATTCATTTCATGGTGACTCAAGGGATGGTGCTTGGTCATATCATCTCCAGCAGAGGCATGGAGGTTGATCCGGCCAAGGTGGATGTCATTAGAAAACTCAATCCACCGTCTAACTTGCGGCAGTTAAGGTCTTTTCTATGGCGCGTCGGTTTCTACAGGCGCTTCATTCATGATTTTAGTAGGATTGCCTGACCGTTGACTGATCTACTGATGAAAGACACCGAGTTCACTGTTGGTGATAAGTGTCTATCGTCATTTGAGACTCTCAAGAGTCGTGTTGTAGATGCTCCTATTCTCCAACCACCTGATTGGTCTCTCCCATTTGAGATCATGACGGACGCCTCTGATTTTTCCGTGGGGGCCTTGCTGGGGCAGAGGAGGGATGGAGTCCCATTTTCTATTCACTACGCTAGCCGTACATTGGATGCCGCCCAACGGAACTATAAAGTCACTGAGAAGGAGATGCTAGCCGTAGTTTTCACCCTAGATAAGTTCATATCTTACATCATTGGATCTAGAATGACCATCTATACCGATCATACTGCCATCAGGTACCTCATGGCAAAGAAGGATGCCAAAGCCAGATTGACCAAATGGATCCTTCTACTCTAGGAGTTTGATATAGAGATTAAGGATAAACCTGGAGTCAAGAATGTGGTGGCGGATCATCTCTCCCGATTGGAGTATCTTGAGGATTCTGAGCAGATTGAGCCTATTTGTGAGACCTTCCCAGATGAGGCGATCCTTGCTATCGCCTCTCTCCCATGGTATGCCGATATTGTGAACTATCTTGTCGCCAAGAAAGTTCCACAAGATTGGCCCAGGTAGAAACTTGAGACCTTCCTTGCGAAGGCCAAGTTTTACCATTGGGAGGATCCTGTCCTTTATCATGAAGGAGGGGATAGTATCTGGCGTCGGTGCATTCCTCAGGAGGAGCACCACAGCATCCTTACTTACTGACATAAGCTAGAGGCATGAGGATATCACTCTGGGAGGAGAACGACACAGAATGTGCTCCAATCCGGCCTATGGTAGCCTACTCTCTTCAAGGACTCTGATGAGTTCCTGAAGAGATGTATTAACTGTCAGAGGATGGGCACTTGTGGACAGCGTGATATGATGCCGATGCAGCCCCATACACTTCTGTGAGGTTTTTGACGCATGGGGCATCGATTTCATGGGTCCATTCCCTAAGAGTAAGGGATTTGAGTACATTTTGTTGGCCGTGGATTATGTGAGTCGTTGGGTTGAGGACATCCCCACCCGAACCGCAGATGCGAGGACTGTTTGCATATTTTTGAGGAAGAATATCATTTCACGGTTCGAGGTACCTCGAGTGTTTATATCTGACGGGGGGTCTCATTTCGTCAATGACAGGTAAAGGCCCTTGCTAGCGAGTTCAGCATAGACCATCGGGTAGCCACTTGATGAATCTGTGATTCATCACTCTAAAAGTTGAAAATAGAAGCTTGTTCCAGAGTAAATAGATGCATGTTTTCCTTTATAATGCATAAATATCATTCATACATGCATTCATAATACATGCATTTTAGCATTCACATTTTGCATTAAATAAGACGCCAAGATCATTTGTAAAAAATCCACTCATAAAAATAACTTCTCCCTTATAATATGTACACCTTAGTTAATAATATAAGGAAGAAAGCCAAGATCTCCTTTGTAAAAACACCAAATAAAGCCCTAGACCTCTTGGACCATAAAATGCCCATAGCTCCCTCATACAAACTCCAAAATGGGTCTACTCACTTTCAGAATAATACACATTAAAATACCTTTAAAATGAGACTAATTTCATCCAATTTGGAGCTCATATGAAAAGGTTGGGTTTTTGGGCCTCTATGTATACTATGTATGTGTATATTTGTACACTTGTATTTTTCTATCGTATTTGACCTCATCTCCATCTTTGATCAACATGAAACTCGTAGACCCCATCAAGAGCTACAACTTTCATGTTTTGAGTTTTTTCCAAATTCAGCCTCCTTCTCTCCCTACATTCATTTCCAGTCTCAGCCAATCACAGCTGGCCACGTGGCGCCCTCTGGTTGCGCCACGCGGCCCGCTCCCCTTGCCTTAGCCGCCCCTGCTCTCAGCCGTTGGATATCCTTCTTGATCCAACGGCCAGTTGTTCTCCACATGCGCCTTTCACGACCACCATCAGTCATCTCCAGGGCCTCATCTCAATCGCCCGTGCGCGCCTCGCTCCCATCATGCTACGTGGCGACTCTTGCGCCACTCGATCGCTGCCCCTTTCTATTTTCGGTCGCACGCTAGCCACCCTCGCCGACCGCCAACACCGCCAAGACCTTCCCCACTCTTCGCTCATCCTCGACAACTCCCTCTATCTCCATGATGACCACCGGAGATGCTCCACGAACCCCACTAACCTCACCTCCTCACCAGCCCGGCCGTCGACTTCATCCTATAAATACTCATTCACCGGCCATCTTCACACCCATCCGCCAACCCAGAGAGGAACCTCGAGCTCGGAGCGTTAGATTGGTGATAGGAATTGATAGCTTCCTTGAGCGAAGACAAGTTTCTTCTCCGGCGAGATCCACGGCATCGCCGCCGTGTCGTAGCACCTCCTCCGCGAAGCTGCTTGAGCTCGGGACCTTACCGATCCCTCGAGCGACGCTCTGGAACTCCAATCCGAGCTTCAATCCCCAGGTAACCTCCTCCATCCTCCTTTGATCTTCCTCTGAATTTTCCCTTTGATTTCTCCCATTTTATTCGCGCTCCACCTTCATCCTTTCGCTCTGCTTTCACCTCGCCGAGCTCCGCGACGGAGCTCTGACCTTCGCGGTCCATTTATCACCCTCCGACACCTCACTTCACCTTCCATCAGCTCCAGCTCCGCCACCTGGGCGGAGCACCATCGTGGGACACCCTTTGCACCGCCTTAGGCCTCGTCGTCCACTCTTCACATCTCCACGAACTCCCTCACGTGCTTCGGCTACCCCTAACACCTGCAGGTACTCAATTCCACCATCGGTCGGAAGCTCATCGGAGCTACTTTCACGCTTCATCGCCACGGTGCCCCAGCACCCCTCTTCTGCTTCTGAAGCCACCTGGAGTTTCGCCGCACCGCCGCGTATCTTCCGGGATATATCCGAGCCCCCGAAGAGCTTCATCGACGTCAGGAGGATCGGGCGGAGCAGAGCAACCATCGCCGGAGCCCCGCCAACTCCTCCGCAGGTGGCGAAGGACCGTTGAGGATGAAGCTCCAGCCACCGTTCGATCATCTTGATCACACGGTCCCTAGCCCGCTACGTCGCTCACGACCGGAGCAGCACAGGAGCCGTAGGATCAGCTGTGATCCCACGGACATGAGCGAGCCACGTAGTCATCACCGGAGCAACACATCACTGTTGGATCGGTCAGTGATCCAACGGTCAGCATTCAGCCGCGTCGGCCCCCTCCATCGACCTCCAGGCACCGTTGGATCAATCCAGATCCGACGGTTACTGGTTCACCACGTCTTCATCATCAGCAGCCGTTGGATCACTCTAGGTCCAATCGTCCAGCGCCATCTACGTCGTCCACAACCGGAGCAGCACATCACCGTTGGATCCATCTAGATCCAACGGTCCATAGCACGCCACGTCGCCATCTTCAGGGAGCGTCATCCACCGTTGGATCAACATAGATCTGACGGATGTTGATCATCGACGCGCCAGCCACCGACAGCTGTTGGATCGACCTTGATCCAATGGTTCCCATCGCGCCACGTCGACGGGTCCGAGCCTCTTCCCCGACCTCTAGGCTCGGACCTCCCGAAGCTACTCCGAGCCACCCTCCAAACCTCCAGAGCGCTCGAGCCGAGACCCGTGCCGCCGACGCCACCCGAACCTAGGCGCCCCATGTGAGCAGCATGTGTGCCTGGGTAAATTGCACGGAAGCCCTTGGAACTTTCAAAAATTACAAATTGGTCCCTGTGAAGCACCCCTACGTGAGGAGCTGGTCCCTGTGAAGCACCCCCACGTGAAGAGCACGTGTAGCCGTGGAGAAATTGCATTTCATCCCCAGCATTATAGATAATTGCATTTAAGTCCCTGTCAGCATGTTTATTTTTATATAATTTTATTTCTTGTATTGCAATTACACCCCTATCTTTGCACGCATCCCTAGGTGTCATATTTCATCATTTTTTAGTTTCAAAAGTTGCATGTGTAGCTTAACTTGTCCTTTATCTGTTGTGACATTTGTCAAATTTTTGTGATATGAGTAGAATTATTAATTAATTAATTAATTGGTTTATTTCTGTGATATTTTTCCCATTTGGATCTTTTAATTAATAGTTAATTCTCTGTAACTCACAGTAGCTCTAGGATAGTTTACTTAACATTGCATAAAAAATTCATCTCACTTGCACACATCTTGAGGCCTAAATAAATTAAGTGGTGATTTCCTTAGTTCATTTTTATAGGTCCAATTTACATTAAAATTAAGGTTTGACAATTTTCCTAGATTCCTCATCATTAGATCTATCTAGGATAATTTTAATTCCTGAAAATATTGTGATTTGATATTTATTAAAAATAACTTAGTGAAAATCATCCTGGATTCATTTTAAATTCATATTAAATTCATTTAGTGTCGAAAAACTCCAAAAAAATTAGCGTAGCTTAATTTCACCACATTTCAGCATCTGGCCAATTTTTATAATTTTTGGACTTCATTAGATACCTTAAGTGATTTAACTTTAAATTGGCTCAATTTTTGCATGTGTCTGCATAAAAATTAAAAAAAGACCAAAAAAATATTCCCCGAAAATATAACACTTGATCTTTGCTCAAATTCACCTAAGGAGACAGATGCCTCCCTGAGTTCGACCTTGGACTTCACCAAGTAAAAAAATCGCCGCTTGAAATTGACTTGAATCTAATTAAAAGTGGTTTTTGATATTCCCTCTTGTATCTGACTGCAACGAACATCGGTATCAATTTGGACAATAATTTGCTCGATTTAACAAGGGTAACGGGAGCGGTTATCAAAATGGCGTTGTTGCCGGGGAGGCACATCTTAGGTTAATTTGTAGTGATTTTTAAGTCTTTGATTTTCTATCCCCGAGTAGTCTGACCCCCGATTTTTCTTGTGAATATTTTTCGTTCTTTAATTTTTGCATTTTTGTGTCGTTCTCTATTTGACCTCAACTTGTTTTTGTGCGAGGGACGCCGGAGTTGAAGATGCTTTGAGGAACCTGCATTTTAATTTGTTTGATAGATTTGAGAGAACTTACACATTTATTTATTTCCACATTTTTTCGCATCATTTCCAGCGGTTCCCGTTTGGGTTCTCGCGTGTGTAAAATTAGTGGAACTGTGTCCCCATGTGCTGTGTGGTTTGAATTGTAATTTAGGCTTGCACTAGCGGCTCCTTGAGCCACTTTAAGAATTGCTTGTGCTCGTAATTTTTAGGACCACACATACACTAAAAAGACGCACCTAGACCGCAGATCTAGTCAAATAAACATGTTCGTCACTCGCTAATAGAAATGCCTGTCTAGGAGCGGATTTTGTCGTCTGCATTTGCATGTAGTGTCAAATTTCAATATTGTTTTGCATCCTGCATAAAAACGAAGGGATCACTGTAAGTCTTCTTAACTCAGCATACGCATCATTATTTTTCGTGCATCAGCTTTTCTCGATTTCCCCCTCAGTTTTTCAAACTTAAATTAAACGGAAATTGGGACTGGACGATAGGCGTGCTGTGTGGTTGGACTAAAAAGTGATAACTAATCTTAAAATCGGGACTGCTAATATTATTGACCAAAAAATCAATAAAATTGGAAAAATTATTTGCGGGAGACTAATCCCCGACCTTGTTTTCAGGTTGAGTGAGGGTACTTGAGTGTGTGTGAACACCTTAAGGCAGAGCCTAAATCCCCGCCTTCCATATCACGGGCCAACTGATCAGAGCAAATATCACGAGTTGAATATTTTTAGATCCACTGACTAGTACCAAGTAGCCTCCGCCTGTTTACAGGTAGTCAAGGGTGAACCAGCGGTACTTAACGACAAGTTGCTAGTAACCCTTCGGGGCAAAGTCCCAGCCTTGTCAGCCTTCGCTTGCTTGCAGGTAGATAGGGGTATGGTCTTTGAGTCCATCAACTTGGGATAGGAGCGAAGAAAGGAAGGATCGGCGGTATCTTAGGCGACAGGTTAAACAGGGGAGACGCATCCGGCTTTTTAGCCGACTCCCCTATGGGTCGCGTAACCTTTGCTACTTATCTGAAAATTCACACTTAAAATCAACAAGACTAATCGGACTCGGTTTCGGGTCCTTCACCGTGTTGAGTGTGAAGTCAGGGTTTGCTCTTGCATTTGTCTTCGTGTCTGTCTGTGTGTGTTATACTGTGTAATTGCACCTTTTTCTACCTCAACCTACTTACATTCATCATTTCTTCTTCAAGATGTCAGGATATTGGTCCCCATACCCTGCGACTTCTGTTTATTCCTCCTCGACCATATACCGTTCATCTTCGCCTTCTTCTTCTTCCATATATCCTCTGCCATCCACGGGAGACCCTTACCCATGGTCGGTTCCACTCAATCCGACTATGAAGTCATAACTTCGACTGACTGCTCCACTTCTTCGTATTTCTCACCTACTCCATATTCTAACACTCCAGATCCACTTCCACCTTGGGTTGACTGTCCTTACTCTCGAGAGCTTGCAGGAATCAAAGATCGAATGAAGAGCAAGCCACTGCTGAGTCAGATGATTGGCAAAATTATAATGCCCCCATTCTCACCTCAAGTAGGGACCATACAACAATTTACATATACACAACCCGACTTGTACATCATGATTTACCAGACTTGATTGACTTTAGTGATCAAGCTCCCATTAACCAGCCCTCATTCCGAGAGCCGACATATTCACAAGAGGGGACTCATGACCTACACTTATCAGTCCATGTTTCATTGACTCCATCATATGAGGCTCCGACCAACATTTGCCATTTGGATGGTCCATACTCGTCCTAGCACTACATGCCAGAGTCTAGGTATGTTGAGTATGAGACCCCAATATCTCAACAATATCCTCCACTTGAGAAGAACTCTCCCATGATTTGTCATGGGAATTTTGTGGAGGATGACATCTCTAGACTCATCAACAAAAATGAATCATATGGTAACGAGTTGAGAGATGTCATGGACATATTGCACTCAATTTCTGCCAACCTGGGTACGAAAGTGGAGAAGGAAGTAAGTAGATATGATATTGGAAATCAAGCAAGCATAAGGGAACCCACACCGGTTGTACAGTTGGAGTCCATTCTATCTACCTCTTCTACTAACACCTTGCCTTCCAATCTTGAGTCTGATCATTCATCTATCCAAAACACCAAAAAAATGAAAAACCAAACAATCACATAAAAATTGAAAATGAAAAAGACTTAAAAAAATTGGATCCTATCATAAGGCAAGGACTCGGTGAAGAACTGATCTTTAAACTTCCCTTAATAAAGGCCATAGATCACTTCCCTGACCTCAAGAGATTTGTAAAGAGTAAATTGATGCCCAAGAGGTCGGGTACTGACGGGTCCAAAAATGACGCGTTAAGAAGTGGTTTTTATCTTCGTGAGTGAAAATAAATATGTGTGTCGTTCGTTGTAGGCGACGATCGGAAACGGTCAAGAAATAACCACAAATAATTATTCAATTTAATGGAGTGGTTTTATGTTTATTTTACTTGGGCAAGTCCCAAGGTCGATCACAAGGAGGCAAAGGAACAACCTAGAGTTGTGTGTATCCAATTTAGTGTTCGGTTTTTAAAGCGGTCTTTTTTTTTGGAATTTTCTATGCAATAAAGGGATGCAAAATGCAATTTCGGCCTATTTTAGGGACTAAAATGTAAAATTCACTCAAACGATGTCTGAAAAATACGAAACTTGGCCACAAGGTAAATGATGATGAAATGAATGTACTATAATTTTTTTTGGATTTTTTGGATGCAATATGAATTTTTTATGAATTTTTAAATGCAAACAAAATGATTTTCAATATTTATTTTATAATAAATATTAAACCTACTTATTTTCAAGAGATGAAATAATCTAAGATCTATCACTAGGTGATGGATCTCAGAAAAATCGTAAACCTCGAAAATGTAGGGTCTAATACCTATTAAAAATTAAATACTAAGATATGCAAAATGATTTTTACAGGACAAATTATGCATGCAAATGCAAAGATTTTTAAGCACAATGTCAAGCAAGATAATCTCTACAATATGTGATTTTTCGGGGATTTTTAGAGCAATAGTTAATCAACTAGAAATTTCAGAGCATAAGATGGGCAAAATTTTCAATTTTCCACAAAATAATTTTTTAATAATTACCCACTGATCACAAAAAATATCCACAGTATGTCAAAATATAGAGAATCACAAGAAGAACAAAGTGCTATTTTTAAATGAATAAAATGATGTAAAGTAGAGGTCTAAAATGCAGCGGGAGTACAGGGATATAAATGCAATAAATAAATAAATAAAGACAATGTAGAGGGGGGACCTAAAAGTAATTACCTATACCTGTGGGGGTATCTGTGCAAAATTTCCAGAGGGGCACGTGCGTGGCACGTGCCCTTTGGAGGCGGGGGTATGCGTGCAATACAGTGGAGCTCCAGGGGGCTATCTGCAATATACCCAATGTCACGTGCAAGGCATGTGACTTGGGGTTGATGTTGATGAAGTTTCCCCACGCACATGCGGAGCACGTGCGGGGGACCTCGGTCCTCGAGCCCGGCCTGCGGTGGTGGAGGCGAGGCGGAGAGGAAGCCTGCTCCTCCTGGCGGTGGTGTCGGCGGAGTTCGGCCGGCGTCGGGGGCCAAGTGTTGAACGAGGCGTGGCTGGTGAGGAGACTCAGCCTCTCCTGGTGATGTTGCCCGGCCAAGGCGGAGGCGTTGAGATGGCCGGTGGAGATGCGAAGGCGGAGGCATGTCGAAGACGATGGCATGGAGGTGTTGTCGAAGGAGGATAATCGTTGGTGGAAGCGGCTGGAGACGAAGGCGTTGAAGTCAGTGGCGTTGACGACGAAGTTCGAAGCGGAGAAGTACGACGGAGAAAGCTCCGAGTGGAGCAATTGGGAGCTCGGAGGTGGAGGGAGAGAGAAAGAGAGAGAGAGAGGAAGAGAGTACCTAGGGCTCAACGGCGGCGCCGGAGCGAAGCAGCTCGCTGGAGGGGGAGGCTGCGACAAGCTCGAGGAGCTTGGATCTCTCCGGAGTGGAGTAGTCGGAGGGCAGTCACCACCTCGAAGTTTTCCTGGGGCAGAGGTCGGCAGATACTTTCGTCGAGGGCGGCGATGTTTCTTAAATAGGGGAGGGGTGAGCGAAGGAAGATGCGGAGGAGGAGGTTGGTTAGGGTAATGGCCGGTGCGGGTCATGCGGGCGGTGGATGGCGACGGCTACGGAGATATCAGAGCGGCGAAGTCGCGGGGGTCGTTTGGGAGAAGACGAAGGCCAGCGGCCGTTCGATCGGCTGCTGATCGAACGGCCGCGGATGGACCACGTGGCGAGGGCGTGAGGGTCTGGGCGCGCACGTGCTTGGGGCGTGCCTGGGGGCACGTGCCTCGCACGTGCGTCGGCTCCTTTTTTTAATAATTTTTTAAAAAAAAATATAATAAATATGCGAAAAACATCTGACACGTGGTGGCCCCTGAGGCTGCCACGTGTGAGCACCAGAAAATTCCGAAAATAAAAGATTTGTAAAATCAAAAAAATAGTAAATGACCTCGGATCGAAAAAGTTCCTTCACAAAAATGCTCGTCTAGACGAGATCTACAACTTTCATGAAGACATCAAAACCAAAATCGATTAAATGTAAAAAATGAATTTTTGGGGTATCCCATGTACACAGAATACCTTGATTTTTGGATTTTATACTTTTTTTGTCATTTTTAAACAAGATACAAAACCGGAAAAATATGGAAAAATCAAAGATAACTAGAAGACATCTAAATCTAATTTTGTTTTATATTTTTATTAATTAAGAAAATATATATACATAAAATATAGGTCAGAAAACCGCTAAAATATACAATGTACAAAAGAGGCCCAAAACCCAACTTTCACATACGAGCTCCAATTCACTTGAACTTTGTCTTGTTTTGAAGGTAATTGAACGTACAGTAGTTCAAAAGTGAGTAGGATCAAATCGGACACTGGATGGGGGAGATATGTGGCTTTTAGTCCGAAAATCTCAAGACTAGGGTTTGGGTTTTTGGTCCACTCATCAGGGTTAGTGATTTTTTTTTGTATTTTTTATTTATTCTTGTTAGTGACATGTACACAGTGGAGGTGGTTTTGGGTTATGCGGTATTAGCATGAAGGAGTTAAAAATAGGGGGAGTTAGGCTATTTACAGGTCAAATTTGGCTTGGATTTTTGGCTTCTTATTTTGTGCAGAATTTATGGATAAAATGCCATTTTTATGAAAACAAGCATGAATGCTAATTATGCAGAATAAATGCAAATATGTTGTAGATTTTTAGGGACTTAAGCTTAATAAATGAGATTTAGAGTGATGAATCCGAGATTCATCATCCCCCTATACTTAAACCATGCTCGTCCCTGAGCATCAAAAAGACATGCCATGAAGTGAAATGAGATTGGGTTCCATACCAAGACCGTGAGCTGAAGGTGAAAATGAAACTAAACTTGACCTTTGGATTAATAGTGTGGCGGAACTTCTGTGAGACTTAGAATTTTAAAATCAACAGCCCTCAAGTTCTACACATCATTGTCACAGTTTCTGCTCAGAAGTCATCTTAGATCAATCCTCTTCCCAAAGTATACCCTATGAACATTGAATAATCGACTCATGTGTGTGAAGGGTTTTAGCTCTTCCCATCCAGAATGTCGGACTACCGTGCTCCTCTCCTCTCCAGTAACTCATCCTCAGGGAGTTAGGTATTTCCTTCTAAGGTCTGTCGTGCTGTGTTCACAATCGAAATGGGGGAGAAGCTAGAAGAAAGTGAAAAGAACTGGAGGGGATGGCCAGTGTAGTCACCTCTCCTTGTGAAGATGGCCAGTGTAGCCAAGTCTCCACCAAGATCTGCAGGTTTCTTAAAGCTTGGACCTTTTTGGTCGAATTTTTATTTGGTAGACTGCTTCTTTGTATTTGGAATTTTTGGTGGTTCTGCTTGGATCTTGTTGTGCCCCTACGGATATAGAATCTTTTTATTCCATACATTTTTTGGGGTCTTAGAAAATTATGCCCAGCCGTCCATCCCTTTTCCGAAGCTTTATTTCAACCCGTACTCCGGTCTTTAGATTTCCACGCTACCAGAAAAGAGACTCACACAATCTTCCAACATCCCGTCTGGGTTGAGCTAAGTGCATAGTGCGAGAGTGCGAATTAATTCCCTATTCCAGAGTTGTACCAAGATGAAGAGACCAGGTTAGACACTAAGAGTCAAACGCTGTACATTGTCATGTGGGACTTAAGGAATTAAGTCAAAAAGACCTGAAGCTCTTAAAATCCTATTTCTTGGTGAAGTTCCTCTAAAAATTAGGTGGATTAAGGCCAAGTTCAGACCACTCTCAGTTTCGGCTCATAACTCGGTTCAGAACCCTGTGACTTTTCACAAATGTAAATGCCTGTGATGTTGGATGAAGTGCAGGTGTGTGCAATGCAGACACAATTTTTTTTATGCAGAAAATGGAATAAGAAGCCTTCTTTTTTTCAAAAATTTTGGGCACGGTTAGTGTTAGTATAAAAACTTTTTTTGTGTGTGCTTATTTGTTGTTTTTTTTCTAGTTAGTACCCACCCCGTAAATACATATAGACATACGTGAAAGTACGAGATATAGGTAATATATAAAAGTATATACACAGACCCCCTATACTTAGCGAGTGCTATGTCCTCAGAGCACAAGAAGCGGAACGAAGACATAGCTCGGGCTAAGCGTAAGGGAGTTAAAATACAAAGAAAAATGAAGCGATCGGGATATGTGAATGAGGAGAGTATAAACAGGTGGATGTCGATTCCCCTATACTTAGGCTTTGGTCCACCTAAGTATGGAAGAAGGGTGGAGATGGAGCGATCGTGAGGAAGAGTGTGATCCGGGAAAATGATATATACATATGGCATCGGTCCCCCCCTATACTTAGGCCTTGGCCTAAGTAGAGGAAGAAGTTGTACAAGGAGACCGATGTGGTCGGGAGGGAGGGTGGGAATGATCAGATAAATCTTCAATGTCCTCGCTCTGCGTGAAATAGATGACCTCAACTAGAATTGTCTGCTCTTTGGGTGATTCAATATATGGCTTCAGAATTTGCCCATTTACTGAGAAAGGTTGTGCATTATCTTTGAGATCGGCAATATCCACGCTTCCATTGGTATGCACATTGATGACAATGTAGGGACCCGTCCATTTTAATTTTAGTTTCCCATGAAAAATCTTCAACCGAACATTAAACAACCACACTTTCTGTCCAGTGACAAAGGTTTTATCTCGAATGTGTCTATCATGCCATCTCTTGACCTTGTCCTTTTAAATCACACTGTTGTCATATGCACGATTTCGGATTTCAATTAGTTGATTCAGATTTAAATCTCGACATAGTTTCCCAAGGTGACAACACCAATTCAACTTTTTGATCGCCCATTCAGATTTGTGAATCGATTCTGCAGGAAGATGACATGGCTTGCCATAGATCATCCTAAAAGGTGAAGTACCGAGTGGAGTCTTATAGGCTGTCCTATAGGCCCATAGAACTTGGTCCAACAGTTTCGACCAATTCTTCCTATCGGGACGAACCAACTTCTGAAGAATGCCCTTCACCTCTCTATTAGAAACCTCTGCCATGCCATTAGATTGTGGATGATATGGGTTGGCTATTCTATGCTCAAATTTGTACTCCTTAGACAAAGATCTCATCTCCCTGTTCACGAAATGGCTACCTCCATCAGAAATCAATACTTTTGGTATCCCGAACCTCGCAATGATATTATCTTTGATAAACTTACAGACGACTTTGCTATCTGCGGTTCGATTTGGAATAGCCTCTACCCATCTTGATAAATAGTCAACCGCTAACAAGATGTACTCAAATCCATTGCTGTTGGGAAAAGGACCCATAAAATCAATACCCGTGCATCAAAAACATGACAGAAAATCATTGGTTGCATGGGCATTTCATCTCTATATCCCATAGTCCCTCCCATTCTTTGACAAATCGGGCATAACCGTACAAATTCATTAGCATCCTGAAAAAAGTCCGCCAGTAAAATCCACATTGGAGTACCTTGTGCGCGGTTCTCTTTCCCGAATGGTGTCCTCCAGCCTCGAGAGAATGACAATGTGTGAGGACACTCTGATATTCCTCTTGAGGAATACATCTTCGCCACACACAATCCGGTCCTTCATAGAAAAGGAAAGGATCGTCCCAATGGTATTTTCTCGAATATGTCTTTAATCAATCAATCATTCTCTTTGTCCAACCCAAGGGAACCTTCCTGGAGACAAGATAGTTCACTATGTCGGAATACCATGGGCTTGAAATAATGACGCAAACCGATTCGTCTGGAAAAGTCTCCTTGATTGGTTCGATATCAGGATGATCGTTTTGCTCGATTCGAAAAAGGTGATTAGCAACAACATTCTTTATTCCAGGTTTATCCTTGATCTCCAAATTAAATTCCTGGATTAGCAAGATCCATCTCAAGAGTCGTGCCTTGGCATCTTTCTTATCCATGAGATATCTGATGGCCGTGTGATCTGTGAAAATAGTCACCTTGGAGCCCAATATGTATGATCTGAATTTTTCAAGGGCCCAAACAACCGCGAGCATCTCTTTTTCAGTCACTGTCTAATTTCTCTGTGCAGGATCCAACACTTTGCTCGCGTAGTGAATCGCATAAGGAATTCCATCTCTTCTTTGTCCAAATACCGCTCCGACAGCGAAATCCGATGCATCAGTCATGATCTCGAAGGGAAGAGACCAGTCGGGCGCTTGTAATATCGACGATTCACAAATTTTCTTTTTCAGAAGCTCGAAGGCCTCTAGACACATGTGATTTACAATAAACTCGGTGTCTTTGCCTAAGAGCTCAGTCAGTGGGCGGGCGATCTTTGAAAAATCAGGTATGAATCTTCGATAGAATCCAACATGCCCTAAGAAAGACCTCACTGACTTGACGTTGGTTGGTGGCTCAAGTTTCTTGATCACATCCACCTTGGCAGGGTCGACCTCCATTCCCTTTTTGTAGATAACATGCCCCAACACGATACCCTCAGTCACCATAAAGTGACTTTTCTCCCAGGAGAGTACCAAATTAACCTCCCTGCATCTCTGAAGGACTCGGTCCAAGTGTGCTAAACATGTATCAAATGAATCACCATGAACCGAGAAATCATCCATGAAGACTTCCAAGAAATCACCAACCATTTTGGCAAATACGGCAATCATGCTCCGCTGAAATGTGCCTGGGGCATTACATAGCCCGAATGGCATGCGCTTGAATGCGTAAGTACCGAAGGGACATGTGAAAGTGGTCTTTTCTTGATCCTTAGGAGCGATAGCTACTTGACTGTAGCCTGAGTACCCGTCAAGAAAACAGAAGAATGCTTTCCCTGCAAGTCTCTCCAAGATTTGATCAATAAATGGCAGTGGAAAGTAATCTTTCTTGGTCGCAGCATTCAGGTGCCTGTAATCGACACAAACACGCCACGACGTGGGTACTCGGGTCGCGATCTCTACCCCCTCCTCGTTGGTGACCATCTGGATTCCCGACTTCTTCGGGACTACATGAAGGGGGGCCACCCACTTGGAGTCAGAAATGGGGTATATGAATCCTACTTTGCATCATTTTTCTATCTCTTTCTTCACCACTTCCCAGAGATTGGGGTTTAATCTTATCTGAAATTCACGGGAAGGCCTTGCATTATCCTCAACATAAATTTGGTGCGAGCAGAGAGCGGGGTTTATTCAAACGAGATCCGACACAGTCCAACCGATGGCTTTTCGATTTCGCTCAAGGACTTCGAGTAGTCTAGACTCCTGATCTAGTGTCAAGGATGAGCTAATGATCACAGGAAATTTTTCTTTGGGTCCATTGAGAAATGCATACTTCAGTTTGGGGAGTAATGGTTTCGGCTCAGGTAATTCAGAATCATCAATCAAGTCTGGCTGAATTATCTTTGTATCTGGCTCAGCGTCGGTTGGTGGTGAGTCACTGTGTGAGATGTAGGCTACCAATTTTGAAGACAGATGAGTCGGATCGCTAGAGTAGAATGGTAATTCGGCCAGAGCCGCGTCCGACTCGTCATCGATATTTCTTGATTGTCCCAGAGATGATGGGACTGACAAATCCGAGAGGAATTCTGTGTCATCAAGAGTGAAATAATCCGGGTGTCTTGATATGTTTGGAAATATCTCGCAAATCGCATTGTGCATCGTTTCTTCTTCCGAGTGAGTGCTTTCGATCTGTATATCTGGCAGTTGGTCCCACGGCCCAGTGGTTCGGAGGAGATTGCATTCTGATGTTTCTGCCTCTTTAGTGGTGGATTCGGAGTCTGGTCTTTGCCATTTTGTCTGCTTCATCTCCAAGTCTATTTCTCCTCCTCGGGAACAGAATTTCATCATACCAGAGCTGTAATCGAATACTACCTTAGCGGTTCTTAAGAATGGTCTTCCGAGAATGATTTGCGATTCTTTCCAATGGTTCGGAGTTTCCATATCAAGGACAGTGAAGTCCACTTTGTATTCTGTACCCTCGATAATGATGATGACATTCTTTACTTCTCCCTTAGGTCTTTTGGTGGATTTATCAGCAAATTGGAGTAGAGATGATGATTTCTTGAGAGGGCCTAACTCCAATCTATAGTATAAGGCTAAGGGTAGAAGATTTATGGAAGAACCATTGTCGAGGAGTGTGCGTGTAAACACAATGCTGCCAATGCGACTCTCCACATAATGGGCACCCAGATCCCTTTTCTTTCTTGGCAGATGCTGGTTCTTGACACATTTGGTGGTGGCAACTGTCAAGATATGCATCTCCACAAATTGACTTGTTCTCTTTGTTCGAGTCCTGGTGGGAGTGCATTTTGCCTTTTAATATTTCTGAAAGGCAGGATTACTGGCCACGTACTGGTCAAAGGGTACTTTGACTGTGATGTTTTGCTGGCAGAATTTTTCCATTACTGGATCATCCTGAATGTTTTTCTTTTGTTTTCCTTTTGTGAGGGCATGGGGGAAAGGAATGGAGGCATTTGAGACAGGAGATAGAAGGTCAGAATCATAAATACGAGCATCTTTATTAGACTTGGAGTTTTTGTTACAATCATCAGATTTTTGATAATAATCAAAATCAGGTTGCTGAAAAGATGACAAAGGTATTTTTGCAGCAACTAGAGGCTCAAGGTCCTCTGCAGACTCCATAGATGCTTTCCCTTTCTCTGGTGCTGGGATCTTCAGGCGTCTTTCTCCATCCTCCTCGGAAGCATCCTCCGGCCGATCTTCCGAGTCTTCATGGTTCGACTCCCTCGCCCGGTCAGGTATGGTCACGGTCCTTCCGCTCCTGAGTGACATGG
This sequence comes from Ottelia alismoides, assembly GCA_037367405.1. Taxonomy (NCBI): domain Eukaryota; kingdom Viridiplantae; phylum Streptophyta; class Magnoliopsida; order Alismatales; family Hydrocharitaceae; genus Ottelia; species Ottelia alismoides. Next base: position 768,224 of record JAZKJV010009974.1, read on the forward strand.
CATGGATATTGTCAAACGAAAGGATCTCATGTTCAAATGTGGAGAAATCTGAATTGTATAACTGATTATTGTTTTGAGATGAGTGAGATCTGTTCAAGCTATTGGGGTTAGCTTGAACTTGGGCAGGGATGGTTGTGGCGGGGACAGTCTGCTCATCCTTCCAACGGGATAGACGATTAACATCCACCCGCAGATCATACTGCTCATTTCGGAAGCTGCGAAGTTCTTCCAGCATTTGTCTCTGGAGATCAACAGGTTCTTCTGGAGGGTTGGGAGTTTGAACTGACGGTCTGGAAGCTTGGTGTTGCTGGCGGTATTGCTATGGTGGGCTCTGGCGATTGTAGGGTTGCGGCTGCTTAGGATGCTGGGAATGTGTAATGTGCTGAGGGTGCTGTGGAGGATGAGGGAAAGCGGCATTATAGAAGGTGGGTGGACGCTGATAAGGCTGGCGGTCCCCCATACTCCCCTGTCGGGTAGTGTCCTGTGTGTACCAAATGCCGTTTATTTCGAATGTCATGGGTTGGACTTCTTCGATTATCTCGGCCGATGGGGGTGGCTGTTGAGAAGCTTGGGTATAGGATTGATCCTGTACCCATGGTTGTTGTTGTTCTGATCCTACCTGCTCTTGGACGTGATGCACATGGTAGATCGGAACCGTCGGTGCAGTAGGTACCCCCATCTTGGACATCTTAGTAGTAAGCTCCTCCATCTGCTTTGGAAACTGGGAGATCCGGTTGTCGATGTCGCTCACTCTCTTGTCCACTACTGTTAGTTTATCAGCTATGAAGTGCATGTTTGGAATCAAGTCCTCAGCTATTTCTGCAACCGTCTGCTTCCCGCCTTTGGCTTGAAGGGTGTTCAGGGAATCAGTGTAGGCTCTACTGGCAAGTTGAGAGCGGCTTGTTTCCGCCATCTACTCCAGTATTTTCCAGACGGTCTCAGCTCCACGTGATGTATAATTCCCTCCGCAGGCAGCGCTAACTAACCATTGAGTCTCGTGATTGAGGCCAGAGTAGAGGGACTGGACTAGGATGTTATTGTCCAGATCATGGCAGGGACATTTCTGTAGTAGATCTTTGAACCGGTCCCATGCCTCATAGAGTGGTTCATTGGGCATCTGAGAGAAACTGGTGATGCGGGTACTCATTTGATTTGTCCGACTCAAGGGGTAGAATTTCTTCAAAAATAGGTTTTTGAACCTCTCATAAGTAGTCACAGTCACCCCCAAGTTCTTCACCCAGTAGTCTGCCTTCCCTTTCAAGGCGAAAGGTAGTGCAGTGAGACGAATGTAGTCTTGGCTGACTTGTGGGTGCCTCAGATTAGAACATATCAGCTCCAGGTCCCGCAAGAATTCATATGGCTCCTCAGTCATATTACAATGGAATTGGGGTAATTGACTGACAAAATGTGGCTTCAGTTCATAGTGGATCGCCGGTTGTGGTGGCTGTAAATAATTCCACACTTGATACTGTCCAGGGTTGTAGGCGGCTTCCATTGGCACTTCTTCCTAGCATTCAACTGCTCAAGTTGTGCCCTTAGTAACTGTTGTTGATGCTTAGATGCAGCCAACCTTGCTAGAATCATTTGAATGGCGTCATCATTTGTTTCATCTTCAGGGTCTTTTTTGGAAGCCATCTTGGGGGGCATCTCTTCTTCTTCACCTTCAAAATATAAAGGGTTCGAGTTAATAGATTGGAAAGAGTTGATGTAATAGTTGTCCTCGATATTTGCTGATAGAGAGATAGTTTGGGTCTGTCCTCCTTCTAGGAAGAAGAGGGAATCGTAGGAATAGGGTTCTTGGGAAGGGTTTCCCGGAGGCCAAGCAGGTCCAGAGTAAGAGTCTCTCTGGGCTTTTGAGATTGGAGAGTTTGTGGTAGAGAAAGAAGGGTTCGCGGATTTTGAACAAGAATTACCACAATCTTCCATTCTCGAGGTCAACAAGAGGTTTGCGGTTTATGATGGAGGCACAAATGTGCAGTATTCGCTGATGACTTATTTTCTACACACAAACCAAACACAATACAAGGGTTGTTTCACCAACTCAACTCAAAGTGAAGACCGTGAGGGTTCGGTCAATTATCTGGTCAATTTTAGAGTTCGATGATAATGCACTGTATCAGAGCGTTTAAAGCGAGCTGTTTAGGAACCCAATACTCTCAGGAGACTGGCCTATCCCAAGATAGTAGTCTGAAAAGAGTTAAGGTGTGGCTCTATCCTAGTGTGCGGGTCGCTCTCTCGCTCAAGCAAACCAAACAATGACGTGGTTTCTCTCCCGTAAAAATTCTTGATTTTATGGGTTCTTAAGATCGGCTATATTTAGCAGTCCCAATTTTAATTAGGTGATTACTGAAGAATTTAGATGAGCACAAATACACGTCTACCGTCCAGTCCCAATTTCCTTTAGATTTATGTGATAAAAGAAGAGGGAGAAAGTTGGGAAAAACTGATGCATGCGGAAAACTATGATGAATGCTCAGTTAGAATACTTACAGTGCCTCCTCGCAATCTTCATGTGGGATGCTAGACAGAATTGAAAAATTATTCTATATGTATGCAAGCCGATAAAAACCGCACCTAAGCAGAAAGTTCTATTAGCGGGAAGAATTGAGTTAAATTTGGCTAAGTTGAACGATCTATGTGCGTCTTGATTAAAGTGCAGTGTGGCTTAAGATCCTACGAGCACAATCAGAAAGTAAAAATGCTCTGAGAGCCGTATGTGCAGGTCTATCCTAGTCGCCACTCAAGTCGGGCCCCACCCTCACCGGAGAGTGAAACAGGCCACAACACACCACAAGAAGAGTTCAGAGTCTTTTTTTTACATGCGCGAGAGTCCAAACGGACGCCGCTGTAAATGAGCAAGTAAATAAAATTGCGGAAATTGAAAACCTAGACTCTACTCTCTCTCTCTCACGACTCGACTCGATCTTAAATTAATTTCGGCTTTCTCGGATGTCGGTGAAGATGTGTCGGTTTCTTAAAAACCGCTCCACGTACGCCGGGTACCTCGCAAGAAAAATAAGAGAGATATGTGTAAGAGAATGACTCAGAAAATAGAACAAGCGAATAAATGCTGAAAAATAAATGTTGGAAATAAAATGGTATTCACAATGAAAAACTCGGGGATTAGACTACCCGAATGCGGAAAACCGAACAAAATTTTTCAAAACACGAAACTAAGTTGTTTGCCTCTCCGGCAACGGCGCCATCTGACGGGTCCGAAAATGCCGTGTTAAGAAGTGGTTTTTATCTTCGTGAGTGAAAATAAATATGTGTGTCGTTCGTTGTAGGCGGCGATCGGAAACGGTCGAGAAATAACCACAAATAATTATTCAATTTTAATCGAGTGGTTTTATGTTTATTTTACTTGGGCAAGTCCCAAGGTCGATCACAAGGAGGCAAAGGAACAACCTAGAGTTATGTGTATCCAATTTAGTGTTCGGTTTTCAAAGCGGTCTTCTTTTTGGAATTTTCTATGCAATAAAGGGATGCAAAATGCAATTTCGGCCTATTTTAGGGACTAAAATGTAAAATTTACTCAAACGATGTCCGAAAAATACGAAACTTGGCCGCAAGGTAAATGATGATGAAATGAATGTACTGTACTTTTTTTTGGAATTTTTAGATGCAATATGAATTTTTTATGAATTTTTAAATGCAAACAAAATGATTTTCAATATTTAATCATAATAAATATTAAACCTACTTATTTTCAAGAGATGAAATAATCTAAGATCTATCACTAGGTAATGGATCTCAGAAAAATCCTAAACCTCGAAAATGTTGGGTCTAATACCTATTAAAAATTAAATACCAAGATATGCAAAATGATTTTACAGAACAAATTATGCATGCAAATGCAAAGATTTTTGGGCACAATGTCAAGCAAGATAATCTCTACAATATGTGATTTTTCGGGGATTTTTAGAGCAACAGTTAATCAACTAGAAATTTCAGAGCATAAGATGGGAAAAATTTGCAATTTTCCACAAAATAATTAATTAATAATTACCCACTGATCACAAAAAATATCCATAGTATGTCAAAATGTAGAGCATCACATGAAGAACACAGTGCTATTTTTAAATGAATAAAATGATGTAAAGTAGAGGTCTAAAATGCAGCGGGAGTACAGGGATATAAATGCAATAAATAAATAAATAAAGATAATGCAGAGGGGGGACCTAAAAGTAATTACCTATACTCGTGGGGGTATCAGTGCAAAAATTCCAGAGGGGCACGTGCGCGGCACGTGCCCTTTGTAGGCGGGGCTATGCGTGCCATATAGTGGAGCTCCAGGGGGTTGTCTGCAATATACCCGATGTCACGTGCAAGGCACGTGACTTGGGGTTGATGTTGATGAAGTTTCCCCACACACGTGCGGAGCACGTGCGGTGGACCTCGGGCCTCGAGCCCGGCCTGCGGTGGTGGAGGCGAGGCGGAGAGGAAGCCTGCTCCTCCTGGTGGTGGTGTCAGCGGAGTTCGGCCGGCGTTGGGGGCCAGGTGTCGAACGAGGCGTGGCTGGCGAGGAGACTCAGCCTCTCCTGGAGATGCTGCCCGGCCAAGGAGGAGGCATTGAGATGGCCGGTGGAGATGCGAAGGCGGAGGCGTGTCCAAGACGATGGCGTAGAGGTGTTGTCGAAGGAGGATCGCCGTTGGTGGAAGCGGCTGGAGACGAAGGCGTTGAAGTCGGTGGCGTTGACGGCGAAGTTCGAAGCGGAGAAGTACAGCGGAGTTGATGATGGAATCAAACAGAGGGGCAAAGCTCCGAGTGGAGCAATTGGGAGTTCGGAGGTGGAGGGAGAGAGAAAGAGAGAGAGAGAGGAAGAGAGTACCTGGGGCTCAACGGCGACACCGGAGCGAAGCAGCTCGCTAGAGGGGAGGCTGTGACAAGCTCGAGGAGCTTGGATCTCGCCGGAGCGGAGTAGTCGGAGGGCTGTCACCACCTCGAAGGTTTTCTGCGGCAGAGGTCGGCGGATACTTTCGTCGATGGCGGCGATGTTTCTTAAATAGGGGATGGGTGAGCGAAGGAAGATGCGGAGGAGGAGAAGGTTGGTTAGGGTCACGGCTGGTGCAGGTCATGCGGGCGGTGGTTGGCGATGGCTGCGGAGATATCGTGGCGGCGAAGTCTCGGGGGTCGTTTGGGAGAAGACGAAGGCCAGCGGCCGTTCGCTCGGCCGCTGATCGAACGGCCGCGGATGGACCACGTGGCGAGGGCGTGAGGGTCTGGGCGCGCACGTGCTTGGGGCGTGCCTGGGGGCATGTACCTCGCACGTGCGTTGGCTCTTTTTTTTAATAATTTTTTTTAAAACAATATAATAAATATGCGAAAAACATCTGACACGTGGCGGCCCTTGGGGCTGCCACGTGTCAGCACCAGAAAATTCCGAAAATAAAAGATTTGTAAAATCAAAAAGAAATAGTAAATAACCTCGAATTGAAAAAGTTCCTTCACGAAAAATGCTCGTCTCGACGAGATCTACAACTTTCATGAAGACAGCAAAACCAAAATCGATCAAATGTAAAAAATGAATTTTTGGGGTATCCCACGTACACAGAATACCTTGATTTTTGGATTTTATACTTTTTTTGTCATTTTAGACAAGATAAAAATCCCGAAAAATATGGAAAAATTAAAGATAATTAGAAGACATCTAAATCTAATTTTTTTTATTTTTATTAATAAGAAAATTTATACATAAAATATAGGTCAGAAAACCGCTAAAATATACAATGTACAAAAGAGGCCCAAAACCCAACTTTCACATACGAGCTCCAACTCACTTGAACTTGGTCTTGTTTTGAAGGTAATTAAACGTACAGTAGTTCAAAAGTGTGTAGGATCAAATCGGACACTGGATGCGGGAGATATGTGGCTTTTAGTCCGAAAATCTCGAGACTAGGGTTTGAGTTTTGTTCCACTCATCAGGGTTAGTGATTTTTTTGTATTTTTTATTTATTCTTGTTAGTGACATGTACACAGTGGAGGTGGTTTTGGGTTATGCGGTGTTAGCATGAAGGAGTTAAAAATAGGGTAAGTTAGGCTATTTACAGGTCAAATTTGGCTTGGATTTTTGGCTTCTTATTTTGTGCAGAATTTATGGATAAAATGCCATTTTTATGAAAACGAGCATGAATGCTAATTATGCAGAATAAATGCAAATATGCTGTTGATTTTTAGGGACTTAAGCTTAATAAATGAGATTTAGAGTGATGAATCCGAGATTCATCAGGTACTAAGAGAACAAGGACTGAAAGACACATAGTGTCTATGGCCACCTCCTTGCTCATGGGGAGAAAGACCAAGAGCCGCAGAGTAAAGCGGTTGCCCCAAGTTGAGTGTGAAATCAAAGACACCATCTTCACCCATGCGAGAATCGATGATGACTCACCGATAAATATCCTCCCGACCTCTGTGTTTGACAAACTCAAACTCAGGCCAATCAGAAAGTTGAGAGAGATCATTCAGCTGGCTGATCGATCCATCAAACGATCTAGAGGAAATATTTCTGTCATCATTACCTTCCAAGGTTCTCTACTTCAAGTGTACTTCACGATCATTGACATCGAGCACCGAAGAGAGTTTACCCAGTCTCCGATTATTCTCGGGAAGCCGTTCTTAGCCTCAGCTAAGGCGACCATAAATTGCGAGACTCGGGAGATCGACTTTTCAGTGTTGGGAGCACTTCGATCTCACCCATTCTTTGATGCACTTTACTCTAAGGTGACCCACACATCCACTGATAGTCATGACCATTGAGAGGTAGATGAGTCCCACCTCTCTGCTACACCTGAGAGACCGACTGCCCGGACGACCGTTGATTCTGAGACTCCCCACACCTCCACTTCATCAACTGCTTGCACCGCCACCAGGACAACTTCTAAGGAGAACTCACAATCAGAAGCTATCATTAAGTCGGACATGACCTTTGTTGATTGCCTTGACCATTTTGATGGTCCGACACAAGAGACCAATAATGCCAAGCCAACTGAGACCATTAGCACCTTCCCGAGACATGTGTTGACCCTTCAGGAATATTATAATCTACATGGTGACTCGTCTGATGAGGAACACATGGTCAGTACCCCACCACGTCTCGGACCTTCAAAGGAAACAACCAAGACTAAATTGACTCCACATAAAAACACGGTTGCTCCCTCTTCTAGTCGGCTATCTAGTGAGAGGAAGTTGAGAATTGATTCCTCGAGATGTTCCCCCAAACCTCTCAAGATGCGTCATCGCTCTCATCTCCCTCTCATTGATTCAGGTTCTGGAAAACCGACTAAGAAAGTTTCCTTCAACACACCAGAGAAGGAGTTTCGGAAGAGTCCTCATCTGGTCCGGATAAGGTGATTTATATGAGTGAGCTCAGTTCGGCTATTCTCAAGCCTTATCTAAGCAAGCAGTCGTGTGTCGACCCTCGTTGGACGATCCCTACACCTCACTATTATTCATCTGAGGTCGGTTCCGACAGCGACACATGTGTATATTATCCACCTCCTCGCATCCGCAAGAAGGTTTGTCACAAACCTTATTAATCCTTGTATATTCTCACTCTTTTCTTGTATATACTTTTTCTCCCTCCCTCCCTAGTGATTTGAATCACTCGCCCCAATCCAATATCGTTTCATTTCATAGGATAACCAGATCCTAAGTATAGGGGGGAGAGTGACCCGCGTCCATTCACTGTACATCCTCCAGATCACATCGGTTCTCATACTCACTCCTTTCCTATACTTAGGCTGACCAGAGCCTAAGTATGGGGAGACCGATGCCCGCCATGTATATACTCATCCATTTCCCCTCGTGCCCTCGTCTGCCCCATTTTTGATCTTCTTCTACACTTAGGATGCCAGAGCCTAAGTATAGGGGGGTGGAGAGATTTCTATACTTTTTGTAATTTTAGCTCTCCTACGCTTAGCCCGAGCTATGTCTTTTTCGTTGTTTATCGTGCTCTGAGGACATAGCACACTCTAAGTATAGGGGGCGTACATATATTACATATATACTTTACCCATAGCTCGTACTTTCGCGTATTTTCGCGTATTTTTGTAGATATTATGCAATAATTATGGGTGGGTAAAAATTTGAGAAATTGTTTTGTAAAATACACTTGTACAAACTGTATAATACTCATAAAACACTTGTATCATAGGAGGTATACCAAAAAAATTGTACTATACGTATAATACTTGTACAAAAAGTTGTAAAACATACTTTTGTAAAATTTGTTGTAAAATAGGATGTATAAAAAAACTTGTATACTACGTATATTATTACAAACTAAAAATTGTTGTAAAAATAGTTGTATAATAGAAAATAAAATGAAAATGTTGAAAATAAAAGCTTCTTATTTACGCTTGCATATCATCCTTGCATTTCAAAAAAAAAGAAAAAAGAGTCTTGCATTTCATTCATCTACATAGTATGTCATCTGCATCTCATCTGCATATCTTGCATATGCAAGGTGAAAAGCTAGTGGGTTCTGAACCAAGTTATGAGTAGATATTGAGGATGGACTTGATTTGACCTTAATCCACCTAATTTCAGAGGAACCTTATAGGAGCTGGAGTTAAGATTTCTCAGGTCAAGTGACTTAATTCTTTGAGTCCGCAAGTCTATGTTCACATGTCATCTTGATTAGTCTAAGTAGAATATTTCGTGCACACGCATGATTCTTTTAGATAGTGACCTAACTTGGACAAGCACAATGTACGTAGCTCTTCATTGATGAGGTGGTGAGGAGGTAGAATCCTTTAGATTGGAGTAGCACACGGGTGGAAACATCTGTCCTCCTTTAGGGAGGGTAGTGCATCTCAACCTAGTCTGGTGGTGTTGAAGTCTAAGGACAGGACGCTGTGGATTGCAATAATGCTTCAAAAGAGGGATAGTCTACTGGCTCAAGAGGAAAAACTCCTGATGTACATGCTGCACCTTGTATATAGAGAAAAAAATGCAAGAACTCCAAAAAATAGACAGGCCAAAAACAAAAAAAATATATTGCCTGTCGGAGAATGTATATTAGCAAGAAGTTTGCAGCTGGATGACTTGGCTACACTGGTCAGGCATCCCGGGATAGGTAGCTACACTGGCTATCGTCCATTCTTTTCTCTACCCCCTCCTCTTGAGTTAATCGCACTTGAACTTAGAAGGGAATACCCCGCTCCTCGAGGAAAGAGTTGCTGGACCAAGTTATTAAGTTACCTTGTTAGAGGAGGCCGGTTCCGAGTCATTTCTGATGTGAAGAGTTACATTTCACTTACACAGTACAAGTAAGAATCATAGTCATCAGAAATATGCGTTTGAGGATTTGTTCTGACCTGACTATTGAGGAGTCTTGAATAGAAGACTTGCGGAACTTGAAGTCTGTTAGGTCTTATGTTCAGGTCCCAATGAGGTTCCGCCACATAATTAATCCAAAGGTCGAGTCAAGCTCCATTTTCAACTTTTGTTCATGACCTTGGTATGGAACCCAAAATCATTTCACTCTTGCATTTCATTTAGTTGCTCGGGGATGAGCAAGGTTTAAGTATAGGGGGTTGATGAATCTGTGATTCATCACTCTAAAAGTTGAAAATAGAAGCTTGTTCCTGAGTAAATAGATGCATGTTTTCCTTTATAATGCATAAATAGCATTCATACATGCATTAATAATACATGCATTTTAGCATTCACATTTTGCATTAAATAAGATGCCAAGATCATTTGTAAAAAATCCACACATAAAAATAACTTCTCCCTTATAATATGTACATCTTAGTTAATAATATAAGGAAGAAAGCCAAGATCCCCTTTGTAAAAACACCAAATAAAGCCCTATACCTCTTGTACCATAAAATGCCCATAGCTCCCTCATACAAACTCCAAAATGGGTCTACTCACTTTCAGAATAATACACATTAAAAGACCTTTAAAATGAGACTAATTTCATCCAATTTGGAGCTCATATGAAAAGGTTGGGTTTTTGGGCCTCTATGTATACTATGTATGTGTATATTTGTACACTTGTATTTTTGTATCGTATTTGACCTCATCTCCATCTTTGATCAACATGAAACTTGTAGATCTCATCAAGATCTACAACTTTCATGTTTTGAGTTTTTCCAAATTCAGCCTCCTTCTCTCTCTACATTCATTTCCAGTCTCAGCCAATCACAGCTGGCCAGGTGGCGCCCTCTGGTTGCGCCACGCGGCCCGCTCCCCTTGGCTTAGCCGCCCCTACTCTCAGCCGTTGGATATCCTTCTTGATCCAACGGCCAGTTGTTCTCCACGTGCGCCTTTCACGACCACCGTCTGATCATCTCCAGGGCCTCATCTCAACCGCCCGTGCACGCCTCGCTCCCATCACGCCACGTGGCGACTCTTTGCGCCACTCGATCATTGCCCCATTCTATTTTCGACCGCACGCTAGCCACCCTTTCCGACCGCCAACGTTGCCACGACCTTCCCCACTCTTCCCTCATCCTCGCCAACTCCCTCTATCTCCATGATGACCACTGGAGATGCTCCACGAACCCCACTAACCTCACCTCGTCACCAGCCCGGCCGTCGACTTCATCCTATAAATACTCGATCACCGGCTGTCTTCACACCCATCCGCCAACCCAGAGAGGAACCTCGAGCTCGGAGCGTTAGATTGGTGACAGGAATTGATAGCTTCCTTGAGCGAAGACCAGTTTCTTCTCGGCGAGATCCACGGCGTCGCCGCCGTGTCGCAGCACCTCCTCCACGAAGCTGCTTGAGCTCGGGACCTTACCGATCCCTCGAGCGACGCTCTGGAACTTCAATCCGAGCTCCAATCCCCAGGTAACCTCCTCCATCCTCCTTTGATCTTCCTCTAAATTTTCCCTTTGATTTCTCCCATTTTATTCGTGCTCCACCTTCATCCTTTCGCTCCGCTTTCACCTCGCCGAGCTCCGCGACGGAGCTCTGACCTTCGCGGTCCATTTATCACCCTCCGTCACCTCACTTCACCTTCCATCCGCTCCAGCTCCGCCACCTGAGTGGAGCACCATCGTCGGACACCCTTTGCACCGCCTTAGGCCTCGCCGTCCACTCTTCACATCTCTACGAACTCCCCCACGTGCTTCGGCTACCCCTAACACCTGCAGGTACTCAATTCCACCATCGGCCGGAAGCTCATCGGAGCTACTTTCGCGCTTCATCGCTACGGTGCCCTAGCACCCCTCTTCCGCTTCTGAAGCCACCTGGAGCTTCGCCGCACCGCCGCGTATCTTCCGGGATATATCCGAGCCCCAAGAGAGCTTCACCGACGTCAGGAGGATCGGGCGGAGGAGAGCAACCATCGTCGGAGCCCCGCCAACTCCTCCGCAGGTGGCGCAGGATCGTTGAGGACGAAGCTCCAGCCTCCGTTCCATCATCTTGATCGTACGGTCCCTAGCCCGCTACGTCGCCCACGACCGGAGCAGCACAAGAGCCGTAGAATCAGTTGTGATCCCACGGACAGGAGCGAGACACATAGTCATCACCGGAGCAGCACATCACCGTTGGATCGGTCAGTGATCCAACAGTCAGCATTCAGCCGCGTCGCCTTCTCCATCGACCTCCAGGCACCATTGGATCAATCCATATCCGACGGTTACTGGTTCGCCACGTCTTCATCAGCAGCAGCCGTGGGATCACTCTAGATCCAATCGTCCAGTGCCATCCACGTCGTCCACAACCGAGGCAACACATCACCGTTGGATCCATCTAGATCCAACGGTCCATAGCATGCCACGTCGCCATCTTCAGCGAGCGTCATCCACCGTTGGATCAGCATAGATCTGACGGTTGTTGATCATCGATGCGCCAGCCACCGACAGCTGTTGGATCGACCTTGATCCAACGGTTCCCATCGCACCACGTCGACGAGTCCGAGCCTCTTCCCCCGACCTCTAGGCTCGGACCACCTGAAGCTACTCCGAGCCTCCCTCCAGACCTCCAGAATGCCCGAGCCGAGACCCGAGCCGCCGACGCCACCCAAACCTAGGCGCCCCACATGAGCAGCACGTGTGCCTGGGTAAATTGCACGGAAGCCCCTGGAACTTTCAGAAATTATAAATTGGTCCCTGTGAAGCACCCCCACGTGAGGAGCACGTGTAGCCGTGGAGAAATTGCATTCCATCCCCAGCATTATAGGTAATTGCATTTAAGTCCCTGTCAACATGTTCATTTTTATATAATTTTTATTTCTTGTATTTCAATTAAACCCATGTCTTTGCGTGCATCCCTAGGTGTCATATTTCATCATTTTTTAGTTTCAAAAGGCATGTGTAGCTTAACTTGTCCTTTATCTGTTGTGACATTTGTCAAATTTTTGTGGTATGAGTAGAATTATTAATTAATTAATTGGTTTATTTCTGTGATATTTTGCCCATTTGGACCTTTTAATTAATAGTTAACTCTCTGTAACTCCAAAAATTCTCAAAAAATCACAGTAGCTCTAGGATAGTTAACTTAACATTGCATAAAAATTTCATCTCATTTGCACACATCTCGAGGCCTGAATAAATTAAGTGGTGATTTACTTAGTTCATTTTTAATAGGTTCAATTCACATTAAAATTAAGGTTTGACAATTTTCCTAGATTCCTCATCATTAGATATATCTAGAATAATTTTAATTCCTGAAAATATTGTGATTTGATATTTATTAAAAATAACTTAGTGAAAATCACCCTGCATTCATTTTAAATTCACAGTAAATTCATTTAGTGTCGAAAAATTCCAAAAAAAATAGGGTAGCTTAATTTCAACATATTTCATCATCTGGCCAATTTTTATAATTTTTGGACTTCATTTGTTACCTTAACTGATTTAACTTTAAATTGGCTCGATTTTTGCATGTGTCTGCATAGAAATTAAAAAAAGACCAAAAAAAAATATTCCCCGAAAATCTAACACTTGGACTTTGCTCAAATTCACCTAAGGAGACAGATGTCACCCTGAGTTCGACCTTGGAGTTCACCAAGTAAAAAAATTGCCGCTTGAAATTGACTTGAATCTAATTAAAAGTGATTTTTGATATTCCCTCTCGTTATCCGATTGCAACAAACATCGGTATTAATTTGGACATTAATTTTCTCGAATTAACAAGGGTAGCGGGAACGGTTATCACCACTCCATACCACCCTCAGATGAATTGTCTTGCTGAAGTATCGAACAGGGAGATCAAGACTATATTGCAAAAAGTCGTCCGCCCTGACCGAAAGGATTGGTCACAACTTTTGGACTCGGTCTTGTGGGCATATAGTGTTGAAAATGCGAGCCCACGGCGAGCCATTATGCAATAAATGTTATTGCAAATATCATTCCTTAATCTGAAATGAAGAATGAATAATATGCATAATAGGTCCCTTAGTACAATTAGGGTTATGTACCATGGCCATCTTAATAATCATACAGCTGTTGATTCAACTATTGAATCATAGAGGCTGGTGCTTGGATGAATATATAAAGAGTTATATTGAGGACTCATCAAGCATCGTCAAATGGTTGTTAAGAGATGATCTCCAGCCTGAGTAGGAGATGGCAATCCGTATCTCTAATGGCTGATATCTGACCGACCTCTTGATGCAGGTCCTCTGCATAGGAATAGAGATTCGGAGGTGTCATATTAGTTAGGACAAAGAGTTGACCTAACGAGATCGAGATAACCGAAGTCCTATATCGTATGCTGTCACGATACAGGCACACATCCTCTGACCGGAGACATATGTGTTGCTATATGTCTGAGTATGTGCATTTGGCAGACCAATAGGTTGATGACCTAACCAAGGTCTATACACCGGCGCGCTGGTGTGCATATAAGGGCATATGAGTAATACGATCTCTCAAAGGGATCATATAGGTTCATTTATTGAACCGGAAGACATGAGCTCACTCATGAGATATTGGGAAGAATCAAATTCCTTGCACGGTCGTCTCGCTTTGGAAGCTTGAATGAATTTGTAGGTTTGATATATACTTTTGGAAAGTATATGATCAAGACCTAGGTATGACATATGCTTTTGGAAAGTATATGATCGATACCAACTCCCAATGATCAAATGAGAAACTTATTGATAAAACCATGAAGTAGACAGTATAAAGTTGATCAAATACTTCAGGTTTAATCTGAGTCTTCCAGTATGCAGGATGTGCAGGTATTGGGAATACCTGAGGGTGATGTGATCATAAACGATTGTATAACCATGACGCTTCCATTCCTAGGGAGTGATGAAACGGGTCTGGATTTTAGTGACTCCTCTCTGTAGAGAAGTGACCTACTCTTGGTCCAAATGTTGGACATTGATCTGAATGTGATTCAGATGCAGTAAGAAGATTAGGTTTGCGGTCTTGATTTAATCAAGCATCTATGGGAGGCCCGCGATCTGGATTTCAGATATGATCTTAATATCCAAGTTAATATACATGGAACAATACAATCGCCCTGTCCTTATCCATGTATCTGCGGAGAAAGTGCATTATCCTTGAAGGAGTTCATGGATAATTCTATTGTTGATATATGTATCCAAGCATTGAGAAAATGTATAATTAAATGTGATTTAATTATCATGAGTAATGTGAGTTTGATTCATATTATAAAGAGAATTATCTTAGATAATTAAATGTGATTTGATTATCAAAGATGTAATATTTGGACACAAGAGAATAGAGATCCAAGATGATTGAATGTGATTTAATTATCATGGATATGAATAATGTGGATAGCAATATCCATATTAGTCATATACATTATAAATGTGATTTATAATATATAAGAGAGAGCTATTTGTAATTTACATTTGTTAATTAAATGTTAATGTGAATTGGATTCACATTGGACATTAAATTGAAAATGTAATTTACATTTTATTTTGGGTTGTGAATATGATTCACAATTTTCCAATGGCATGATTTCAATGTTCATAAAATAAATTGGATTTATTTTTATGAAATAATTTGCAACAAAAGTTGTTGCAAATATTGGAGAAAATCATGAGATAATGTAATCTCATGAAAAAGGAAAAGGAGGCTCCCTTCCTAATGAGGAGAGGGGACGGCCACCAAGTCCCTATAGGACTCATGGCTGTCCACCCTCCTTATGGAAGGAGGCTTGCCTCCTTTCCTATTTCTCCAAAGGAGATTGATTTGATATAAATAAAATTATATTTAATATATTTTTGATTTTTATTAAATTAATTGTTGTTGTGCTTTTAGCAACAAATCATGACCATTGAAAGAAACACAAATCAATGTGGACCATTGGATTTGTGTTGTCCCATGGATTGAGATCCACGGATCCTAAAACCCTATAAAAGGAGAGGCACCCCTTTGCTCTTCTTGACACACAATAGTTTAGACAACAAATCTCTCTCTCTCTCTTTCTCTCTCTCTCTCTCCCTCTCATGGTCGTCCACCATGGATGCCCTAGAGAGATTCTCCATCGCCGCGACATCATCGTTATGATGCCCGATGGTTTGCTCGTGGATCTCCGTCTCCTTCAGTGCACCCCGCTCGTGAAGAAGACGTCGGATCTCGTGTGTCGAGATCAGGAGATTCGCCGCTTGGATCATCAACATGGATTGCGAGAAGCACGCGGTTCATCCCCGCGCTCGCAAGCGTCTCCTCCGTCAGATCGGACTTGAGACAGGAGGTCTCTTTGTTTAGAGACTCGATCGCAACCACGCTTCAAGAGGTAACCCTAATACTTGTTTTTGGTTTAGACGAAACGATCCGAGAAGTGTTCTTGGATCATGTGGTTTCGTCGCATAAAAAAAATTTTAATTTCCGTTGCATAGAACAACTAGTACGACTAGTCGTTCTTCGTTGTATCCGATACGATGATCACGCTTCCGTGATGCGCTTGAGGATCTAACCATATCCTTCAAGTGGTATTAGAGCCTTAGGTCGACAGTTTCGAATATGATTCGCAAACCGAGGACGACTTGGGTTCGTTAAGGTCGCGAAAGTTTTTATCGCATTTGATTTCGCAGATCTGTTTAGTAAATAATTTCGGCCATGTTTAAAATGTTTAAGCACGAATTATTTACTTGGATTTTGTTTCCCATTAAATAAGGAAACCATAGGATCTGAGTTTACGTAAATCGAATTTCGTATGCTCTAGATATGGTTGGTTTAATGAACATGTATGCACTGTTGCGGGAAGAGTAGATTTTAACATGATTAAAGAGTTAATTACTGTTATCATCTGCCTCGAAATGCGTAAAAAACTACTTGGGTTCTGTCATAAATCAAGTTAGTAATCTTTGAAAATTGATTTTGTCTAATTTGGATTTAAATTGATTGAGATATGATAATTTTAGTGAGTAGGGGTCACTACTGAAATTACAGTCCTAATCTAGAACCAAGTGATTGTCAATTAGTGAAATTAATTGTTAATTTCGTGAAATAATCTTGAAAAATATTTGTGAAATATTGGAACATGATTATTTGCCTAATTGACTTGACCTCAACCAATAAATTGATTGGATGTGATCCAAATCATAATTGGAAACACAATCTTCAAACTTGATGCTTGAATAGGATTGGGAATTTGTGTAGCAAATTTCCTTATAATAAAAATATTTTGATTATTACTATATGGTATAATTTCGGTTGAAAAATCGATGATCATCTCAAGTACAAATTGATATATCTAGCATTATGCTTTCTCGAGGTGGATATGGTGTCTAGTCGGAGAGCATTGGGGTTGCGGGTTGCAACGTATGTGGTCCGTCCCACTCTCGTTGGTACTGGCCATGACAGCGGGTATGGATTGTATAATGCCGGTGAAAATCAAGGTGTATTTTCTAATTATTAAAACTCGAATTAACACGTATTTTGAGATATTACTATATATATTCAAGTAAAATAATCAAGTTTGATTGATTGAATTGGATTGATAATTAATTTAACATGATTAAATTAATTATGTCCAATTGTGACACTCTATTATGAATAGAGTTATTATTTCCCTTGGAAGAATTAATTATATGAATGTGATTCATAATAATTAATTAAAATTTGAATATGATATGGAGGATCACATAAGTGACATCCATGGTCTCCCGTCAAGGCGAAGGGTTCCGTCACCAGATATTGTATGTAGGAGACGCATGTCCGAAGTGACAGCTCCTGCATACGATCCATTTGGATCGGGCTCTTGGCTTCTCGAAAGAGTAAGGACGTATGCGTAGTGACCCCAATATCGGGTCCTCATATTATTGAGGCGATATTGTATTGCGCATAGCGAGTTGTATTCCTGTTGACGGTTGGTTCAATTAATGACGGGTCAACATTGCCTTAGGGGTGGTGGGCCTGGGTGTTAAAGACCGAATTAGGAAATGCAAGTTGGACTTGCAAGGTGGAATGTGTTCCCGCTTCTTTTTATCCGAGTTGTAGGTTTTCATATTATTGGGATGCAACAAAGATAAGGAAGGAGATCCCAGATCTTGCTGAGATATGTTGGTAAGTACATCTCTTACATTGAAAGTAAATAAGGGAATGAACTTTCAGTGTCGACAAGGCAGGACAACTTTGATATAAAAATTCCTAAATCAGAGTAAAATATGTATATATAAATTTATGCAAATTTCTTATTTCAGATAATCCTTCATTAAACCCACTCAATATTATACTCTATGATAACCAGTAAAATATCATGGATTGGACTCATGATCCAGATATTGTACTTGCATTGGACACATAATGTATGTGGTTGCAATGTGCAAGTTTCCTCATAATATTGAGGAATGACAATTAAACAGATAATAGGACTAAAACCGTAGGGTTTGTATGTCTCTATAGTCTTGATCTCATCAGATGTACTTTGAAAGTGACATGTCGATGATGATCACAATTGTCAATTAATCCTTATAAAATCAATGAAGATATTCTGGCATACATATGTGCTCTCAACATTTAATCATGAATGACATGGTTCTCTACATCATGCAGAATGGTGGCTCTATAAGAGATGATGTATTCAAAATGTTTGAATACCTACCTGAACCAATATTTCAAGAGTCTGGATGGATGTAGACATGATGAGTGTCATCATTCTACTGTCTATACTCTAGTCATTCATGAAGCTTCATAATATTCATATTGTATGAATTTAATGAGGCATGTATAAATGTTGAAATACTCTTACACTGAATTCTTTTGAATTTAACGTAAGAGATCCTTAGCCTTAAGCAATGGTTGCTTATAGATAAAGGGAGCGCAGTGGAAGCATGGGTTGGACCCGAGTAAGAAGTATGGTCAAAGAGTTGACTATACATCTATAACTTCCATATGTCATCCGAAGAGTTGGATAAATGCCAATACTGCAATAAATTGATGTGTTGATAGTATGACTATCAAGTCTGTCTAGAATCCTTAGAGAAGGACTCGGATGGAGCATCATAATAATCTACATATAAATCATTGAAATTGACTTGCTTAAAGTCTTATAATTGTATCTCAATCTTTTAACAACACTTGCAATGGGTTGCATATGTTTTAGAAGACTGAAAAAATTTTGATCTTAAGGCTTATAGTTATCCACATAGATATTGATGCAATTGTTGCAACAATCTCTATTGGATTGAAAGGCTTCATAATTTCAGTGGGAGAGTCCTTAGTCTTAGAGAATGTCTCTATGACCTAGATATTAGAATACACTCATTGTTTATTTCTAAATGTTGGGAATAAACATGAATTTTGGAATAGACCTATCATAAAGAGTTATGATGGAGATATTTCAGACAGTAATCTAAAATCTTGTGGACTCTACTAAATTAGAAAATTAATGAATAGTTCATTAACATTTCTAAATACTGAAATTAAACCTTAAGATCAATAGGAGGATGAAGATCATTTGACAATGATCTAGCATCAAGCCTTGGACATTTGTCTATTGATTTGATCAATAGACTAGAAAGAGATGAAACTTTAGAATGTCTAAAATTTCAAAACTTACATACTTATGAATATTGTATTCAAAGTAGAATGTTCAATACACCCTTCTTTGGAAATGGTGTCAGATGTCAAGGTATTCAGGATCTCTTACATATTGATGTATGCGGATCATCTATATCATAGTAAACATTATGGATATATGATATCTACTGATGATTATGTATGATATGAGATTTCTTCTCTTCACTTAGAAACCTTTGAAGTGTTCAAAGATTTCATTATTTTGGTTTACAACCAAAGTCTGATAGAAGATGGAAATGAATTTGGTCTAATCTAGGTAGCTTGTACCTGTTAGATGAATTCAAAAGGATACCTTATGGATATCATTTATATCTCAATACACCTAATACACCTGAACTCAATAGAGTTATAGGGAGATACAATTGGATCATGTGTGACATGATCTTATCAATGATGATTTTTAGCATAATTATCCCTTAGTTTCCAGGTATATATATGTGTAGTAGATACTACAATGTATATCCTTAAAAAGGTTCCATGCATGATGGAATCCAGCACTTGAGAGTGTTGCTTCATTAGGAAAATAAAGGATGGTATTGGATACCTACTTTATGACCTTGAGATTCTTAAAATATCTCATCTTTGAGAATGTGATGTTGGAAATGCGAGCCCACGGCGAGCCATTATGCAATAAATGTTATTGCAATTCACTCCTTAATCTGAAATGAAGAATGCATAATTTGCATAATAGGTCCCTTAGTACAATTAGGGTTATGTACCATGGCCATCTTGATGATCATACAGCTGTTGATTCAACTATTGAATCATAGAGGCTGGTGCTTGGATGAATATCTAAAGAGTTAGATTGCGGACTCATCAAGCACCGACAGATGATTGTTAAGAGATGATCTCCAGCCTGAGAAGGAGATGGCAATCCTTTTCTCTAAAGGCTGATATCTGACCGACCTCTTGATGCAGGTCCTCTGCATAGGAATAGAGATTCGGAGGTGTCAGATTAGTTAGGTCAAAGAGTTGACTTAACGAGATCGAGATAACCAAAGTCCTATATCGTATGCTGTCATGATATAGGCACACATCCTCTGACCGGAGATAGATGTGTTACTATATGTCTGAGTATGTACATTTGGCAGACCAATAAGTTGATGACCTAATCAAGGTCTATACACCGGCGCGCTGGTGCACATATAAGGGCATATGAGTAATACGATCTCTCAAAGGGATCATACAGGTTCAGCAACTGAACCGGAAGACATTGGCTCACTCATGAGATATTGGGAAGAATCAAATTCCGTGCGCACGGTCGTCTCGCTTTGGAAGCTTGACTGAATTTGTAGGTTTGATATATACTTTTGGAAAGTATATGATCAAGACCTAGGTATGATATATGCTTTTGGAAAGTATATGATCGATACCGACTCCCAATGATCGAATGAGAAACTTACTGATAAAACCATGAAGTAGACAGTATAAAGTTGATCCAATACTTCGGGTTTAGTCTGTCTTCCAGTGTGCAGGATGTACAGGTATTGGGAATACCTGAGGGTGATGTGATCATAAACGATTGTATAACCATGACGCTTCCATTCCTAGGGAGTGATGAAACGGGTCTGGATTTTAGTGACTCCTCTCAGTAGAGAAGTGATCTGATCTTGGTCCAAGTGTTGGACATTGATCTGAATGTGATTCAGATACAATGAGAAGATTAGATTTACGGTCTTGATTTAATCAAGCATCTATGGGAGGCCCGCGATCTGGATTTGAGATATGATCTCAATATCCATGTCACTATATGTGGAACAATACAATCGCCCTGTCCTTATCTCCAAGTATCTGCGGAGAAAGCGCATTATCCTTGAAGGAGTTCATGGATAATTCTATTGTTGATTTATGTATCCGAGCATTGAGAAAATGGATAATTAAATGCGATTTAGTTATCATGATTAATATGAATTTGATTCATATTATAAAGAGAGCTATCTTAGATAATTAAATGTGATTTGATTATCAAAGATGTAAGTAATATGAATATGATTCATATTATTTGGACACAAGAGAATAGAGATCCAAGATGATTAAATGTGATTTAATTATCATGGATATGAATAATGTGGATAGCAATATCCATATTAGTCATATATATTATAAATGTGATTTATAATATATAAGAGAGAGCTATTTGTGATTTACATTTGTTAATTAAATGTTAATGTGAATTGGATTCACATTGGACATTGAATTGAAAATGTAATTTACATTTTGTTTTGGGTTGTGAATATGATTCACAAATTTCCAATGGCATGATTGCAATGTTCACAAAATAAATTGGATTTATTTTTGTGAAATAATTTGCAACAAATGTTGTTGCAAATATTGGAGAGAATCATGAGATAATGTAATCTCATGTAATAGGAAAAAGGAAGCTCCCTTCCTAATGAGGAGAGGGGACGGCCACAATTCCATAAGGAATGTGGTGGCCGTCCACCCTCCTTATGGAAGGAGGCTTGCCTCCTTTCCTATATCTCCAATGGAGATTGATTTGATATAAATCAAATTATATTTAATATATATTTGATTTTTATTAAATTAATTGTTGTTGTATTTTTAGCAACAAATCATGGCCATTGAAAGAAACACAAATTAATGTGGACCATTGGTTTTGTGTTGACACATGGATTGAGATCCATGGATCCCAAAATCCTATAAAAGGAGAGGCACCCCATTGCTCTTCTTGACACATAAGTGAGACAACAAGTCTCTCTCTCTCTCTTTCTTTCTCTTTCTCTCCCTCTCATGACCGTCCACCATGGATGACCTAGAGAGGCTCTCCATCGCCGCGGCACCGTCGTTATGCTGCCCGATGTTTTGCTCGTGGAACACCGTCTACTTCGGCATGCCTTGCTCGTGAAGAAGACGATGGATCTCGTGTGTCGAGATCAGGAGATCCACCGCTTGGATCATCAACATGGATTGCGAGAAGCACGTGGTTCATCCCCGCGCTCGCAAGCGTCTCCTCCGACGGATCGGACTTGAGACAGGAGGTCTCTTCGTTTAGAGACTTGATCGCAACCACGCTTCAAGAGGTAAACCTAATACTTGGTTGTGGTTTAGACGAAACGATCCGAGAAGTGTTCTTGGATCATGTGGTTTCGTCACATGAAAATTTTAATTTCCGCTGCATAGAACAACTAGTACGACTAGTCGTTCTTCGTCATATTCGATACGACGATCACGTTTCCATGATGCGCTTGAGGATCTAACCATATCCTTCAAGTGGTATCAGAGCCTTAGGTCGGTGGTTTTGGATACGATTCATAAACCGAGGACGACTTGGGTTCATTAGGGTTTGCGAAACTTTTCTTGCATTTCATTTTCGCATCTCTGTTTTGATATTATTTTAGGCACTGTTTAAATTGTTTAAACACGAAAATAATATTTGGATTTTATTCCCCATTAAATAAGGAAACCGTAGGATCTGAGTTTGCGTGATTTCGATTCCGTTTGCTCTAGATATGCTCTTTTTAGTGAACATGTATCCACTGTTTCGGGGACTGCGGATCATGACGTAATTAAGATGTTAATTGCGGATTTGAAACGCCTTGAAATTCGTGCAAATCACTTGGGTTCTGTTGTAAATCAAGTTAGCAAACTTTAGAAATTTACTTTGCTTAATTTGGATTTAAATTGATTGAGATATGGTATTTTTAGTAAGTGAGGGTCACTGCTGAAAACACTTTCCTAATCAAGAACCTAGTGATTGTCATTTAATTAATTAGTGAAATTAGATTGTTTAATTTCCTGGAATAATTATGCATAAATATTTGTGAAATATTTAATGATAATTATGTCCTTAAATGACTTTGCCCTAACCAACAAATGATAAGATGTGATCTAGATCAAGATTGGTTACATGATCTACATGATCAACATTCCAACAAACATGTTGCTTGAATAGGACTTGGGATTTGTTTAGCAAATCTCATTATAATGTTAATCAAAATTGTTTTGATTATTACTATATGGTATAATTTCGGTTGAAGAACCGATGACAATCTCAAGTACAAAATGATATGTTTTGCATTATCCTTTCCCGAGGTGGATATGGTGTCTAGTCGGAGAGCATTGGGGTTGCGGGTTGCAACGTATGTGGTCCGTCCCACTCTCGTCGGTACTGGCCATGACAGCGGGTAGGGTTAGTATAATGCTTAAGAAATCATGATGTATTTCTAATTATTAAAATTCTAAATAATACGTATTTGAGATAATACCATAATTCAAGTAACTATTAAAATGTTTGTTGGATATTAATTGGATCATTAATTTAATATGATTAGATTAATTGGAATCCAATTAAAATTAAAACACTCTATGAATAGAGATGTTATTTCCCTTGGAAGAATTAATCATAATGAATATGATTCATAATGATTAATTAGAATTTGAATATGATATGGAGGATCACATAAGTGACATCCATGGTCTCCCGTCAAGGCGAAGGGTTCCGTCACCAGGGATTGCATGTAGGAGACGCCTGTCCGAAGTGACAGCTCCTGTATGCAAGCGCATCTGGATCGGGCTCTTTGCTTCTCGAAAGAGTAAGGCCGTATACGTAGTGACCCCAATATCGGATCCTCATATTATTGGGGCGATATTGGATTGCGTATAGCGAGTACTATTCCTGTTGACGGTTGGTTCAATTAACGACGGGTCAACATCGCCTTAGGGGTGGTGGGCCCGGGTGTAAAAGACCGAATTGGGAGATGCAAGTTGGACCTGCAAGGCGGAATGTGTTCCCGCTTCTTTTTATCCGAGTTGCAGATTCTCATATTATTGGGATGCAACAAAGATAAGGAAGGAGATCCCAGATCTTGTTGAGATATAATGGTAAGTATATCTCTTACATTGAAAGTGATTAAGGGAATGAACTTTCAGTGTTGACAAGACAAGACAACTTTGATATAAAAATCCTAAATCAAAGTAAAAAAAATATATATATTTATATATTTATGCAAATTTCTTATTTCAGATAATCCTTCATTAAAACCCACTCAATGATATACTCAATAATAACCAGTAAAATATCATGGATTGGACTCATGATCCAGATATTGTACTTGCAATTGGACACATAATGTATGTGGTTGCAATATGCAAGTTTCCTCATAATATTGAGGAATGACAATTAAATAGATAATAGGACTACAACCCTAGGGTTTGTGTGTCTCTATAGTCTTGATCTCTCATCGGATGTACTTTGGAAGTGACATGTCGATGATGATCGTAATTGTCAAATAATCCTTATAAAATTAATGAAGATATTCTGGCATACATATGTGCTCTTGACATTTAACATGAATGAGATGGTTCACTGCATCATGCAGAATGGTGGCTCTATAAGAGATGATGTATTCAAATTGTTTGAGTACCTACCTGAACCTATGTTTTAAGAGTTTAGATGGATGTACATGATGAGTGTCATCATTCTAATATCTATACTCTGGTCATTCATGAAGCTTCATAATATTCATATTGTATGAATTTAATGAAGCATGTATAAATGTTGAAATGCTCTTACATAAGAGATTCTTAGTCTTAAGCGATGGTTGCTTATAGATAAAGGGAGCGCAGTGGAAGCATGGGATGGACTCGAGTAAGAAGTATGGTCAAAGAGTTGACTATACATCTATGACTTCCATATGTCATCCGAAGAGTTGGACGAATGCCAATACTGCAATAAGTTGATGTGTTGATAGTATGACTATCAAGTCTATATAGAATCCTTAGAGAAGGACTCGGATGGAGCATCAGATTAATCTACATAAATCATTGATAAGATAAAGTCAAATAATTGTATCTCAATCTTCTGATGACATTTGCAATAGGTTGCATATGTTTTAGAAGACTGGAAAATTTGATCTTAAAGGTTTATAGTTATCCACATGGATATTGATGCAATTGTTGCAACAATCTCTGTTGGATTGATAGACTTGTTAATTTCAGTGGGAGAGTCCTTAGTCTTAGAGAATGTCTCTATGACCTAGATATAAGAATACACTCATTGTTTGTTTCTAAATGTTGGAAATAAACATGAATTCTGAGGTAGAACTATCATAAATAGTTATGATGGAGATATTTCAGATAGTAATCTAAAATCTAGTGGACTCCACTAAATTAGAAAATTGATGAATGGCTCATTAACATTTCTAAATGCTGAAATTAAAACTTAAGATCAATATGAGGATGAAGATCATTTGACAATGATCTAGCATCAAGCCTTGGACATTTGTCTATTGATTTGATCAATAGACTAGTAAGAGATGAAACTTTAGAATGTCTAAAATTTCAAAACTTACATACTTATGAATATTGTATTCAAAGTAAAATGTCCAATACAGCCTTCTTAAAGAAAGGTGTAAGATGCCAAGGTATTCAGGATCTCATACATATTGATGTATGTAGATCATCTATATCATAGTAAACATTATGGATATGTGATATCTGTTGATGATTATGTATGATATGAGATTTCTTCTCTTCACCTAAGAAACCTTTGAAATGTTCAAAGATTTCATTATTTTTGGTTTAGAACCAAAGTTTGAAGGAAGATAAAATGAATTTGATCTAATCTAGGTAGCAAGTACCTGTTAGATAAAATTCAAAGAATACCTTATAGAGATATGAATATCACTTCTATCTCAATCCTCCTAACACACCTTAACTCAATAGAGTTATAGGTAGATACAATTGGATCATGTGTGACATGATCTTATCAATGATGAATTTTAGCATAATTATCCCTTAGTTTCCAGGTATATATGTGTAGAAGAGACTACAATATATATGCTTAATATGATTCCATGCATGCAAGCTGGAATCTAGCACTTGAAAGTGCTGCTTCATTAGGAAAATAAAGGATGGTATTGGATACCTACTTTATGACCTTGAGATTCTAAGTATCTCATCTCTGAGAATATGATTCTTAGAGGTTGAGATTCTTGAGAATCAAGATGAAAATGAAGTGTAGGAACTCATTTATCTTGAGAAGATAATGAGGCTCCTGAAATTGGAAACTAAGAGGACAATTAAAAATGAAACACTAATACCTCTTCAAATGAGTTTGAGGATGGATTCCATGTGTCAGAGAAATCTGACAATGATTGAACTTCATGTGATGAAGCTTCTGAAGATCATAGCATGGATAGATGGATGTTAGCAATAAAAGTCTAATGTAGACTTCATATGCAAGTGTTGTATATGGACCCTCGTGGATCCACCTATATGGGTAAAACCTGTAAAGGTGTAAATAGATCTTCAAGAGAAAGGGAACCTGATGAGAAGGTAGAGACCTTCAAAGCACGGTTCGTAGCCATGAGCCACACACCGGAAGAGAAGACATTGCTTGCAAATGAGACTTGCTCTTCGGTGACCATGCTTAAAATCGTCATAATATTGCTAACCTTAGCTACACAACTTGACTATTGCATCTTCAAGATGTAAGTCAATATTGCATTCCTCCACGAATACCTCTTTGAGGATATTCACATGAAGTAGCCTAGGGCTTCATGGTTGAGGGAAGCAAGGTGTGCAAACTAAGGAATCCATCTATGGACTCAAATAAGCTTCTTGAAGTTGGACCATAAGATTGATGGAATTATAATTGTTATGATTTCAGATAGAATCTTGATGAGCCATGTGAAGCTTAGTGGGAGTGCCTTTGTATTCATCGTGCTAAATGTAGATAAAATCCTAATCATTTGGAATGATATAAGGATGATAATAAGTGTTTTATAGACTGGCTATTCCATATCCTGAAATATGATTTCAAAGATACCTCTTAGATCTTAGTTCTGAAATTGTTCAGGAGCAAAGAGAAGAGGGTATTGGGACTGTCATATTAGTAGTACACCTTGGACATCTTCCATTTTATGGAAAATTCCAAGAAAGGCTTCCATCTCTTAAGACATGGTACTGACCTATCTAAAGGGATAGCACCTCAAAGAGTTGAGGAAGTAAATGCTACAACTACTTGCACTTGTGCATTAGTTACGAGAAGTTGAGTGTATGCTAGATGTGCAAAAAGAGCCAGATGTCTGCCATACAGTGGGAGTAGTAATCTGTTACTAGCCTACTCTGGAAATAAAGCACTTAGTTGCAGTAATAACAATATCTTCAAAGATGATGAAACTTAGAGATAGTGATCTCAAAGTCTTATATTCAAAAGTTTAAGACCATGAAGATAGTGATTTATAAGGGTCTTAACTTTAGATACCTTAGGAGATAGAGATCTCTGGGAATGAAGGTATTCTAATAAGGATTATGGGAATACTGGTTATAATAATTAATCGAGTTAAAGTGTCAAGGACACTATGACAAAATTGAGTATTGGTTGCATAAGATGCAACCTTCGCATTGGATGCGAGCACTGTTACTGGGGATATGCAAGTGCCGTAAAAGGACTTGGCGTAGTCTCTTGGGAACAGAGTGACTGATCAGCTTACCTAGCTATTTTCTAAATAGCCTATGATTGTCAGATGAGTGTGGGTTTAAATGATTAGCCCATCAATGGCTCTTTGGGCTAGTGGGAGATTGTTGGAAATGCGAGCCCACGGCGAGCCATTATGCAATAAATGTTATTGCAATTCACTCCTTAATCTGAAATGAAGAATGCATAATTTGCATAATAGGTCCCTTAGTACAATTAGGGTTATGTACCATGGCCATCTTGATGATCATACAGTTGTTGATTCAACTATTGAATCATAGAGGCTGGTGCTTGGATGAATATCTAAAGAGTTAGATTGCGGACTCATCAAGCACCGACAGATGATTGTTAAGAGATGATCTCCAGCCTGAGAAGGAGATGGCAATCCTTTTCTCTAAAGGCTGATATCTGACCGACCTCTTGATGCAGGTCCTCTGCATAGGAATAGAGATTCGGAGGTGTCAGATTAGTTAGGTCAAAGAGTTGACTTAACGAGATCGAGATAACCAAAGTCCTATATCGTATGCTGTCATGATATAGGCACACATCCTCTGACCGGAGATAGATGTGTTACTATATGTCTGAGTATGTACATTTGGCAGACCAATAAGTTGATGACCTAATCAAGGTCTATACACCGGCGCGCTGGTGCGCATATAAGGGCATATGAGTAATACGATCTCTCAAAGGGATCATACAGGTTCAGCAACTGAACCGGAAGACATGAGCTCACTCATGAGATATTGGGAAGAATCAAATTCCGTGCGCACGGTCGTCTCGCTTTGGAAGCTTGACTGAATTTGTAGGTTTGATATATACTTTTGGAAAGTATATGATCAAGACCTAGGTATGATATATGCTTTTGGAAAGTATATGATCGATACCGACTCCCAATGATCGAATGAGAAACTTACTGATAAAACCATGAAGTAGACAGTATAAAGTTGATCCAATACTTCGGGTTTAGTCTGTCTTCCAGTGTGCAGGATGTACAGGTATTGGGAATACCTGAGGGTGATGTGATCATAAACGATTGTATAACCATGACGCTTCCATTCCTAGGGAGTGATGAAACGGGTCTGGATTTTAGTGACTCCTCTCAGTAGAGAAGTGATCTGATCTTGGTCCAAGTGTTGGACATTGATCTGAATGTGATTCAGATACAATGAGAAGATTAGATTTACGGTCTTGATTTAATCAAGCATCTATGGGAGGCCCGCGATCTGGATTTGAGATATGATCTCAATATCCATGTCACTATATGTGGAACAATACAATCGCCCTGTCCTTATCTCCAAGTATCTGCGGAGAAAGCGCATTATCCTTGAAGGAGTTCATGGATAATTCTATTGTTGATTTATGTATCCGAGCATTGAGAAAATGGATAATTAAATGCGATTTAGTTATCATGATTAATATGAATTTGATTCATATTATAAAGAGAGCTATCTTAGATAATTAAATGTGATTTGATTATCAAAGATGTAAGTAATATGAATATGATTCATATTATTTGGACACAAGAGAATAGAGATCCAAGATGATTAAATGTGATTTAATTATCATGGATATGAATAATGTGGATAGCAATATCCATATTAGTCATATATATTATAAATGTGATTTATAATATATAAGAGAGAGCTATTTGTGATTTACATTTGTTAATTAAATGTTAATGTGAATTGGATTCACATTGGACATTGAATTGAAAATGTAATTTACATTTTGTTTTGGGTTGTGAATATGATTCACAAATTTCCAATGGCATGATTGCAATGTTCACAAAATAAATTGGATTTATTTTTGTGAAATAATTTGCAACAAATGTTGTTGCAAATATTGGAGAGAATCATGAGATAATGTAATCTCATGTAATAGGAAAAAGGAAGCTCCCTTCCTAATGAGGAGAGGGGACGGCCACAATTCCATAAGGAATGTGGTGGCCGTCCACCCTCCTTATGGAAGGAGGCTTGCCTCCTTTCCTATCTCTCCAATGGAGAATGATTTGATATAAATCAAATTATATTTAATATATATTTGATTTTTATTAAATTAATTGTTGTTGTATTTTTAGCAACAAATCATGGCCATTGAAAGAAACACAAATTAATGTGGACCATTGGTTTTGTGTTGACACATGGATTGAGATCCATGGATCCCAAAATCCTATAAAAGGAGAGGCACCCCATTGCTCTTCTTGACACATAAGTGAGACAACAAGTCTCTCTCTCTCTCTTTCTTTCTCTTTCTCTCCCTCTCATGACCGTCCACCATGGATGACCTAGAGAGGCTCTCCATCGCCGCGGCACCGTCGTTATGCTGCCCGATGTTTTGCTCGTGGAACTCCGTCTACTTCGGCATGCCTTGCTCGTGAAGAAGACGTCAGATCTCGTGTGTCGAGATCAGGAGATCCACCGCTTGGATCATCAACATGGATTGCGAGAAGCACGCGGTTCATCCCCGCGCTCGCAAGCGTCTCCTCCGACGGATGGGACTTGAGACAGGAGGTCTCTTCGTTTAGAGACTTGATCGCAACCACGCTTCAAGAGGTAAACCTAATACTTGGTTGTGGTTTAGACGAAACGATCCGAGAAGTGTTCTTGGATCATGTGGTTTCGTCACATGAAAATTTTAATTTCCGCTGCATAGAACAACTAGTACGACTAGTCGTTCTTCGTCGTATTCGATACGACGATCACGCTTCCGTGATGCGCTTGAGGATCTAACCATATCCTTCATGTGATTCTTAGAGGTAGAGACTCTTAAGAATCAAGATGAAAATGAAGTGTAGGAACTCATTTATTCTTAAAAAATAATGAGGCTCCTGAAATTGAAACTAAAAGGAATACTAAAGATGAAACACAAAAACCTCTTCAAATGAGTTTGAGGAAGGATTCCATGTGTCAGAGAAATCTGACAATTATCGAACTTCATGTAATGAAGCTTCTGAAGATCATAGCATGGATAGATGGATGTTAGCAAGTCTAATGTAGACTTCATATACAAGTGTTGTATATGGACCCTCGAGGATCCACCTATATGGGTAAGACCTGTAAAGGTGTAAATGGATCTTCAAGAGAAAGGGAACCTGATGAGAAGGTACAGACCTTCAAAGCACAGTTCGTAGCCATGAGCTACACACCGGAAGAGAAGACATTGCTTGCAATGAGACTTGCTCTTCGGTGACCATGCTTAAAATCATCAGAATATTTCTAACCTTGGCTGCACAACTTGACTATTGCATCTTCAAGATGTAAGTCAATATTGCATTCCTCTATGAATACCTCTCTGAGGATATTCAAATGAAGTACACCCAGGGCTTCATGGTTGAGGAAAGCAAGGTGTGCAAGCTCGATAGCTCCATCTATGGACTCAAATAAGCTTCTTGAAGTTGGACCATAAGATTTGATGAAATTATAAATGTTATGATTTCAGATGAAATCTTGATGAGCCATATGAAGCTTAGTGGAGTGCCTTTGTGTTCATCGTGCTAAATGTAGATGATATCCTAATCATTTAAAATGATATAAGGATAAAAATAAGTGTTTTATTATCTGGTTGTTCCATAACTTGATATATGATCTCAAGGATACCTCTTGGATCTTAGTTCTGAAGTTGTTCAGGAGCAAAGAGAAGATCATTATTTTGGACATTAGTAGTACACATTGAATATATGATCTCAAGGATACCTCTTGGATCTTAGATCTCAAGGGTATTGGGACTGTGACATTAGTAGTACACCTTGAACATATTCCAATTTTGGAAAATTCCAAGAAAGGCTTCCTTCCCTTAAGATTTGGTAGTGACCTATCTAAAGGGATAGCACCTCAAAGAGTTGAGGAAGTGAATACTAGAACTGCTTGCACTTGTGCATCAGTTACGAGAAGCTGTGTATGCTAGATGTGTACGAATACCAGATATCTGCCATGCAGTGGGAGTAGTAAGCTGTTACTAATCCTACTATGGAGAGAAAACACTTGATTGCAGTAATAACAATATCTTCATAGAAGACAAGATTTTTGAGATAGTGATCTCAAAGTCTTATCTTCGAAAACTTAAGACTTTATAGATAGAGATCTAGAAGGTCTTAACTATGGATACCTTAAGAGATAGTGATCTCCAAGAATAAGGGTATTCTGATAAGGATTATGGAAATACTGGTTATGATAATTGTTAAGCTGCAGTGTCAAGGACACTATGACTAACAAATTGAGTATTGGTTGCATGAGATGCAGCATTCGCATTAGATGCGAGCACAATTACTGGAGATATGCAAGTGTTGTAAAAGGACTTGGCATAGTCTCGTGGGAACAGAGTGACTGATCAGCTTACCTAGCTATTTTCTTAATAGCCTATGATTGTCACATGAGTGTGGGTTTAAATGATTAGCCCATCAATGGCTCCTTTGGGCTAGTGGGAGATTGTTGGAAATGTGAGCCCACGGCGAGCCATTATGCAATAAATGTTATTGCAAATATCATTCCCTGATCTGAAATGAAGAATGAATAATTTGCATAATAGGTCCCTTAGTACAATTAGGGTTATGTACCATGGCCATCTTAATAATCATACAGTTGTTGATTCAACTATTGAATCATAGAGGTTGGTGCTTGGATGAATATCTAAAGCGTTAGATTAAGGACTCATCAAGCACCGTCAAATGATTGTTAAGAGATGATCCTCCAGCCTGAGTAGGAGATGGCAATCCTTATCTCTAAAGGCTGATATTTGACCGACCTCTTGATGCAGGTCCTCTGCATAGGAATAGAGATTCGGAGGTGTCAGATTAGTTAGGTCAAAGAGTTGACCTAACGAGATCGAGATAACCGAAGTCCTATATCGTATGCTGTCACGATACAGGCACACATCCTCTGACCGGAGACAAATGTGTTGCTATATGTCTGAGTATGTGCACTTGGCAAACCAATAGGTTGATGACCTAACCAAGGTCTATACACCGGCGTGCTGGTGTGCATATAAGGGCATATGAGTAATACGATCTCTCAAATGGATCATACAGGTTCATTTATTGAACCGGAAGACATGAGCTCACTCATGAGATATTGGGAAGAATCAAATTCCTTGCACGGTTGTCTTACTTTGGAAGCTTGATTGAATTTGTAGGTTTAATATATACTTTTGGAAAGTATATGATCAAGACCTAGGTATGATATATGCTTTTGGAAAGTATATGATCGATACCAACTCCCAATGATCGAATGAGAAACTTACTGATAAAACCATGAAGTAGACAGTATAAAGTTGATCAAATACTTCAGGTTTAATCTGAGTCTTCCAGTATGCAGGATGTACAGGTATTGGGAATACCTGAGGGTGATGTGATCATAAACGATTGTATAACCATGACGCTTCCATTCCTAGGGAGTGATGAAACGGGTCTGGATTTTAGTGACTCCTCTCAGTAGAGAAGTGATCTAATCTTGGTCCAAATGTTGGACATTGATCTGAATGTGATTCAGATGTAATAAGAAGATTAGATTTGCGGTCTTGATTTAATCAAGCATCTATGGGAGGCCCGCGATCTGGATTTGAGATTTGATCTCAATATCCAAGTTACTATACATGGAACAATACAATCGTCCTGTCCTTATCTCCAAGTATCTGCGGAGAAAGCGCATTATCCTTGAAGGAGTTCATGGATAATTCTATTGTTGATATATGTACCCAAGCATTGAGAAAATGGATAATTAAATGTGATTTAATTATCATGAGTAATGTGAATTTGATTCATATTATAAAGAGAATTATCTTAGATAATTAAATGTGATTTGATTATCAAAGATGTAAATTATGTGAATGTGATTCATATTATTTGGACACAAGAGAATAGAGATCCAAGATGATTGAATGTGATTTAATTATCATGGATATGAATAATGTGGATAACAATATCCATATTGGTCATATATATTATAAATGTGATTTATAATATATAAGAGAGAGCTATTTGTAATTTACATTTGTTAATTAAATGTTAATGTGAATTGGATTCACATTGGACATTAAATTGAAAATGTAATTTACATTTTATTTTGGTTGTGAATATGATTCACAAATTTCCAATGGCATGATTGCAATGTTCATAAAATAAATTGGATTTATTTTTATGAATTAATTTTCAACAAAAGTTGTTGCAAATATTGGAGAAAATCATGAGATAATGTAATCTCATGAAAAAGGAAAAGGAGGCTCCCTTCCTAATGAGGAGAGGGGACGGCCCCCAAGTCCCTATAGGACTCATGGCCGTCCACCCTCCTTATGGAAGGAGGCTTGCCTCCTTTCCTATTTATCCAAAGGAGATTGATTTGATATAAATAAATTATATTTAATATATATTTGATTTTTATTAAATTAATTGTTGTTGTGTTTTTAGCAACAAATCATGACCATTGAAAGAAACACAAATCAATGTGGACCATTGGATTTGTGTTGTCCCATGGATTGAGATCCATGGATCCCAAAACCCTATAAAAGGAGAGGCACCCCTTCGCTCTTCTTGACACACAATAGTTGAGACAACAAATCTCTCTCTCTCTCTCTCTCTCTCTCTCTCTCTCCCTCTCATGACCATCCACCATGGATGCCCTAGAGAGATTCTCCATCGTCGCGACATCATCGTTATGCTGCCTGATGGTTGCTCGTGGATCTCCGTCTCCTTCGGTGCGCCCCGCACGTGAAGAAGACATCGGATCTCGTGTGTCGAGATCAGGAGATTCGCCGCTTGGGTCATCAACATGGATTGCGAGAAGCACGCGGTTCATCCCCGCGCTCGCAAGCGTCTCCTCCGTCGGATCAGACTTGAGACAGGAGGTCTCTTTGTTTAGAGACTCGATCGCAACCACGCTTCAAGAGGTAACCCTGATACTTGTTTGTGGTTTAGACGAAACGATCCGAGAAGTGTTCTTGGATCATGTGGTTTCGTCGCATAAAAAATTTTTTAATTTCCGTTGCATAGAACAACTAGTACCACTAGTCGTTCTTCATTGTATCCGATACGATGATCACGCTTCTGTGATGCGCTTGAGGATCTAACCATATCCTTCATATAGTACGTCTTTCAAGACTCCTTTGGGTACATCTCCTTTTCGCCTCGTTTGTGGCAAGCCCTGCCATTTACCTGTTGAGCTGAGACATAGATCACTTTGGGTTGTTACTGATATACTTTTGGGTCCAGAGAGTGTAGGAGATCAGAGGAGGGTAGCGTTAGCAGCTCTAGAGGAGCTTCGTGATACAACCTTTTCCAACAGCCTACATTATAAGGAGAGAGTGAAGGAGTGGCATGATTCTCATATCAGCCACAAGCAGTTTGAGCTTGGACATAGAGTATGGTTGTTTGATGCTAGGCTTCGTTTATTTCCAGGGAAGCTACAGAGCAAATGGAAGGGACCCTATTTGGTTAGAAAGGTACATGACAATGGGAGTATTTATATATTTGAGTTGTCTTCTAATGTTACCTTTCGTGTTAACGGCCACCGGCTCAAGCCATATCTAGATCAAGAGCCGTGGGTCGTTGACGTTTCCCCGATTCACTTTGCGTGAGATGTGGTCTCTTGACTCACATCTATTGCATCTCACGCTTGATTATCACTGTTCTTCCGACTTGTATAGATCTAGTTGTCCATATCACTCTATTCTTTAGTCACATACCCTTTTCTCATCCTATGATTATGTTATACTTAGGGTGTACTTTATCCTAAGTATAGGGGGTGTAGGACTCTCTGGTATTCTATTCATTCTTTCTACCTCTGTTTTGCTGCCTATACTTAGGGATATTTTATCCTAAGTATGGGAGGGGGTAGACCCTATACATCCTTCCATTCGGATTTCCCTTCATGTACAGCTTACTATACTTAGGATTACTTGATCCGAAGTATAGGGGGAAACACCGAGTCATCTCTATTCCTTGATTTGTCTTTGTACATACCATTCCTTTTCACTTCCCTATACTAAGCACGAGTTATGTCTTCTTCATCCCTCTTGATCACTCTGAGGACATCGTTCGAGCTACATATAGGGGGTTGCCGTATATATTTTATATATACTTTAGCCATAACTCATACTTTGTGTGAGTGTGTTAATAAATAAAATGGCTAAAAACCCATAAAAATTTAAAAATTTCCCTTGTACATAAAATTCTTCTTGTACATACTTATTTATTTATAAAAATTATTTTTATAAAAATGATTGTAAACATGATTTGTGTAAATTGTTTGTAAATATTTTGATAACAAAATTATGTATATAGTACAAAATTTTTGTAAAATGTTTTGAAAAAACAAAAATGATTGCAAAAACCTTGTGTAAATCTTTGTAAATATTTTGCAAAACTTCGCATTCATGCATACATCCATATTTTCAAACATTTTTCAAAAATTTTGCACATGTGTAAAAATTTGTAAAGTTACATCTTTCTAAATACTTCCACAGTTTTTCCAAATCATAGTTGACATTTAAACTGTCCTGGAATTAAATTGACAGATGGAGCTTGGTTAAGACCTTAATCCATCTAATTATAAGAGGAACCTTATAAGGCTTAGGATTGAGACTTTTCAGGTCCATTGGGACTTAATTCTTTGAGTCCACTAGTCTATGAGCATATGTCATCTTCATGAGCCTAAGTAGAACACATAACAACACACGCATGACTCTCAGAGACAATGGCTTTACTTGCACCACCTCTTTACACATAGCTCTCCACGGATGAGGTGGTGAGGAGACAGTTTCCTTTGGCTTGGGGTAGCATATGAGGGTAGTACTTCTAGGCGGAACCACTCTTCTTCTTATAGTGAAGGAAGTGCGTCTCAACTTACTCTGGTGGTTATGAAGTCTAAAGACAGGAGTTGTGGGTTGCAATAAAGCTTCAAAAGAGGGATAGTCTACTGGCTCAAGCGGAAAAACTTCTTATGTATATATGTTGCACCATGTAGATATGTTGTACAGATGCATATGAAAAAAAATGTGCAAAAAGGAAAACTCCAAAAAAGTGGTGGGTCGGATTGAAAATTTAATAATCCCACCGGAGTATATATAGTCAAAGAAAGCAAATCTTATGTTACTCATGACCATCTCATGAAGCTTGCAGCAGGAGACTCAACTACACTGATTAGAGCTCCCAAGGATACATGACTACACTGGTCATGGTCCATTCTCTTCTTCCCCCTATTTTTGAGCCGGTTGCACTTGAACTTAGAAGGGAATACCCCGCTTCTCAAGGAAAGAGTTGCTAGACCGAGGCATTAGAGTTATCAGGTTGAGGGAGGTTGTTTCTTTATTACTTCTGAGGTGGGGAGCTACATATCACTTACACAGTACAAGGAAAGATTCATGGTCATTAGAGTTTGTTTATGTAGACTTGTTCTGATCTGGTTTATTGAGGAGACTTGACCATAGATTGGTGGAACTTAGAGGCTGTTAAGTTTGAAGCTTAAGTCCAAATAAGGTTCCGACAAACGAATAATCCAAAGGTCTGACTAAGCTCCATATTTCAATTTGATGAAGGAATGTTTAATAATAAAACTTGATTTCTCCTCCTTTTTTTTCTTTCTCTTTTTGCACTTCTTTTTCAAATAAGTGTTTGCTAAGGGACTAACAAAAGTAAAGTATATGGGGGTGATGAATCCCCATTCATCACTCTTTATTCCTTTATTTTAGCTAGAAACCTTGGCAAAATATCATGTAATTAGTCGTAAATAAAATAAATTCTCAAAATGCATGCATCATGTAATTAACCATAATTAGCATGTTTTTGCATAAAAATGAAGGAATAAAGAAATAAAGAAAAAGAGAGAAATATTTAGAATAAATATTGAGTGACCTAAACCCAAGGGAGGGTTTCACAAGGACCTGACCGCAAAATAAAATATGTAGAGAGAGATAGGGAAACTCAACATGGTGTGTTCGCCCGCAGCCATCCACCGCTCGACACCTGGCACTCACGTGCGCTCCTCGCGCGCCTCGGTTGGGTAATTGCGCCCATACCCCTGCAGTTTTATTTAGTTTTTATTTAGTCTTTGAAATAAATGTGCACTCTTGGGTTATTTGCATGTTTGGACCTCTAGTTTAGACTATTTGATATTCAATCCCTACTTGTGTGAGACACGTGCTTCGACACGTAATGTTTGGACATTTGGCAACTCTAATCCTGTAGTTCTAAGGCATTACTGTTTGCATGTTTATTAATTAGAATTACATTTTGATCCCTGTAAATGTGAACCACGTGCTGGGCACATCATATCGGGGATATTTGCATTATTTGGGCTGACGTTTGTGGGGTGTTCTGGATTGAATTTTAAGTTTTGAAAATTACATTTATACCCCTGTGAGTGTTGTATTTGGACATGTGCAAATTTGACGTGATTTTTGCACTATTACCCTTATAGTTTTGGAACGTGTTACATATTAGCCCTAAGAACTATGTTTTCTTGCGTATAGGTCCCTGTGTGTTGTAGCCTTTGTAGTGATTGAATAAAATATCAAACAAACTCCAATTCAAGTGAAAATTGGAAATATGACTCCTGCCATTGTGTAAAAATTTCACTAATTTTTTGGAACATTTTTATTGCTTTTTGCTATTTCTAAAATTAAAAAACCTTTATTTTTATTACTGTTTGGAAAAGAAAATCAACTAAAAATATAAAACTTGTCCAAAAATTCCAAAAAAATAGGGATTTCTTATTTTCTTGTTTTTTAATTTCTGACC
Organism: Ottelia alismoides; assembly: GCA_037367405.1. NCBI lineage: Eukaryota > Viridiplantae > Streptophyta > Magnoliopsida > Alismatales > Hydrocharitaceae > Ottelia > Ottelia alismoides. Next base: position 806,353 of record JAZKJV010009974.1, read on the forward strand.
AATTTTCGTGTCATTTGGATTTATAAAACCCCTAAACATCATAAAACATTAAAAACCTTATAAACATTCATAAAAAATCTATAAAATTCAAAAAAATACGAACTCTTTTTCTGTATCTTAGTTTTTGTATTTACTTTTCATAAAAATTGTATCTAGATTTTTAGAGCTAATTAGATATTTTTGATTAGCCTTTCAAGCCTGGCTACACAGTGATCCATTGTTTTTCCCTTTCTTGATTTTTAATAAAATCAACTAATAATTAGAAAATTCTGAAAAATTCACGAAAAACACTTAAAAAGATAAAAAACACAAAAAACAATTTTATTTGAATTTTTTGAGCATTTTTTAGTATTGCATAAATTGTTGAATTTGACCTTTTGATCCTTTCACATATATTTCTCTTATAATTTAAAAACACAAAAAAAAAATAAAAATACATAAAAGCCACTAAAGAAATATTTTATTCATTTTATTCATTTTGACTACTTCGTAGGCTGATCCGGCCAATCCGTGCTCCTTGAGTTCGACCCTGGTCGCTATACCAGGTTAAATAAATAGCGAAGACCGCTATTCGGATTTCATTTCTGATTACTATTATTTGGTAGTCTCTTCTTCTTACTGACTGAGTCTTTAAGATCTGGGCCACAACGAACCTTGTTTTTATACCTAGACCCGGGTCTCGATATATGATTCTCTCGGTCATCAGAGCGCCGCTCCGGCCTTTGCCTGGCCTCATGCGTAGGAGCTGGAGGGTCCCCTCTCACGGGAGTTGATCCGGAGCTCCAAGGTGGAGGGCAAACTAGGGTAGAAGAGGGTTCAAAAGTGGAAGGAGGTGACGGGTGGTTATTTGAACAAGTTCTGGAGCGGCTCGAAGATTGAGGAAAATCAGAGGATTCAGTGATTCAATCCCCAAGGCAACCCATAGGCGTGTATCATGGAAGAGTAGGGAGAAAAACCGCATAAGAAACCATCATGAAAGTAGGAACGAGGTGGCCTAGGAAAAATCCGCAAAAGCGGACAAAAACCAGGTCTGACGCATGACAGATGGGGAGTCATACAGTTGACCCGCAGTCAAGTGTCAGACTAACCTGGTTGGTCCACGTGGACCAACCAGGAAAAACCTCTGAAAAATATTTAAAAAATCATTTTAAATTAGTAAATGAATTTATTAATTTTCGATTGTTAAATATAAAATGTTTATTATTTTACAAAGAATTTTATTACGATTTTTATTTATTTTTTCGTGGTAAAAAATAACAAGTTGCCTTTTTAGGCCTATATAGGTATATTTATCTATGTATTTTAATATTTTATTTTTATTTTGTGAATTTTATTTATTTTTTTTGTCTATTAATTTATATATTTATAAATATTTTTATACTCTTATATATATTTTTATTTTATTTTTCTGATGTGTTTTGTACACTTAATAAAATAGAAATATTAATTATATAGGTTTGTGTACAGGTATTTGATGAATCCACATTTCATCATCTTTATTCTATCATTTTGGCACCAAAAACCCTAGCAAATACCTGTAAATATCATTAAAATCATCATCTTAGCATTCATGCATGTGCATCTAAATAGTGTATAAATTACCGTAATTAAAGCCAAAATTATATAATAAATAAAGAAAAGAAAAAGAATAAAATATTGTAAACCCCGAGACCTAGGCATCTTGATGAATAGGTCGACAAGGAATAAAGTAGGGGGAGATAAGGGTCAAATACCTATATTATTTTAATCATTCTTTATTCATTTTGGGACCTATTTTTGGTTCCACTTTTTATACATCCAATAAAGAAACTTTGTACATGAAAGTTGTAGATAATTAAATAAAGAAAAATACAAAATTGATTTCACAGAAAAAACAATGTACAGATAAAAAGTTATGCTCTGAATAAGAATCCAGAATCCCAACTTCCCAGACCCGTATCTCACAAATGACAACTCCAAATGCAACAAACTCACCTTTAATTGTATATAGAATAAAATAAGCTATTTAATGGTGGTGGTTTTGCATTTGGCGGAGCTACGGTTTGAAAGTTGAGTTTTGGACCCACATTGTATACTTATACAGATTAAAATATTCAAATTATTATTTACTTATTATTTTTTATAACTTTATATTTTTATAATGTTGTAAATATTACTTATAATAATTGTGAATATTAAAATCAGAATAAAAATGTAAATAAAACTCAAAATAAAATACATGTATGTATAATACATAGGTATTATACCTGTACCTATACCTATCTAAAACATACTTCTATTTTATTAAATATACAAAACATATCATAAAAATAAAATAAAAATATATTTGTGTATATAAAAGTATTTTATAATTTTAGAAAATAATAAATAAAAATAATAGAATTAAAATACACAAAATAACAATAAAGTACTAAAAGTGTATAGGTATTATACATATAAGGGGTGTAAATATAAACTTACGAAAATAGGCCTCATAAAAATAAATAAAAATCAAAATAAAATACTACATAGAATTTTAAGCATTTTTCATTTAATAATCAAAAATTAATTCGGCCATTTTCGATTTTTAAATGAATTAATAAGAATTTTTGGGTCTTTTCCCTGGTTGGTCCACGTAGACCAACCAGGTGCGACCGACTTTTGACCAGCGGGTCAACAGCCTGTCCTTGACCCCTAGGTTTGCGTTGGCCTCGTTTTCTCCCCCTTTGGCAGATTTTTTGAGGCCATGCCGTCCACCTTCTGCTGCCAATCTCTTCTGAGATCTTGTTTCCTGTAGATCCACCTACCTCGCCGACCTCCTAGATCTACCCAGATCTTCTCCTCTCGCCCGTGACTCCTCCTCGAAGTCCGCTGCCTCGCCACTCTTCAAATACAAACCCATCACTTCCTTCCCCGGGTTCAACCGCAAACTTCACCGATTTTTCCCCCCTCGATCGTCCTGAAGGTGTCTGGAGGTGACAGCTCCGACCCCTGAGCGTCAAGGCGGCTGGACAGTGACTGGTTGACGCGCGTTCCACACGGGTTGAGGTGGACGGCGTCCAACCACGTCACTGTCCAGGCCCTTGAGGTGTCTGTTATCCCCTTATTTTCTTCGCCAAAGCTTAGTCATTACCTTAGGATCATTTCGCCCCTTTTTCCTCGTCAAATCGCCCATCAGATCGCTTCATCGATCACCTCGCCGGAGCGCAACTCCGGCGAGAACCCATTTCGCCTTCCACGCTATTTCGAGAGCCACCAGAGGTCGAGGCATTTTGCCCTCGACCTCCATAACCTCTTTGTGCAGGTACCTGGATACACTAACGCGTCTGGAGCGTTTTTGGGACCTCGCCGGAGTTCCTGGAGCTGCGCATCTTCCTCCTCGCCGTGGAAGAGCTCCGCCGCTCTCCGTGCCATTCCGTTGCTTCCAGACGACAGAGGGGACCAGCAGCAATTGCTTGGACCCATCTTGAAGCCCGTTGACCACCGGAGCAAGGAGCCTTCGCCGGAGGAAGGTCGCCACGGCGGCCCTTCTTCCGTGTTCTTCCAGCGTACCTCTGCGCCGTCCGATCAACGCCAGCTCCTCCAGGCGTCCACCTACCGTCTGATTGAAGCCCTCAGCTGCCGTAGATCTCCTCGCGGAGATCTAATCCGAGGCGTCGGATCTGAAGGGGTATCGCACCCTCCCGCGTCGACACGTGGCCTAAGTGCCACCTTCTCAGTCGTGCGATCCACCCCTGGATTGGGTAATTTTGCCTTATACCCAGTCAATTGTTGTATTTCGTAAAAACCTTTTAAACTTTCGTCTGCCTTGTTAAAAGTTTTGTAATAATTGCTAAAAGACCCTTGCAGTTTTAGATATGGCAGTTAGGTCCTCCCCCTGGTGCACGTGCCAGTGACGCGCGACTGAGATTTTTGCGAAAAGGACCCCTGGGTTTTGTGTCATTTGAGTTTAGTCCCTAAACATTGATGAACAGTTATAATATTTATTGGACTTTTGCAATCTAGCCCCTCAGTTTTTGCGTATTTACGTTTATATCCCCGCGAGGTCGCGTGCGCGTCACGTGAGCCTGGGAAGTTTTGCAACAAAGCCCCTGCGGGTTGTGTGATTGCATTTTGGCCCAAAAGATATTTTATTAAGTAGTAATTTTGCGCGAAAATTGCAGGCGTGTCCCCATAGTTTTGTATATTTGCTAAAAGGTCCCCGACAGGCCTTTCATTTGTGTTGTCTTGCTCTATTTATTTAAGGCCTCTTTTTAAGCCCAAAATTCCACAAAAATAGGGTTAAGCTCCTGTGCACCTGTTCTTCCACGCCAACAATTTAGTTTTTGATTTTATTTTATTTTTATATTTATTAAAAATCAAAAACATGCTTTTTATTCACTATCTAGTTAGAAAATGCCAAAAAAATATTAAAATACCTCTAAAAAATCCAAAGAAATTCCCTAGTGTCTATTTTAACCTATTTTAGTGTCAGTCCAAAAATCACTAAAGATTTCAAAAGCAAAACACAAAAAATTTAAAAACACTCAAAAACTTCAAAAAAATATAGAAAATCCTAGAAAACTCCAAAAATTACAAACTCAGTTTCTGTTTGTTCTAGATTCTATTCTCTTTATGTTAAAAATAGTGTGTACAAATTTTGTGGCTATTTTCTATTGCTACTTCTAGTTTTTTCTCCAGCCAGTAGCTTGCCCACTGTTTTCCCTTAGTTCAGTGTTTAAAAATACCAAAAATTCCTTGAAAAATCCCCAAAAACCATAAAAACAGTAAAAAATCCTAAAAATATCAAAAACATTTTATTTCTGAATTTTTGGTGATTTTTGCATATTTTTTATAAATACTCTATCTTGTCTTTTATTACATTGTTTTAAATTCCAATATTGAAAAAGAAAAAAAATAGATAAAATATAAAATTATAAAAATCAGAAAACTAAAAATCAAAATACAAAATTAAAAATTAAAATAAAAAAATTAAAAATTAAAAACCCACAAAAAAATTTCTTTGCTTGCTTGCTTAGTGTGGACATCACACACACTCACTTGTGCACACTTGTTTGAATTACCCTGTTTGCTCCCTGTGTTCGAACTCTCTGCATACTTGCCCTTTACACCATTTGTGCAGAGTTAAAAATAAATTTTAACTCCACATCATTTCTAATTTATTGATCTTTAGTGTGGGTTAATTGTTGATTAATTTCAGAGTTGATTGGTCGACACTTCGACTGTGTTCCCGCCTTGTGTGGAACACAAGACCAATCGATTTTTGAGATTATCAAATGGCGCCGTTGCCGGGGAGCTACAGCGAGTAGTTCTCATTTTTGTTTGCTTGTGATTGTTGTCTACCATAGCTTCAGTTATCTCTCTTGCACTTTTGATACATATATTGATTGAGCTATTCTGACCATCCTTTCTTGTCTTCTTGCGAGGGACCGCGGAGCAAGGCGGATCGCTTAGGTGACCCGGAGCATCCTTGGGAAGCGGAGCCGGCTTTTCTTTAGCCAAGCCGGCAGGAGAGAGCAGGAGGAGTGAGAGAGAGTGGTAGATTTGTTGCAATTTATTTTTGTGAGAGAGTGATTCATTAATTTGTAATAATACAGGTACTTGGACTTTTTGGACACTCCGGGCCTAATTTCCGGGTGTTTGTTCACCCGGGGGCTCACCGCAGTTTTTGTCGAGATTTCACCGTTGTCATTTGCCAGTTTTGATTTCATTTTCACTTTCTTTTGTGGATTGAGCCCTTAGTTTTAGGCCTGCTTGATCGATTAAATTAGGTCCAAACACACTAATAACCTTTGCATGTACCTATAGCTCGTACTTGGACTTAGTTTAATTAAACAGTTAGCTCCCTTTCTTAGATCCACCGCACCGCGAGCCCTCCCCATCAAGCGCTACTCCTGAACTCGATGTGTCGAGAAGAGGAGGGGAGGGTCTAGACCGGACTCTTAGGATTGACGATTGGTAGTTGACTTGTGGTTCTTCACGCTAGCAGTTGCCTATCTTAGGACGATTTCCGCATTGCATATCGGCATATGGACTAGATTTATAAATTTCTGCTTTGCATCCCGCATGGAGAGAGCTGGGATTCGTTGTAAGTCTTCTTACTTTGCATTCATCATTTAGGCACAAAGGTGAGATTTCCATCTTTGTGTCGACTTGCACGACTTTTTCGACTCTATTCTCCCTCTGTTTTTGGACAAAGTAGGATCAAGAAAATACAAAAATCGTTAGGCGCTTGTTTGAATCTACTCAAAAGAAGCGATAACACCAAAAAAAATTAAAAAAGGGACTGCTAAGAAAACCTTGACCAAAAATAAAATTGGTAATTGGATTCATTGATTGGGGAGAGTAACACCCTCACTTGTTTTCAGGTTGCATGGGAAGGTCTCCTTCCAAGTGAGGTGAGCATTTCGTAAGGATTAGAGCCAAAATCCCAGCTTCTGGCTGCCTTGTGTATCGCCTGGATTTCCGAAGTATTGGCGCTTCTATCGTACGTGGACGAGTAGGGCTTGGTCAACATTGGTGACTCTCTATTGTGTAGAGCATCGACCTTGTCCGAAGTATCGAGCCTAGGTCACGCCTTCACGGGGGTGTCTGTCTCATCGTCTCGCGTCCGAGTAGGTTCTTGCACGCTCACGGGTGATTCCGTTGCGAGCGAGTTCCGAAGTATCGGTTTCGCCTATTGGCTTCCTCTCTTATTCTTTGGCTGAGTAGGGATCCAGGAAGGGTTACAAGGACCTCAAAAAGTGCAAGCTACAGGTTACACAGGAGGAGGACAAGTACGGGATACTCTTCCGGCAGTACTCTCTCTCCTTTAGGCGTAGCGCTCTAAGGACTCGTGAAAAGATTAATTCCTGAATTCAAGCTAAAACCGAAAAGATAAAAGCCGAACCTTCACGGCTTCATGTGTTGAGTTGGTGAATTCACCCCTGTCTTGTGTTTGATTGCTAGTTTTATCTAAGGTCAAGATCAAAAACACGGCACAATTGTGCACAATTTTGCTTCTCACTTTTTTCTTCTTCTTCTGCATTCCCTCTGCTCTTACCAATAATCAAGATGATGGGACAGAGATCTCTTAGGCCGACTTTGTCGGCACCGCTATCCAGCACTCCTCCTTATTCATCTAGGACTACCTCGGAGAGTCCGCTCTCCGAGCCTGAGTTTACCTCCACCCTGTTCCCCCTCGACCACCCTTCCCATTCTCCTTCCCTCAGTCCAATTGTTTCAGAATTCAGTGCATCACAGAGTTCAGATTATTCGACAGCACCTGAGATGGCCTCTTTTGCTTTCTCAGAGAATCCAGTGATGGCAGATAGAGGCAAGCACCCAGATGACCATGATCACCCTCCGTTCATAATTGATCAGGTGGCCATCAACAATTCCTTGTTAGCATCCCTGGAGACCATGCATAGACAGATCCGTGACCAGGGTACCTTCATGGGTGATCTGATGAGAGAGATAGCTCAGATGCGAGAAAACCGACCTGGGGGCGATGGCGGTGGAGGAGGAGGAGGACCTGATGCAGGAGGAGGCGATCCAGACGCTGAGAGACCGCCACAGACCATTATGAGGGAATTACACAACCCAGCTGCGTCCCTCACTCACCGTTGGATCTGACTTCCGCCTATCCATGGAGATTTCGAGCTTCGGCCCCATACCATTCAGCTCCTACCCAAATTCCATGGGTTGCCGACCGAAGAGCCGCACCTCCACCTCCAAGAATTTGAGATGATATGCAGCACCATCCATGATAGGTTGCTGACTGAGGACATGATCAAGATGATCGCTTTCCCATTTTCATTGGTTGACAGAGCCACATATTGGCTCAAACACTTGGGACGATTCGTCGATACTTAGGCAGATCTCCGGACCGTATATTTGAAGAAGTACTATCCTCTCGGTCGGACCAATGCTGCTAGAGCCATGATCAGCAATTTTGTCATGATCCCAAATGAACAATTCCATGAAGCCTGGGATCGATTCAGAGAGCTCATCGACCGGTGTCCACATCATGATATATCCAAGTCCAATCTGGTTCAAAGTTTCTTCTGTGGGCTGACACCGGAGCTGCAGGGGCTTGTCAACTCCTCCTGCGGTGGATCATACTTCTCCAAGGGTGAAGACGACGTCTGGGCCATCTATAAAGGCATGGCAGAAAATTCAACTGTGATGACCCAAGCCAGAGTCTACACACAACAAAAACCACCGCAGGGAGGAGGATTATTCCAGAGGATCGCCCGCATCGATGCCGATCCCAATACATCGTCGGTAGCCGCAGCCCAAGCCGAATCAGCCGCAGCCGACATGGGCATTATCAGTGAGAAATTGGACCGCATGGAGATCCTCGAGAAGAAGCAGAACCAAGGTCTTGCACAGATGGACCTTCTCACCAAAACTATGAGTGACCTGAAAACTCAAATTTTATGCATTCAAGAGGCACAAGCTCAGTCCCAACAGCCTCCCACGTCACGAGCCGACTCCAGCAGTAGCAGTTCCAACCAACCCTCTACCTCATACTGCCAAGTGAATCATATCCAGGCAGAGCCGGTTCCACTGCTACAGTACTACCCAGCGCAGCCGCCACCTTCGGACACACAAATGGTGGTCTATCAGCCGGAGCAGCCACTGGCAGTTCTTCCTCCACCCTCCTTCGAGGAGGACCCATTGATGGAAGTTAATGGGATATGGTACGACCGGTACCCTCAGCCCGGGATTCGTCGTGATCATCCCGGATTCCGTTGGGGCAACGGTGGCTCCTCCTCCCAGCAGTAGAATCCTGCCCAAGGACAGCAGAACAACCAGCAACCACAGCAGCCCCAGTATGCCCAGCAGCAGCAGTATCAGAGTGGTCCTCGTCCCGCCTATCAGGGACAGCAGTGGAGGCAGCGACAGCAGCCTCAGCAGTCTTATTCCCATCACCCCCAGTATCAACCACTGCATCAGCAACAACCCCATTTCCAGCAGGGACAACCGTCCGGTTCTCAGGGTCCCGCTTTTGAGAACCCAGCTCTCGATGATCTTGCCCGCTTGCTCTCCGAACAGCGAGCATCCTTCAGGCAAGAAATGGATGAATTCCGGCAGGAGATGAGGGAGATTATCAAAGGGAAGGCCGCCATACCCGCTCAGATTGAACCTAACCCGAACAATCTGAAAAGAAAGTCTGAGCAGGTAGAGTTTACAGAGGATACCGCTCCTAGTGACTATTTGAACGATATGTCGTATTCTTTCTATGATGCTGATTTTGTGACTACTAGGAGCGGTAGGATGCCCGCCGGCGGCGCCTCTTCTGAGCGACAACAACCAACTGAATCAGGAGCGCCATAGGAGCAGAGTAGCGGTGCTGATGCCGCTAATGATGATGTTGAAGACGGTGGTCCTAATGCCACCAATGATGGAGTTCCAGACGACGGTACTGAAGCCGTCGTGATACCAGATGCAGACGGTGGTGTTGAAGCCACCATTTTGGATGCTGAGCTAGAGCGCGGTGCTGATGACGTAGAAACAGGTGCCGGTGGTGGTGCTGAGGCCACCACTTCTACTTTTGTTGAGCCTCCCTCTGTGATGTTACCATCTTTTGTATCTATGGACTGTGGTAACAACAAAAAGAACAAAAATATGCATAAAGGAAAGGTTTCTGTTCACATTGCGGATCCATATGTGTTGAATGATGATGATTGTGTGAATCCTTCTTCCTCACAGGCACGGGAACCTATTCCTAGTCCTCCATATGTGGAGGCCCCCACCATCCCCTTCCCTGAGGTACTCCGCCGAGCTAAGGGGAATAAACGAGAAAATCCCAAAAAAGAGCAACAGGTAGAGTTCGGCAATCAGATGATAGACAGATTTCATATTCAGCTGACTCTACAAGAAGCACTCGAGCACATCCCCCTCTTCAAGAGGAACCTGAAAGAGAAGACTACCATCCGCAGGAAGAGGAGGACCACAGAGATCAGATCCATGTGCTCACTCATTCCACTTGTTGTACCATCCAGAACAAGCTTCCAGCCAAGCGACCAGACGCAGGAGCTCCCTATGTCAGATGCGAGATTCAGGAGCAGCAGTTTAATCGTACTCTATTAGACAACGGCTCTTCAATCAACCTTCTTCCGGCAGCCTTACTCGACCGATTCGAGTTTGGTCCTCTTCTTAGGAGCAGGACAGTCCTTCAGTTTGCTGACAGGTCGACTAAGAGGCCGAAGGGGTTGTTGAAAGATGTGGTCGTTACCATTCACGGCATGAAATTCCCCGTGGACTTCGTTGTGTTGGACATGGAGATCCCTGAGTCGGTAGCTGATGCCCCCATCATTCTCGGACGTCCATTCCTTGGCCACAGCCAAGGCGGTGACCGACCATGATAGCGGGAAGGTATGCTTTCGCGTAGAGGGCGAAACCATACAAATAGAGACGATCGAGGAGACCAGAGCTAGAGAGTTAGAATGCTCAGAGCAGTCCAGTGAAGCAGTGCAGATAACAGAGGAAGAGCTAGACATCCACCAGGTTTGTGATTTTGAGATGACTGATGATGAATCCAACTGGATAGATCCGGTAGCACCGACCCTCACCTTTCCTACAGATTCACTATACCTCAAGCTCATAGCAGTCGAGAGCCGGGAGAGCACACCCCTGGATAAGGATACACTTGAGGCTGACAGTGCTGTGATGAGTGGTGCCAATGATTTTCATTCATGCTCATCTTCTTCTGATCCCTCGGACTCAGACATTGATTAGGATGATTTTGATGAATATTTACCATGTCTGATTCCTTCTGAGCCAACAACCATGACAGAGTGCGAGCCAGTGCAGTTCATTGATGATTCAGCAGGCCGCCTTCCGTCGAATATTCATGCAGAGCGAGAGTTCTCACACGCAGATCTGGTCACCTTCACACAGACATATCAGAAGCCAGATCTGCCACCTCCCAGTTGTCCAGAACGGAAACCTCTGTCGCAGTCCATGAAGTACAGATTCCTTGCTGGAGAGCCAGACATGTACCCAGTCATTATCTCAGCAGATTTGACTGGAGAACAAGAATCTCGTCTGATGGAGGTTCTTGAAAGAAACCGCAAAGCAATCGGTTGGAGTATAGCCGATCTCTAGGGGCTGAGCCCAAATCTTTGCTCCCACCACATTTATCTCGAGGATAACGCTAAGCCGTCGCGTGAGTTCCAACGACGGCTGAACCCGAATCTTCGAGACGTAGTCATGATGGAAATTTCGAAGTGGTGGAGTGTCGATTTCATCTATCCCATCTCCGACTCCAAATGGGTAAGTCCTTTACATGTGGTACCCAAGAAGACGGGTATCACTACAGTTGTCAATGAGTCTGGAGAGGAGATCGCTACCAGAGTACCTACTTCTTGGAGGGTCTGTGTGGACTACAGACGATTGAATGAGGCCACCAAGAAGGATCACTTCCCGCTACCCTTCATTGATCAGATTATCGAGCGGCTAGCCAGGAAGAGTCATTACTGCTTTCTTGACGGGTACTCTGGATATAATCAAGTGGCCATTGCGCCTGAAGATCAGGAGAAAATGACATTCACCTGTCCGTTTGGGACGTATGCTTTCAGACGGATGCCCTTTGGTCTATGTAACGCTCCGGCGACATTCCAAAGGTGCATGTTGTCCATATTCTCGGACATGGTGGGAGACTGTTTAGAGGTCTTCATGGATGACTTCTCGGTCTATGGCGACGGGTTCGATGCTTGTCTTGACTGCCTAGACCGTGTGCTGAAGCACTGCATTGAGGTCAATCTTGTCTTATCGTGGGAGAAGAGTCATTTCATGATGACTCAAGGGACGGTCCTTGGTCACATCGTCTCCAATAGGGGCATGGAGGTCGATCCAGCCAAGGTGGATATCATCAGAAAACTCAATCCACCGTCCAACTTGCGTCAGTTACTGTCTTTTCTGGGGCATGTCGATTTCTACCGACGGTTCATTCAGGACTTCAGCCGAATTGCCCGACCGCTCACTGACTTGCTGACGAAAGACACCGAGTTTATTGTTAATGATAAGTGTCTTGCGTCCTTCGAGACTCTCAAAGAGATGGTTGTTTCAGCTCCTGTCCTTCAGCCACCCGATTGGTCTCTCCCATTCAAGATCATGACGGATGCTTTAGATTTTGCCGTTGGGGCTGTGCTTGGACAGAGGAGGGATGGATTACCTTTTGCCATTCACTACGCCAGCCGGACTTTGGATGCCGCTCAGCGGAATTACACTGTGACTGAGAAAGAGATGCTGGTCGTAGTCTTCGCTCTTGATAAGTATCGATCGTATATTCTCGGATCTAGAGTGACAATCTACACTGATCACACCGCCATCCGGTACTTAATGGCCAAGAAGGATGCCAAAGCACGTCTGACCAGATGGATCCTTCTACTTCAGGAATTTGATATTGAGATTAAGGATAAGCCTGGAGTCAAGAATGTGATGGCGGATCATCTCTCCAGATTGGAGAATCTTGAGGAATCTGAGCCCGGCGCACCTATCACAGAGACATTTCCAGATGAGGCGATCTTGGCGGTCACCTCACTCCCATGATATGCTGACTTTGTAAACTATCTTGTCGCCAAGACAGTCCCTCAGGGTTGGCCCAGGCAGAAACTTGAGACCTTCCTAGCTAAGGCCAAGTTTTACCATTGGGAGGATCTCGTCCTTTATCATGAAGGAGGGGATAGTATCTGGAGGAGGTGCATTCCTCAAGAAGAGCAGCATAGCGTCCTCACATACTGCCACAAGCTTGAGGCAGGAGGACATCATTCTGGAAAAAGGACAGCACAGAAGGTGCTTCAATCCGGCCTATGGTGGCCTACTCTCTTCAAGGACTCTGATGAGTTCGTGAAGAGATGTACTGACTGTCAGAAAATGGGAACCTGCGAATAGAGAGACATGATGCCCATGCAACCCATTCACTTCTGTGAGGTCTTTGATGCATGGGGGATTGATTTCATGGGCCCATTTCCTAAGAGCCAGGGATTCGAGCATATTTTGCTCGCTGTGGATTATGTCAGTCGATGGGTTGAGGCTATCCCCGCCCGAGCCGCAGATGCTAAAACTGTGTGCAAATTCTTGAGGAAAAAATATTATTTCACAGTTCGGGGTACCTAGAGTCTTGATTTCAGACGGGGGGTCTCATTTCATCAATGACAAGGTTAGGGCCCTTGCAGACGAGTTCGGCATTGACCATCGGGTTGCCACTCCATATCACCCTCAGACTAATGGTCTTGCCGAAGTATCGAACCGGGAGATAAAAACTATCTTGCAGAAGGTTGTCCGCCCAGACCGAAAGGATTGGTCACGCTTTTGGACTCGGTCTTGTGGGCTTATCGGACTTCTTTCAAGAATCCATTGGGAACATCTCCCTTTCGACTCGTCTAGGGCAAGCCGTGCCATTTGCCAGTGGAGATCAAGCACAAATCTTTTTAGGCAGTCACTGAGTTGTTGTTAGATCCCGAGAGTATAGGAGACCAGAGAAGAGCAGAATTGGCAGCCCTGGAAGAATTGAGAGACACAGCCTTCTCCAACAGCCTACAGTACAAAGAGAAAGTGAAGACATGGCACGATTCGCATATCAGCCATAAACAGTTTGAGCCGGATCAGAGAGTATGGTTGTTTGATTCTAAGCTGAAATTATTCCCAGGGAAATTACAGAGCAAGTGGAAAGGTCCGTATGTGGTTAGGAAGGTACATGACAATGGCAGCATCGACATATCCGAACCGTCATCTTCCTCTACCTTCCGCGTCAATGGTCAACGCCTGAAACTATATCTGAATCATGACCCACCGACCATTGACGTTGCCCCCATCATTCTGGTATAAGATGTGCCCTTTGACTCTCACCATCTGCATCTCGTACATGGTGATCAATTCCATGTTCTGCTGTACAGATCATCTGTCCATATCACTCTATCCTCTGTTGATTTATTTTCTTCTTTTCTTCTTTTCTTCTTTTTTTTCCTTTTTTCTATTATCTTTATCTATCAAAAAAATGCCGCCCCTTGTAGACAGTCTTCTATACTTAGGACGTACTTTGTCCTAAGTATAGGGGGGTGTGCACCCCGAGTTGATTCTATTCTTTTCGATCCTCTCCATTGTCTCCTCTTCTTGTCTATACTTAGGGGTATTTTACCCTAAGTATAGGGGGAGACAATTCGAGTACGATCTGTTCATTCCCACCCTTGACCCTCCCTGCTTTGTGTACAGTCTGCTATACTTAGGATTATTTGATCCTAAGTATAGGGGGACGGTCAACTTCTCATTCTTTTGTTCATACCTTCATTTATTCTTTAGATTTTCCTATACTCAGTACGAGTTATGTCTTCTCTTGTCTCTCCGATCTATGAGGACATAGCTCAAGCTAAGTATAGGGGGTCGTATATACTACGTATATACTTTAGCCATAACTCGTACTTTCGTACTTTCGTATTTTCTTAATAATATGGCTAATTATTCTTTAAAAATTCATTAAAAATCATAAATAAAAAGGTGTTATCATTCCTCAAATTCTTTTTGTATATACTGATTAATAAATCAGGTGAAAATGTTTTTTGCAAAATGTTTGAAAAATAGTTTGAAAATCTTTGTGAACATCTATGAAAAACTATTTTTAAAATATTTTGTTACATGTTTTCAACCTGTGTAAAAATGTGTGATTTGTAAAAATTTATTTTCTTTGTGTGAAATAAAATATTTGAAAAATGATTTGCAAATGATTTGAAAAATGGTTGCAAAAATATTTGAAAAATCTATCTATACTGTTTTGAAAGCCTTTGCAAAATGATTTTCAAATGTGTGTACATGTTTGCAAAAATATTTGTAAAAACTATTTTGGACTATAGTTTTCACAAATTCTTTGAAAAAACTTGTGTCAAATAAGTTTGAGGAATACTTACATCACACCAAAATTCACTATATATATGTACTTATAAAATTGACCACTTACCCTTGTAAATTCTTAAAATCCACTTCTTGTAGATATAAGAAGCACTCCCATATATATATTTTTAACCTAGTTTTCAGCCAAAAACTTTTTGTGTTCAAAAATCCAAAAAAACATTTACAAAATTAAAATCCAAAAACATTTGAAAAATCTTTCTGAAAAATACAAAAAAATGCATCTACATATGCATCATTATCTTTTCAAAAATCCATAAAAAGTTTAAAATCTTTGAAAATTGCATCACAAAAATATTTTCTGCATAGCATTGCATGGCATGAGCATTTTTTGGATTGAGTTTGATAGTTGAACAAGTCTAAGTAAAATCCGGAGATTGGAGCTTGATTGGACCTTAAAATCTACCTAATAACAGGAACCTTATAGGAACTGGGTTTGAGGTACTTCAGGTCTAGTTGACTTAATTCTTTGAGGATCACGGGACTTAGTTCAATGGATTCTTGACTGCCTAAGTAGAGTATTTCGGAGCACATGCACGACTCTTGTTGATAATGACCTAACTTGGACACTTGCACCTTTCACCATAGCTCTCCACGGATGAGGTGGTGAGGAGGAAATTTCCTTTGGCTTGGGGTAGCATACGAGGGTAGTACTTCTAGGCGGAACCTCTCTTCTTCTTCTAGTGAAGGAAGTGCACCTCAACTTGGTCTAGCAGTGATGAAGGCTAAAGACAGAAGCTGTGGGTTGCAATAAAGCTTCAAAAGAGGGATAGTCTACTGGCTCAAGAGGAAAATTTCTTGTATATATGCTGCACCGTGTAGATATGTTGTACAGATGCAATTGAAAAAAAAGAGCAAAAAGAACTCCAAAAAAGTGGTGGGTCGGATTGAAAATTTAATAACCCCACCGGAGTGTATATAGTCCAATAAAGCAAAAGCTTATGGTATCCATGTTACATCTCATGAAGCTTGCAGCGGGATACTTAGCTACACTAGTTGAGCTCCCAAAATTCTATACCTCTTATTCCCCCTCTTCTTGAGCCGGTTGCACTTGAACTTAGAAGGGAATACCCCGCTTCTCGAGGAAAGAGTTGCTAGACCGAGGCATTAGAGTTACCAGGTTGGGGGAGGTTGTTTCTTTGTTACTTCTGAGTTGGGGAGCTACATATCACTTACACTGTATGAGTCAGACTCATAGTCGTAAGAATTTGCGTATGAGTTGAGGTATTTCTGACCTGGCTATTGAGGAGACTTGGACAGAGTTTGGGATTCTCAAGGACTGTTGGATTTCAAATTTGGTTCTCATTAAGGTTCCGACCGCACTAAAATTCCAAAGGTCCGACTTAAGCTCCAAACTTTGATTTTGTGAAGAGAAGTTTGATGATTAAACTAAATCCAAGTTCTTCTTTTTCTTTTCTTTCTTTTCTGCACTTATTGCATAAGTGTTTGCTAGGGACTAGCAAAAGTAAAGTATAGGGGGATGATGAATCCATATTTCATCATCTTTATTCTATCATTTTGGCACCAAAATCCCTAGCAAATACATGTAAATATCATTAAAATCATCATCTTAGCATTCATGCATGTGCATCTAAATAGTGTATAAATTACCGTAATCAAAGCCAAAATTATAGAATAAATAAAGAAAATAAAAAGAATAAAATATTGTAAACCCCGAGACCTAGGCATCTTGATGAATAGGTCGATAAGGAATAAAGTAGGGGGAGATAAGGGTCAAATACCTATATTATTTTAATCATTCTTTATTCATTTTGGGACCTATTTTTGGTTCCACTTTTTATACATCCAATAAAGAAACTTTGTACATAAAAGTTGTAGATATTTAAATAAAGAAAAATACAAAATTGATTTCACAGAAAAACAATGTACAGATAAAAAGTTATGGTCTGAATAAGAATCCAGAATCCCAACTTCTCAGACTCGTATCTCACAAATGACAACTCCAAATGCAGCAAACTCACCTTTAATTGTATATAGAATAAAATAAGCTATTTAATGGCATTGGTTTCGCATTTGACAGAGCTACGGTTTGAAAGTTGAATTTTGGACCCACATTGTATACTTATACAGATTAAAATATTCAATTTATTATTTATTTATTATTTTTTATAACTTTATATTTTTATAATGTTGTAAATATTACTTATAATAATTGTGGATATTAAAATCAGAATAAAAATGTAAATAAAACTCAAAATAAAATACATGTATGTATAATACATAGGTATTATACCTGTACCTATACCTATCTAAACATACTTCTATTTTATTAAATATACAAAACACATCATAAAAATAAAATAAAAATATATTTGTGTATATAAAAGTATTTTATAATTTTAGAAAATAATAAATAAAAATAATAGAATTAAAATACACAAAATAACAATGAACTACTAAAAGTGTTTAGGTATTATACCTATAAGGGGTGTAAATATAAACTTACAAAAATATGCCTCATAAAAATAAATAAAAATCAAAATAAAAAACTACATAGAATTTTAAGCATTTTTCATTTAATAACCAAAAATTAATTCGGCCATTTTCAATTTTTAAATGAATTAATAAGAATTTTTGGGTATTTTCCCTGGTTGGTCCACGTGGACCAACCAGGTGCGACCGACTGTTGACCAGCAGGTCAACAGCCTGTCCTTGACCCCTAGGTCTGTGTTGGCCTCGTTTTCTCCCTGCTTTGGCAGATTTTTCGAGGCCGCGCCGTCCACCTTCTGCTGCCAATCTCTTCTGAGATCTTGTTCCCTGTAGATCCACCTACCTCGCCGACCTCCTAGATCTACCCAGATCTTCTCCTCTCGCTCGTGACTCCTCCTCGAAGTCCGCTGCCTCGCCACTCTTCAAATACAAACCCATCACTTCCTTCCCCGGGTTGAACCGCAAACTTCACCGATTTTCCCCCCCTCGATCGTCCTGAAGGTGTCTGGAGGTGACAGCTCCGACCCCTGAGCGTCAAGGCGGCTGGACAATGACGGGTTGACGTGCGTTCCACACCTCCGGCGACCACCGTTGAGGTACTTCCAACCTCGGGCACGCCAGGCCCTTGAGGTGTCTGTTATCCCCTTATTTTCTTCGCCAAAGCTTAGTCATTACCTTAGGATCATTTCGCCCCTTTTTCCTCGTCAAATCGCCCATCAGATCGCTTCATCGATCACCTCGCCGGAGCGCAACTCCGGCGAGAACCCATTTCGCCTTCCACGCTATTTCGAGAGCCACCAGAGATCGAGGCATTTTGCCCTCGACCTCCGTAACCTCTTTGTGCAGGTACCTGGATACACTAACGCGTCTGGAGCATTTTTGGGACCTCGCCGGAGTTCCTGGAGCTGCGCATCTTCCTCCTCGCCGTGGAAGAGCTCCGCCGCTCTCCGTGCCCTTCCGTTGCTTCCAGACGACAGAGAGGACCTGCAGCAATCGCATGGACCCATCCTGAAGCCCGTTGACCGCCGAAGCAAGGAGCCTTCGCCGGAGAAAGGTCGCCACGGCGGCCCTTCTTCCGTGTTCTTCCAGCGTACCTCTGCGTCGTCCGATCAACGCCAGCTCCTCCAGGCATCCACCTACCGTCCGATTGAAGCCCTCAGCTCCCGTAGATCTCCTCGCAGAGATCTAATCCGAGGCGTCGGATCTGAAGGGGTATCGTGCCCTCCCGCGTCGACACGTCGCTTAAGTGCCACCTTCTCAGCTGTGCGATCAACCCCTGGATTGGGTAATTTTGCCTTATACCCAGTCAATTTTTGTATTTCGTAAAAAAACGTTTAAACTTTCATCTGCCTTGTTAAAAGTTTTGTAATAATTGCTAAAAGACCCCTGCAGTTTTAGATATGGCAGTTAGGTCCTCCCCCTGGTGCACGTGCCAGTGACGTGCGACTGGGATTTTTGCGAAAAGGACCCCTGGGTTTTGTGTCATTTGAGTTTAGTCCCTAAACATTGATGAACAGTTATAATATTTATTGGACTTTTGCAATCTAGCCCCTCAGTTTTTGTGTATTAACGTTTATATCCCCTTCAGGTCGCATGTGCGTCACGTGAGCCTGGGAAGTTTTGCAACAAAGCCCCTACGGGTTGTGTGATTGCATTTTGGCCCAAAAGATATTTTATTCAGTATTAATTTTGCGCGAAAATTGCAGGCGTGCCCCCATAGTTTTGTATATTTGCTAAAAGGTCCCTGCCAGGCCTTTCATTTGTGCTGTCTTGCTCTATTTATTTAAGGCCTCTTTTTAAGTCCAAAAATTCCACAAATATAGGTTTAAGCTCCTGTGCACCTGTTCTTCCACGCCAACAATTTAGTTTTTGATTTTATTTTATTTTTATATTTATTAAAAATCAAAAACATGCTTTTTGTTCACTGTCTAGCTTAGAAAATGCCAAAAAAATATTAAAATACCTCTAAAAATTCCAAAAAAAAATCCCTAGTGTCTATTTTAACCTATTTTAGTGTCAGTCCAAAAATCACTAAAACTTTCAAAAGAAAAACACAATAAATTTAAAAACACTCAAAAACTTCAAAAAAATATAGAAAATCCTAGAAAACTCTAAAAATTACAAACTCAGTTTCTGTTTGTACTAGATTCTATTCTCTTTATTTGAAAAATAGTGGACAAATTTTGTGGCTATTTTCTATTGTTAATTCCAGTTTTATCTCCAGCCAGTAGCTTGCCCACTGTTTTCCCTTAGTTCAGTGTTTAAAAATACCAAAAATACCTTGAAAGATCCCCAAAAACCGCAAAAACAGTAAAAAATCCTAAAAATATCAAAAACATTTTATTTCTGAATTTTTGGTGATTTTGCATATTTTTATAAATACTCTATCTTGTCTTTTATTACATTGTTTTAAATTCCAATATTGAAAAGAAAAAATAGATAAAATATAAAATTATAAAAATCAAAAAATTAAAAATCAAAATACAAAATTAAAAATTAAAAATTAAAAAACCACAAAAAAATTTCTTTGCTTGCTTGCTTAGTGTAGACATCACACACACTCACTTGTGCACACTTGTTTGAATTACCATGTTTGCTCCCTGTGTTCGGACTCTCTGCATACTTTCCCTTTACACCATTTGTGCAGAGTTAAAAATAAAATTTAAGTCCACATTATTTCTAATTTATTGATCTTTAGTGTGGGTTAATTGTTGATTAATTTCAGAGTTGATTGGTCGACACTTCGACTGTGTTCCCGCCTTGTGTGGAACACAAGACCAATCGATTTTTGAGATTATCAGTATTATACCTATGTATTATATACAAGTGTTTTATTTTTGTATTTTATTTATGTTTTTATTCATATTTTAATATACACATATATTATAAATAATATTTACAAAATTATAAAAATATAAAATTATAAAAATAATGAATAATAAATAAAATGAATATTTTATTCTTTATAAGTATACTATATGGTTTCAAAACTCAACTTTCAAACCATAGCTACACAAAATACGAAACTACCTTCATTAAATAGCTGATTTAAAATTATATACAATTAAAGGTGGTTTTGATGTGTTTCGAGTTTTTATTAGGGAAATACAGGTTTGGGAAGTTGGGATTCTAGAATCTTATTCAGATCATAACTTTTTCTGTACATTATTTTTTAGTGAAATCAATTTTGTATTTTTCTTTATTTAATTATCTATAACTTTAATGTACAAAGTTTCTTTATTTGAGTTATAAAAGTGGAATGAAAAATAGGTCCCAAAACGAGTAAAGAATGAATTAAATAAAAGGTATTTTTATTGTAATTTGGCACTTATCTCCCCCTAATTTATTCCTTGTTGACCTAGTCATAAAGATGCCTGGGTCTCGGGGTTTCGAGTCATAAAATATTTGCAATATTTTATTCTTTTTCTTTTCTTTTATTTATTCTATAATTTTGGCTTTAAAAACCGCATTTTATACTATTTACACAATAATGTATGGATGATAAAATGCATGAATTAACGCTATTTACATGCATTTACTAGGGTTTTTAAGGCCAAAATGATAGAATAAAAATGATGAAAAGCAGATTCATCACCATCATCACCACTGTCCTCTACATCATCATCTGCAGTGGTAATTTGTGGTACATCCTCCTCATGTCTTGCATTTGGTACATGCTCATATACATCATCTAGCATTACATGTGGAGCCCTCCGCAAAGGGACTGGCTCCATATCATCTGGCTGATAGCTGCTTGAAGGAGAGTACTTAGCAACCTTCTAGATGTCCTCAATGATTTGATCTTCAGAGAAGACCACATCCCTCCTCACCAACTTCTAATCAACTGGATCATACAACATATATCCAATATCATCTTGTCCATACCCAAGAAGATGCATTGCTTTGTCTTTGCGTCCAATTTGGACCTTTCATTCTTGGGAACATGCCCAAAAATGCGGCATCCAAAGATCGGCAAATGGTCGCATGAGACATTCTTTCCATGCCAAATTCTGGTAGGAATATCACCATCCAATGGTACATGTGGAGAGAGATTAATAACATGAACTACAGTAAAAAGTGCCCCACACCAAAAGGAGTTAGGCAACTTAGCCTCAGAAAGGAGACATATGATTCTCTCCATCAGGGTCATGTTCATTCTCTATACAACGTCATTCGCCATGGCATCTTGGATGGAGTCTTCTGGTGCCTGATACTATAAAACCTGCAATACTCATCAAATGACCTAATATACTCACCACCATTATCATTTTGGATGCACGTCAGATTCTTTCCAGATTGTCGCTCCACTAGGGCAAGAAAATTCTTGAAAAATACAAGAACTTGTCCTTCCTCTTCAAGTCATAGACCCAAACTTTCCTATGAAATCATCAATGAATGACAAAGTAAAGTACACCACCAAGAGAGCTTACTTTCAACAGACCACAAACATCTATGTGAACAAGTTCCAATGGTTGCATCTTCCCAAAAGATAGATGGCTCTTAAAGGAGACTCTCATCTGCTTCCCAGTCAAGAAGTGTGTGCATCTCTCCGGCATATTTTTCTTGACATCTGTCAGCATATTCTTCTTCACCAAACACTGCAGCCTCTTCTCGCTCATGTTCCCCAGTCATCGATGTCACAACTCAGTAGATTTTGCATCTCCAATCACATATGCAACATCATGGAAGATGGATGTATTCATTATGTAAAGATTGTTGCTATACTTCTTTCCACGAACAACAACCAAAGATCCTCGGGTAAGCTTCAATTGACCGTCACTAAAAATGTTAAGGTATCCTTCATCATCAAACTTACCTGCAGAAATGAGATTTAAGTGCATGTCCGTTGCATGCTTCACATCTTTGACCGTCAACACCGCTCCATTGACATTCTTCAATGCAATATTGACAATGTCAACAACAATGGACAAAGAACCATTCTCCATCTTCAATGTACTGTAATCACCAACTGTATATGAAGAGAAAAACTATCTCTGAGATGTGACATGTAGAGCAGTTATGTTATCAACAAGCCAAGAAGTACCATCATGTGCGACATTTACCATCTCATCATCACAGACAATGAGAAGCTTATACTATGCAAATGTGGTAATTTGTTTATTCTTTTTCTCTTTCTTATCGCCACCATTCTTGTTATCTCTCTTAAATTGGTAGCAATACTTCTTGATGTACCCTTTCTTCTTGCAATAGTGGTACTTCATATTCTGATATCTGGATCTGAACTTGCTTCTGCCATTATCTCTACCGTATCAGTCTTCATCCGGCTCCTCCCCTGTTCTCTATGACAAGAACCTCTGAATGTGAAGAGCTTCCTTGAGTTTTTCATCGCATCTTCTCATTGAGAATGCTAGACTTGACTGTCTCCAAAGAAATGACCACATTGACTGCAAAATTCGTAAGTGGGACTCTGAAAGTCTCATATGAATATGATAGAGTAGCAAGCTGTAACAGTCCCAACATCTCACCTTCAAATTTTATCCCCATGCTCGTCAAATGACTAGTAATTCATCAGAATTCATTCAGAAAATCTGGTACAGAGTTGCCTTTTTTGAACGTCAAATTCACTAGTCTCTTGAGAAGAAACAGTTTGTTACTTTCCATCTTAGAGGCATAAAGATTTTCCAACTTCAACCACAAACTTCTAACGTGACTTTCATATTTGATATGGTTGTAGACATTCTCATTAACAAAGTAATTTACAAAGACAAAAACATGCTCGTGTTCAAACTCTCATTCCTCGTCAATTTTGGCTTTGGACTTATGCGTGGAGAACATCAGAAGATGTATAGCCTTCACAAATAAAAGATCATTCATCTTATTCTTCCACAAATTATAATTAGTCTCATTAAGACTAATCATCCTACTGGAAACAAACTCCATCTTATAATCAGCCATTGAACTATGCTCTGATACCACTTGTTGGGAACAGATCCACCGTATAGATTGAATTGCGAAAAATTATCAAAGTTGATAAGTGGATCATGCGCGATATATCACTACAAGTACGAGAAAAATATCTCAACCACAGAAAAAATGAACCACATATGCACGGAGAATTTTTAACATGGAAAACCCTCAAGGTGAGGGAAAAATCACGGGGATGATCGTAACCTAAAATCAAGCACTATAATCGAAGTAATCTCCCATGAGGGACTTAGAAAAGGTCGGCCCTCAAACGGTGCTACAAATCACCAAACAATGGAGAATAAAGAGGACAAATAATACACAATGATAAATCTATTGCCAAATTGTAGGGAAGAATGATGCAGAAGAACTGTTCCAAAGGTTACTCTCTCCGCACTTAACGGCAACCACGAATCTTCTTTCTCATTCCTCTCTCTCTTATTTCTTTCTTGTGCTAGGAGAGCCTGTGTTGGGATGATCCTGTTATGCACCACATGCCCTTTATTTATACTTCATCGAGATGTGAAAATAAGGAAACATGAATTCCTACTTTTAATAGGATTAGAAAAAGATGACTCTTAATCAAAAAATGTAATTGATCTCCTCCTCCAATTAGTAATTGGTTTTTTCCTTTTTCAAATAGGACTACCAATATCCTATATATTTTTATTAGGTTCCCACAAGGTGGGGAACCCATGCAACAGTTCGACGAAGATGGGAAGGTGAAGTTCGGGACAGTTGACATACATATTAAATGCGCTAAGCTTGAAAAGATCCCGAACTCTTGGCCGATGACGTCGATGAAGGGAATGCTATATAAGTGGAGAATGGTGAAGTTCGTGCATTTTGTCGACTTGGCGCAGGTTCTTCTCCAAGAATTGTTTCGAAAAGCCCTAGAGGATCACCAAGCGGAGTTCGTGAACCATGTCAACTCAGATGGGTCGGAGATCGTGGAGGTTATGTTCTTCACGGTTGGATTCCATGTCATCTTCTTGGATCATGTTCCAGACATTAAACGAACAGAGGGAACAAATGTGAGGCAGATAAGCTTGTGGAATGATCCCGAGCGTACAACGTTGATCAAGAGCTCTTATAACGACTGGGAGGTAAATTGAGGTCGTGTGGGAGGGTAACGAGATAATGGAGCGTCGGAGGGAGGGGAGTACTCTCTGCCACTTCCATCCATTTAGAGCGTCACAGTGATTTCCTCTGCTAAAATGCAGGAAACTGTTGGATGAGAGATAGGATGGGGTCGGGGATAGTTGTCCCCCTATCAATGCCACTCATCTTCCATCCGACGGTTCCCTTGCATTATAGCAGGGGAACCACTTATCCTCTCTGATTTAGAGGAGCTGGGAAGAGGAAAACCAAGGAAAACCAATCGTTTGTTGTAAATGGCATTTACATCAGGTGATGTAATGCACTGAGAACGTCAGATGAGGATCCGACGACCCTCATAGGAGGCCGAGATAGAGGGCTCTCATCTCGAGGACGAGGATAGGTGATCGAACGGTCGAAGGGTCTATTGTAGAGCTTGGTGCAGTATATCCTACAACAGAGGATCCTCCAATATTGGAAACCACCAATCCATCTCCTCAAAGTCAGCGGTCAAGTTGATGTGTGCACGTAATATCGGGTTAGGGCGTAAATATACACTGTAGATAAAGATCAATATATATTAACTCTTACAAGAACGCAGGAGTAAATATCTATTATGGGCGGCACTTCCATTTTGCAATTGTCCAAAATTTCATCCCTGTCCTTATAAAGATGATAAAACCTAATTGCCACCAATCATTGCAGTGCAACCTTCGAAATTTTCAAAGATAATGGTTACAAATATTTCTGTTTCCATTTGCCATCAGTGCATTGCGCATTGCCACATTTTTCTTTATTGTCATAATTGTTTAGCACGATCGTGCATTTATGTAGAACATTGTTACTTTTTTTAGATAATCGGTGCATTCCCCTACTTTCATCTTTCATTACCTTTTTTTCTAGTAGAATGTAGGAATTGGGAAATTTGAACCTTGGTCTATTGTTGAGGAAGCCACTACTCAACTACGAGACCAATTATTGATTTTGTAGAACATTGTTACTATGTATGTCGTATATGTATATACGCTTTTGCTCATATACAGCATTTCACATCTACCAATTAAACACATGTACATCGAACTTGATTTTATTTGGACAGCAATATGTACAGAAGATTTATTCAGACAGCTATATGTACAGAAATGTCCGAATACGATACCGCGATTTCGATCAAACACTCGGTGTTATGTGCATGGTGATGGCTATATATATATATATATATATATATATATATATATATATATATATATATATATATATATATATGCATAGAGCACGAGGTGATCGTCAACAGAGCATTTAAGGCCGTAGGGCCGGCCCTGGGGGTTGTTTGGAAGTGCAACCGCCCAGGGCCCATTAACTTTAAGGGGCCCATTTTCCTTCATGTTGAAAAATCCAAAAAATATGCCTCTTGGATCTCCAACTAGCTCAATATTTCTATTGCCAGATTCCCAATATGGAAACGATGTTTGCTCTTCCCATGAAATCCTCTACTCAACGGCCACATTTTACCTTTTCAAGCGATTCTTAATTTAATTCATCACCCCCTCTCTCTTTCTCGATATCTTTGTTGTTATGTTCTCTTGATCTCTATCTCCCGAAAAATTCCAAATGGGAACGACACTAGTCAAATGCAGGCGCATGCTTCGTTCTCTTGATCTCTCTCCCGAAAAATTTGAAAGGGAATAACGACACTGGTCAAGTGCAGACGTCCGTCATGGCTAAGGGGGTTGCAGACTTGGGGGGGAGTTTTGGGGTGCTTTGCGCTCTCTATGATCCGGTAATTCTTTTGTTATTATTATGTTATCATATTTTTTACATCTTCTATACTTTACTTGTTTCGCAGTACAGGATTCTTTTAAGTTTATGGGACTACGGCTTTCCATAGGGATTTATTATTAACCAATAGCGGGACACACATGCATTGTACAATGAGGGACAAATTTCATAACATCAGACGTGTTGTTAATTGAGATTCAACGTGGCTAATTGCATACGAATTAATTAAGATCGATGTATTGTGTGATTATCAACAATGGATGAAAGATGTGTGATTTTCTGTTTAATTTGTCTCCTATATTTTTCTGGATGCTGCTAAAATCGAGATAGATTGTAATAAGTTTAACTAATGTAACATATATTGCATTGGGAAACGAACATATATGGCTCTTGTTTTCGTGGTGAAATACATATAGAAACAAGATAACGAGGCATATGTTATATTGAACTATATATATTCTCTCTATGTTCATAAAATAAGAGAGAATTCAAATACCCACGTAGTTGTTGCATTTCCTTGTAGCATAATGACTTTAGGCCATTGGTTTCCTTCTTCCAAAGAGATAATGAAAACAATAACAGGGAATGTTGTGAGTGTTGCAATTGTACATTGAAGATTAATTGAAGGGAGGAAGTTGTTTGGATAGTAAACCATTCGCTTAAGAATGATTTTGTCTAGTAAGGTATTTATCCGGTAGTAATACTGTAAATCTCATGGTAATATCAGTACCGTCCATGAGGGTAGTTGGGGTCCATTTTTACATGTATTCAGCCTTTAATTTAGAAAAAATATTATGTTCTAATGAGGCCTTGTAGAATCAAAATTTTAATAAAACAACTCACTGAAAAATGAGCAATCGAATTTTTTGATGAAATAATTTGTTAAAAAATGAGCTCTTATGAAACCGATTTTTTGATGAAACAACTCGTCAAAAAATGGGCCCTTATAGATTCGAAATTTCAGTGAACAACTCAATGCTAAAGTCATGGAATTATATAAGGGCACATTGTTCATCGAAATTTATAAGGGCCCATTTTTTTCTTTTGCCTAGGGCCCACGTCAGGGACGGCACTCTCTTCCATGAATTCTTCGAAACCCTCCATGGGAAAGCCTCACCCATGTTTTGCAGAATTCCCCACAGGTCGATTAAGTTGTAGGCCTTCCCTTCTCTTCTCACGTCTGACATAAGCACCACCATCTCTTCCATGAATTCTTCGAAACCCTCCACCTCTTCCCCGTCATCCTCCTCCTCGTAAAACCCCATCTCGTACAGCGCTCTCTTCCCGCGATTGGATAACACTGCCATGAATGACTCAATTATAACCAATTGGTTTACTCTACATCAGCAGTAGAATCTAATATATATATATATATATATATATAGGGTGCACTTGAATTGAGGTGGCACCTTTCCTTGACTATGGAAAGGTGCCATCTTAAGCCGTCGGATGATGCGTGTGCGAATGAGATTGAAACCACTAGGTGGTTTTCGTACCAACTAACATTCCTATTATGGTGCTGGATTAAATTAATGCTAATTTGGTAAATTACACGTCATTGATCATTCTATATTTAGGTATATATCGAGTGACGTACAGAATTTTCCAGAAATATCGGATGAAATAAATGTCCATATTTTGAAATAACCGTTAACAATTTACAAATGCTTAAGATATTTTACAATTCTGTGTTATAAATTACAAACGCGTAACCACTAGTATTCGCAAAAATGTCCAAATCTGACGAAGATTTGTATTTTTTGTGTAGATGTGTTTCCTAAAATATAAGGTGCTTTTATTATGTGCTTTTGTATTTACATTTTTTGTAAATTTTGTAATCTTTTTTCTAAACCGCATTATTTATTTTGAAACTTTTTGTAGTCTTATTTGAGAACATTCTGTTAGAGCAATGTTTGTAAACTGTGATACTTTTTTTTGTAAAATCCGTTTCTGTTTTGTAAAATTCATGTGATGTTCGTAAAATAGATTGCTTATTGTTAATGTATAAATTATTTTATATGTCCATCCAATATGTTTCCCAACGTCTTGGGTCCATCAAAATTCGTCAGCCATTGTAAACTTTGTGCATATTTTGTAAACTCCACGCTCACATTGTAAAATTTTTATGCTGATCTGCAAAATATAAAGTGAATCAGTAATATTCAATTAGACGCATGGAAATAAGTGTAAGAAAATATCAGACAATTGTTTAATAACTGAGTTAAATGTATAACATACTTTACAATTGTAAAATATGTTAATGAAATGATGTAGCTATGTACCGCGAGTCTTCATTTTGAGCGAGTGTTGGTCATGCGTTTGAATGAACGTAAAAGTTTATAAACAGAATGTAAAATAAAGTATATGAAAGTGAAATATGTACTATTTATTTAACATGGATAGCACATAAATATAAAACTTTGTGAAAAAATGTAACATAGATATTCAGATTGGTCCAAAAAATGTATATATCAGGAACAAATATAACATAAATGAAAGAATTAAAGTAGCACAAACGAAACTAAAAATAACATATTTTTTAAATGCAATACATAAAGTAACCGAGAAATCATCCTCATCATTTAAAACTTGACATTAAAAGGTATCAAAATATATAAAGATTGTAATGGAAAAAATAAAGATTTCCAGTAGCGAGACGATTCTTCCTCTCTTCTTCTTCCTCTTCTACACCTACTCTCTCTCTCCTCGATTCATCTTCTTCCGATCACAGAATCACCAAACAAATCACACTTTCACGGATAAATCACATGTTACGAACGCAACGGTGATTTTTCTTGAATTTTTTGGTGAACTTTCATTAACCGATTAATCGCTTATTCACGCACACTAAACAAATGCATGCAAAACAGGGGATTTTGTGAAATCCCCTGTTCTGCCCTCCCCCACATCTCTCTCTCCCTCTCTCTTCTTCTTTCTCCACCTTAGCACCCGACCACCTCTCGTCGTCGCCGCGCCGCATCCTCTGCCTCGACGACTTGGTCGTGTGTCGACCAACCTCTCGTCGTCGCCGCGCCACCTCCTTGCCTTCAGTCGCGCACCACCAAGTCGCAGCCATTAACAGCTTGGCCGCACCGACCTCCACCTCGTCTCCTTGCGGCTGCACCATAGCCTGCGCGTGGGGCCCAACCCTCTCCAGCAACTCGCGGAGGAGTTCCATCCACCCGCAGCTGACCGCCACCGCGCTCACAGTTGAAGTAAGAAAATGGAAAAAAAAACAAGAACACTCATCATCCATGCAAAAAATTACTAAACTGAAACTTTTTAATGGAAATAAGATCTCTGATCAGAGATTGAATCAAGAATGAAATAAAATTGAAGAAAAACTAAAGTCAAAATTAAAAAACAAAAGCAATGTTAACTAACCTAGTATTCGATTAATGGATGAATAAAAAAAACATGAAAAAAATTACTAAGAACACGGAACATCCTTCGCACGAACCCACCTCATGTCGCTCCATACACCGTTGTCGTCGTTAACATGCACCGTCATTGCTGTCATCACATACCAAAATCCTCTCCACGCGCAACCATTGCTCTCCGTCGAGGGTGGATGAAGAAATGGAGGGAGAGAATCCCCGTCGAACCTTTATTTTGGAAACTGGAGCAATGGAGAACAATGATCTTAATGGATTCTATATTTAGAAATTTAATTTCACTAATTAATAAGTAATGAGATAATGACGTAACCAAAAGGAATATTCAAATTTTTTTCTAAATATGACGAGTTGTAGATTATTTCATTGGTGGTTTTGGGTTTAATTTAGTGGTTTTATTAATAACCGTTGATCAAGATCTAATGAATTATATGGAGTGTCTCACCATAATTGTAGAAAGGTGCCACCTTAATTCAAGTTTTCCCTATATATATATATATATATATATATATATATATATATATATATATATATATATATATATATATATATTTGCAGAAGCTCTTACCTTGGTATGCCTTTAGGATATCCTGGAATCTCCTTTTGGCCTCCTCTTCCATACGTTTGTTCTTGGACCATCTATCCGGATGCCATTTCTGCATCATGAACAACCGAAAGATGTAATGCCATTCATGGACGCGACGCGAATAGGTGGATAGAAAATATTTTATATGCTTACCATCGCGAGCTTCTTGTATGCTTTTCGGATATCCTCTTGAGACGCCCGCCTCTGGATTCCGAGCACATCATACAAAGATCTTGGCAGTCGATCACCAAAAAAGCCCATGGTTCGAAGATCGGAAAGGACTATACTGAGATGGTGAGGAGGATACTGAGGTGCTATTAATTACTTTGCCACTGTGGTATATGCATATATATACTGCACGAATGCATCGAAAAATATCTAGGTGATTCGGTACGGTATTTCCGGATGATTCGGCACCAGAGATAAATTATAATTAGATCAGATGTACCTCGAATGGCGTTCGAAACTTTCATTGTTTAATTCTACGTGGCATTCTTTCTTCGACGGAAGGTATGAAGAATACAGCATTGCTGCTATATGTTTGCATATGAATACCTAGACCCTTCCATGATGCAGATATTTTTGTTTTATTCAGCAAGGGCGCTATAACTAATAGCATTTCATTACACAAATGTCTATTACAGCCAGGATCTCATTCTTCGGGAAGCGCCATAGAAACATTTAAAAAACAATTAATAACTATTCTTTTACAGTTTTCTTTCAGTTCCTTTCGCAAGTAAATTTAATTAGTTTAATATGTCAGAATCCCAGGCTCTTCGATCGGTACTTTCCAGCTTATGCTGGAAACTTCTTGCTAAGATCTACTCCTTACGTGGAAAATCTGGAGGAACTATCGTAGATCATGCTTCCAATTTCCAAATGGCTGGTTCTATCTAACAGTAAAATCAGAATTATCTTCTCCCTTTTGTATCAAGAATCGAATTTAAATTCCTTTAATCTAATTACATATTTCCTCGTGGTTAGGGTCAGAGAAAGATAAACGATGTATGGCGCATGAGCCTTTATGGGTTTCAAACACTAATGATGTTTATTTTCAGACAGGTGAAGCTTGAATATTCTGATCTTCTGCAGTAATCTTCAGACAGTAGACTAATAAAAGGTACAGGTTTTGATGTGTTGGCAAAAGATGAAAGGTTAAGAGGCAACTATGTTTTTAATAAAAAGAATTTAACTACAAGGAATCACAAGAGTATGCGACAGAAAACTTAGTTGTAGATTTTAACTAACAAGTAGCAAACAGACAATCGATAATACAGGGTCAAAAAACTTTAATGTAACAAGAAATACTTCGTGATTATTATTAAAGGTTGAACTGGACTGAAATCAACGTCGGCGACGGTGTTCGAGCGCCAGCGCAGGATTTTGAGGTATGTTGTCATCGACTTTGCTTGCTTGAACAATAGAGGGAGAGAGACGGATTTATATCGGGAGAGAGCTCCTTCATGCGAGGTAATTAATTTGTTATTTTCCTCTAAAGGAGGTCAGTAGTATGTATACTACATTTTGCCCTAGTCCCTCCACTCCAGTGAGACCCAGTCGGCGCAACCGCCAGAGAAGGTCTTGAGCGCGAGATCACTTGAGTTGATTCGTTCAAAGTTCAAACACTGGCCCTCCAAGCCTTCATTAATATTATTCATGACATTGAGAAGGAAGATCGCGCCAAACTTTCCTTCGAGAGTTGAGCATGGACTTTTTGAAAAAATAAATATTAAAATATTCTTAATTAATTAAACAACTATCAAGTCATAATATTTAAAAATATAGCCATCAATCGGCACCTGAGGTGCCGATTTGGGAAGTAATGTCCAAATCGCCACCTGAGGTGCCGATTTGGAAACATGAGGGATGTACATGCAAATTTCCCAATGAGTTTGCCCAAATCGGCACCTCAAGTGCCGATTTGGGCATCTCATTGGGAAATTTGCGTTTCCATCATTTGGGTCATTTGTATTCCCATTCCCTCATTTGTTATCAATAGTTTTTTTAAACTAACATCTTTTGTTATCAAAAGTAGAGCATTACCACAAGGATATAATTACATTCGAATGGTAAATGCATATCCTTTCTATAATTTAATAAATTTTTTTTCAAAATATTAAAATTTTAGTTATAATCCGTTACCTTCATTATATTATATATTAAATCTTTTATTCTAGTTAATAATATGTATACTTATAATATAATATATAATTAAATCCCTTATAATATAATATTGATCACATAATATTTAGAGAATAATGATACAATATATGTACCATTACAAAGTCTTCGGCCCGAGAAACCAAAGGTGAAGTCTTCAACATACATCTACCTTAGCTTTTCGGGCTCAAGACTTCGTATTCCAATTATATGATTCCTAAGTGACATTGATTTTTATTCGATCATACTCGTATCCGATCTTTAGTAGATCAATATTCTTATTCACTTTTTATTCGGTTCAGATTTAATTCAATGAATATTCTATATGAATTCGTATCCAATTATATGTTTCCCTAAATCTTCATCCTGACTCATATCCATACGCAGATTGTTATTCCTATTCGATATAGACGGTGTGAATATGGATACGAAAATTGACATATCTGATATGTATCCGATCTTTTTTCATAGTTAGTCAGCATTGATATGACCACTCTAGAATTAAATTGAATAAGTGACAATTATTACATATAAATATAATTAATTAGAACAAAGGATTTAATATATAATATAATGAATGAAAAGAATTATAACAAAATTTAAAATTTTGAAAAGAATTATTTAAATAATAGAAATGATATGCATTTACCATTCGAATGTAATTATATCCTTGTGGTAATGCTCTACTTTTGATAACAAAAAAGGTTAGTTGAAAAAAACTATTGATAATAAACAAGGAGATGGGGATACAAATGACCCAAAAGATGGAAATGCAAATTTCCCAATGAGGATGCCCAAATCGGCACTTGAGGTGCCGATTTGGGCAAATTCATTGGGCAATTTGCAAGTCCATCCCTCGTGTTTCCAAATCGGCACCTCAGGTGCCGATTTGGACATTATTTCCCAAATGGGCACCTCAGGTGCCGATTGATGATTATATTTTTAAATATTATGACTTGATGATTATTAAATTAATTAAAAATATTTTAATAATTATTTTAAAAAAAGTCCCTTTGAGCATCACTGTAGGTCCACGGGCTCCTCCCATTCTAGTAAGATGAACGGTTAAATATTTTTCACTTGTCCTAAATGGTGGCACTTTTATAAAGATATCCTTGGAGCTTCGTTGATTTGTATTCCAATCAGAAGGCACATGAAAAACGTTAAGGGGTGTTCGTTCGCGGAATAGTCATAAGAATAAAGGCATTAATCTCCTCCTTTCTTCTTCTTCGCACCACTATTCCTCCATGTGTATCCCTCTACCTTTATTCCACATTATTTATATCTTTATTTCATCTTACCTACCTTTATTCCTTTATTCCACATTACTCATATCTTTATTTCATCTTACCTACCTTTATTCCATGCACATTATTTATATCCTTCCCGTAGGAATAATGCATTATTCTAACTTATGCTTCACTTTATTCATGCTTATTCCCTAACTGGAACGCTCCCTAAAAGTGAAACTGGTTAGCATTCCATTAAGAAGTCCAGAATCACGGCAAAACAGGTGCCTATTCAAAATTTAGCAAAGAATTTTGAGCAGGTCCAATATTTGCAAAGTAATCCTTATTACAAAGCACTAATTTTAATTCTTTTTTAACAAAATCCCTCTTACTTCGGACATTTATTTTCTGTCTCATTTCAGGTCATTTTTAGCCATTTTTACGGATTTGTAGTAAATGACCCCTCTGTCCAGTAGTATTTTGTTATTAGCATTGCTTGGTTTTATTTATTTTTTTAACTTTTTCAAATGATCACTAAAATTGGATTTTAATTCGTAGGATTAGAGGAGTAAACAATAAATTTTGAGAAAATTAAGGTAGATCCTCTAAATATAGATCTACATAAAAAAATTAGTTGAGTTATGAGCAGTTTCAAAACTCAAGACAAACGAGTATTTGAGAAGTGATGAACATTTAAGTTACATGCATATATATGGGCCGCATACTTCCTTTCTCTTACTATATATACCTCAAATATTAATAAAACATCGAAATAACCAAAAATTACAAAATACGTAAAATACATTGAAACCCATTTAAAAGGAATTTTTACAATCACAATCCTTTATGTTTCAATATTTACACATTGAACCCTCTATAATTGTGAATTACATGTACAACCTTGGACAATTGTTATCAATTGCATGGCATAACTATGTAAACTTCCATCCGTTTTCTCCGTTGATCGAATCTGTAATATTTTGACCATTTTCCCGCTCGAATTAAATCGCATTTGCCAAAAGATGTCTCCCCCTCCCCCAATCTCCTCCTCCGTCACCTTCCCTGCTCCAGGGAAGCACATGCGGCTGAGGATCTCGCGGGCGATACGGTGGCCACCTCCAATTTAGATCGTTGACTCCAAGAAGTTCTCCTCATCCATCTTCAAGCCATAGCAACGAGACCTTCCGCTGCTCCAGCTCCCCCATCCGTGTTCAACCTAGGAACGTGTTCCTCCTCCGACACTCGAAAAGGAGGGTCAAAATAAACAGATGTGTATCTTTTAAACACCACGGCATTATATTTGAGATGCCAGTAACTTCCATTACTAAAATTTACACGTGCCAAATCGATCACGTATGTAATCCTCATTCTCGGAGAGGAAAGCACAAGTAAGAAGGCATCTTTTCTTTGCAGATAGAACGGTTTGACTAAAATCGACTTCGACCTATCCATACCATTCCTATTTGGATCCTCCATGATCACCAGACCACCTCGTTCAATCAGCCCCATATGCACCTTGACGGATCCATCCAATATCGGCACACTATTCCTTGGGAGTTTAGCCAACTTCTGGAACTGGATCTTTACTCAGTAGAGATCCAAAATGAAGCACCTGAGTGTGCATCTAAAGATTCCAAGCAATTAAGCTGATCAGAAGCCAAAAGCTGTGCACTATGGATTTAATTGTTCCTTATTTAGAGTAGAAAGATCAATTGATGGTGGTTCAGAGATAAATACTTAAGATTTAATTTTGTATCTAATCGGATTTGATTCTTGATCGATTCCTAAACCTTGTCCCCGCCCTCGATCTTGATCCTTGTTCATGCTGGAAGCCCAGCATGGCAA
Organism: Ottelia alismoides; assembly: GCA_037367405.1. Classification (NCBI taxonomy): domain Eukaryota; kingdom Viridiplantae; phylum Streptophyta; class Magnoliopsida; order Alismatales; family Hydrocharitaceae; genus Ottelia; species Ottelia alismoides. The sequence continues at coordinate 841,692 of JAZKJV010009974.1, forward strand.
GCAGGTGCTCCATCTTCCCCACTACGGCGAGTAGGTGCTCCACCATCCCCAGAATGGTGGTGCCTCTACGCACCATCGTGCAGAGGTGGGGAGTGGAAGTTGAAATCGATGGAGGCAGGGATGCGGCAGAACGGGAGACAAAGAAGCGGTTGGCTCTGATGCAGGCGGGAGCCTCATGGTGGTAAGTGTGTCGAAGTGGAGGGGGAGATACGAGGTCAAGACGATGGGGAGATTGGGGGTGAGACAAACTTTGGAGGAGGTAGGGGGAGATGGGAGGTTGTCGGGGCGGTGGACTGGGACGTACTATGGAGGAGGAGGAGGAGGAAGGGGGAGATGGTTGGTTTAACACACTAAAATAATAATAACAACCATATGATTCTATCGTGTTAGATTAACTCAATGGCATTGTTAGGTTAACGCAATAAACTAACAAAAACGGAGGTCTCCATACAAGGTTGTATGTGTAATTCAGAACTATAGAGGGTTTAGCTAGTAAATAAGAAATCATATAGGGTATGAGTGTAAAATATCAAATAAAAATACATAAATACTTTACTATACCATCAACTTTTATTTTTTAAGTCATAGTTTGCTATTTTGACATACAAAAACCTATAAGAAAGATAAAATAAAAAATAATTTCTAAAAAATAAGAAATATTTAATTTTTTTGAAAAAATGGAATACCTATATTGTAGCATATACTATCTATATAATAAATTCAAGCCAACAATATTAAGTTTTGAACCGTAAAAATCATAAAACACTACATAAGTTGGGCGAACTATAAAAATGCATAACAATTAGAAAAAATGGAAATAAAAATCACGTTTCATAATTTTTTCCTATGTTTTCGTATAAATATACTTGATACTCAGGTATTATTAGTACTTATTACTTTAATAAAACCTATTTTATAACTTTAAAGGAAACTTGTTATCAAAATTTTCTTTAAAAAATCAAATGAAATTCATAAATTTAAATAAAAATTAGAAAAATTTAAAAATTTAAAAAATTAATGTAAAAAATAAATAAATAACAAATTATACTTACTTCATATTAGTATAAAAACCCATAAAACTATCAAAGGTTTAAAAATCACAAAAACATTCTCAATCAAGAATTATTACACCTATGACCACCCATATTATCTACATAATAAGTAGTCTCCCTGAGTTGTCATTTTTTTTATTTATCCATTGCACACTATATTGTTTAGGAGCATAGTATAATATTTTATTGAAGCTGTCTAAGGCACAACAACAATTGCCAAAGAACACCTAATTAAAACTAAAAGATTTTGGCTTTTTGCTACCTTAGTCTGTATGCAATTGAAAGGATTGAATCTTTATGCTTTACTTTTGGAATGGAGTATGTTCTGGTTCCGACTCCTGAGTTAGCACATTTGTCGAGGAGGATCGAGGGCGATGCCGCGGGATAGGCTGTGGTGTTGGCCGATGGTGCAGGGAAGGTCGAGAAGAAGGTCGTCGGACTGCTGGTCGTGGACTGATGCCTGAAAGGGGAGGTGTCGTCTCCTGTGAGGGGGTGGAAGTTGTAGCAAGGGGGGGCATGCAGGCAGTGGGGGGAAAGAGGGCGTGTCGGCAAGAGCAGATCGGGGAGGTTTCGAAAAGAATGAATGATGGTTTGGAAGGGGAGGGCGGGTGTGGGAAGGGGTGACGTGCGTCTTGCTACCCTTGTTAATTTAATCAAATTAATGGTCAAATTAATCGTTGTGTCGTTCGTTGCAGTCGGATAATAAGAGCATATCAAAAACCACTTTCAATTAAAGTCAAATTAATTTCGAGCAGCAAATTTATTTTACTTGGTCAAGCCCAAGGTCGAACTCAGGGAGGCAGTTGTCTCCTTAGATAGATTTTAAGCAAATTTCCAAGGTCGGATTTTCAGAGGATATTGTTTTTGATCTTTTTCAATATATTTTATGCAAGAAGGAAAAGACACATGCAAAAATCAGGCCAGTGTATAAGTGAATTTAGAAAAGTGATCAAATCAAGTTCAAAAATTATGAAACTTGACCAGATTATGAAATGCAATGAAATTAAGCTACTCCAATTTTTTTTGAAATTTTCTGACACTATATGAATTTATTGTGAATTAAAAATGAATGCAAAATAATTTTAACTAAGTTAATTTTAATAAATATTAAATCAAAATATTTTCATATATATCCTAGAGAGATCTACATGTGAAGAATCCACGAAAATTAATAAATCTAAATTTCTATGTGAAATGGACCTATTAAAAATTAACTAAGGAAATCACTAAATGATTTATTCAGGCCTCGGGGTACGTGCAACTGATATGATTTTTAAATACAATGTAAACTTAATTATCTTAAGTCTAATAAGAATTTTTGGTGATTTTAGGAGTCACAGAGAGATTACTACAAATTAAAAGGCATAAATGGGCAAAATATGATAAAATTCAACCAATTAGTTAATAATAAAATCCACTGCTTTCACAAAAATATTTCAAGTGTCACATATGAAAGAAAACAAATTAAACTACACAATGCAATTTTTAAACTTGAAAAATGAGTTAAAATGAATGCCTACAAATGAGTGCAAAGACAGAGGCCTAACAATTATAGGGAACAAAATTGATAGAAGTTAAACATGCTGACAGGGACTAATGTGCAATTACCTATAATGAGGGGGTATGTATGCAAAATACCCACAGAACACGTGCGCCTCACATGGGGACTTCTGGCAGGGACTAGATTGCAAATATGAAAACCTCCAAGGGCCTCGCTGCAAAATACCTAGGGTGCACGTGCAAATCACGTGGGGATCCCAGGCTCGGTGGACTTCGGAGGCTCGGAATGAAACTCGGGGGGACTCTGGAGGCTCGGACTTGGCTCGGAGAAGCTTCAGGGGGCTCCGAGCCTAAAGGTTGGGGCGGAGGCTCGGAGCGGCTACGTGGCACGTTGTGGACCACTGGATCAAGTGGCGATCCAACGACTTCTAGAAGATGATGCGTAGCGCGATGCTACCCGTTGGATAAGGATGAATCCATTGGCGCTTGGAGCGCTGAGCAGGTGGCGATGTGGCTTGCTTTGATACGTAGAATCCTCCTGATCCTACGGATGTGGAACGTAGGCTACGTGTCATCCTCCTGATCGTCCGATCAAGGGAATCGGGCGGCTGCTGCTCTTCGTCTTCAACCGGTCCTCCGCCTCCTGCGGCGGAGGTGGTTGCGCTCCGGTGAAGGGGGTCTAGCTCCGCCCCCTCCTCTGGTCGTCGAGGGAGATCGCCGGTGGCTCCCAAGTGGCTGGGAAGAGTCGTGGAAGCGTCGGGGATCCACCAGCGGTCTCAGGAGTGGATGAACGTCTCTGGAGAGCAGTGGCGGAGAAGCTCGAATGGAGCTCCGATGAGCTTCCGACCAATCCAAGTTGACGCACCTGCAGGGGTCAGTGGAAGAACCAAGGTGTGCGAATGTGCTCGTGAGATGCTCGTGAATGCGGGGAAAGGCATGAGAGGCGATGAGGTGGTCCGGTGATCGTGCTCCGCTAAGGTGGCGGAGCTTGCATCAGCGTGGGGTTGAACGTGTTGTCGGAGAGGATAAAGGCGGGCGTGAAGATCAGAGCTTCGAGGGGATGCTCGGTGGATGCTCAGCGGAACGGGAGGTGGTGTGTGGACGGCGAATAAAATCGGAGAAAAATCAAGAAAAAAAAGAAGAAGATCGGGAGGGAGATAGAGGTGTCTACCTGGGGTCAGAAGCTCGGATGAGAGCTCCCTGGTCTTCGCTCAAGAGTCGGTAGTGTCCTGAGGTCGTGCAACGCCGTGGAGGAGTTGCGACATGACGGAGGTGTGCCACGGATCTCGCCAAAGGTAGTCTGCCATCTTCGCTCGATGTCATGACCAATCGTTGTCACCTATGAGGAGAGTGGAGCTCGGAGAAACCTCATGTACTGGTGGATAGGGCTGATGATGGCCGGAGGCGGAGTATTTATAAGTTGGCAATGGGGGTGACAGGTGATAGAGGGCGATGTTGGTGGAGGTTGTGGGATGACGTGGGTAGAGTTCATGGTGATAGAGGAGGTCGGTGAGGATGAGGGAAGATTGGGCTTCACGATGGAGGTGGTAGAGGCTGGCGAGGGTAGACGGCGTGGCTCCCAAAACAGAAAGGGGGTGGCCCTCGTGCATGGTGGGCGACGTGGGGCGCAGGGCATTCGGGAGGTAGAAGACGACATCTTGACCATTGGATCGAGCGATCCAACAGTCAGGAGTATAGCGCTATGATGCAGCTGAGATTAGATCGGCGGGAGCGAGATCAAGGGCGTAGATGTAGCCACGTGGCGGCCGTGGGTCAAGGCTCTAACATGTGGCGGAGATGAAGTTAGGGGTTTGATCGAAGGGTTGTGAGGCGTTGCGAGATGAATGGCCAAGATAAGAAGTTCCTGGCGAAGATCGGAAGGTGTAGGACGCAGGGCGCATGGCGTGCAAAGGAGCGGGCCGCGTGGCGCAATCAGAGGGTACCACGTGGCTTGCTCTGAGTGGCTGAGAAAGAAAATGAAATTAGGGAGAGAAGGAGGCCGAATTTGGAAAAACTCAAAACATGAAAGTTGTAGTCTCGATGAGATTTACAAGTTTCATGTTGACCAAAAAATGGAGATGAGGTCAAATATGATACAAAAATACAATAGTACAAATATACATACATATAGTATATGAAGGGGCCCAAAAACCCAAGTTTTGCATACGATCTCCGAATTGAATGAAATTGGTCTCATTTTAAAGGTCTCTGGATGTGTATTAATCTGTAAGTGAGTAGTCCTATTTCGGAGATTGTATGAGGTGGATATTGGCATTCTAAGGTCTAGGTTCTCCAACTGGGCTTGGGGCTTTATTGGGCAATTTACAAGATAGTATTTTTTTTATATTTTCCTTTAATTAGTGTTAGTAGTATATACATTATGGATTGATTTTATTGGATTTGGAGTTAGTATAAAATAAATATAAATAGGTGAAATATGGTGAATATACATGTGAATATTTACAAGTGAATTGGGATTCTTATTTATGCAATATAAATGCTAAAATGCAGATGTTATCAATGCATGCGTGAATGCTAATTATGCAATATAAGTGGGAATATGCGGCTAATTACTCGGGAGCAAAGCTTTATTTTCAACTTTTAGAGTGATGAATCACAGATTCATCAAGGGGTCAGTTAAGTTGTTGCAAGGGGCTGGGGAGGTGTCGCATGGTGGTGGGGGGAGCAGTCTGGGTGATGCTTTGAGTGAAAGCCTCGTGAGTGGAGGAAGAGGGAGAAGAGAAGATTGTTGATGGGGCCGGAGCTGAGTTTAGGAGGTCCTGAAGGGGTGTGCACTTCTAGTGGGAATGAAGGACCGTCATCGTCTGTTGGAAGACCAAGTTTCTTCAGCCTGCTTGACAGACGCTTTTCTCAAAGCTTGGGAGTGTTCCACCACGAGGGAAGGCCAAAGTAGTTCCTAAATGAAGGTGATCTCATGGAATGTGAGGGGGTTGGGTCGCCCCGAGAAACGAATGGGGGTCCAGAAGTTAATAGGTTATGCTCATGCGGATATTGTACTCTTACAAGAGACGAAGGTCTCCATGCTAGGGGAGAGGTGTGGAGGGATCTAGGTGGTAGCTCTTCTTTTGAATTTGCTGAGGTTGAAGCTCAGGGAGCGACGGGAGGGTTCCTGACCGGTTAGAGGAGGCCTGACTTTGAGAAACTGGCAGAGACAAGATCCTTGTTCTCGCTATCTGTGTGTCTTAGAAGAAAGGTGGACAATATCATTTTTACCATGACCAATGTGTATGGACCTACTTGTCCGACGGCAGGTTCCTTGGTTGTGGATCTCTCGGAGGTGGGAGAGTGCAGGGAGGGGGCATTTGGATTATTGGAGGTGATCTAAATGTGACCCTGATGGTTGATGATAGACCTTTGAGGGGTGGTGATCGCGACGTTGGCTCGGAAAATTTCAGGAATCATCAAGTTCTTGACTTGGCACTCACAGTTATTGATGCGGGGGATGTGCTTACACATGGCGGAATGCAAGATTGAGATCGAGGCTGGATATATTTATTCTCTTGTCCGAGGGAGTGGAATTTCTCCCCCTCTCTCGGGCGTGGTCTCTACCCCGGGCACACTCCGACCACACGCCAATCTTGTGGTCTTCGGAGGAACAAATGCAACCCAAGTCTTTCTTCATATTTGATAGAGCTTGGTTGATGGAGGAGGGTTCAGGGATGAGGTGGTTACGAAGTGGAGGGGTTGGTAGGTGGAGGGGTTGGTTGTCAGGTGGCTAGCATCTAAATTGGTGTTGTTAAGGAGCTTTCTGATTGATTTCAGCTGTAGAGTGAGGACATGAGGAGGGAGCAGAGGCGGGAGGCTTGGATGATCTGAGGGGTCTAGACCAGGATGAGGTGCTTGAGCAGGCAAGGCTGCTAGATGAGCTACTATTGGAGGATAGGAAAGAAGAAGTGGCATAGAGGTAGAGATCCAGACAGAAGTGGTTGCGCGATGGTGACGCGAACACCAGATTTTTCCATTCGGTGGCCTCCGGCAGAAGGAGGAATTATATTCAGAGTTTGGAGGTGGGTGGGGAAAGAGTGGTGGGTGATGTTTTATTGGGATGAGTATTCAGGGATCATTTCGTGGAGAGGTCTAGGAGAAAGACGTGTGACGGATGTGGGTGGCATGGTGCAGGTGTTGAATCGTTGTTAGAAGAGCAGGAATCTGGTCTGGATGTGCTTTTTACGGAGGAGGAGGTCAAAACTGCAGTGTGGGGTTTGAATGTGGATGGGGTCCCTGGACCTGATGCTTTTCCAGTCTTCTTCTACAGTGAATTTGGGACATGCTGAGAGAAGATGTTATTGCAGTGCTTGATGAATTCAGAGATGGTAACATAGGTTTCGAGAAGGTTAACCGGGTGATGCTTTTCCTTCTTCTCAAAAAGGACAAGCCGATACGGGTGGAGGACTATAGGCCGATTACGTTGTCTAACGTAATTTACTTGATTGTCTCCAAGGTGTTGGCAAACAGACTCAGGCGGGTGCTGGATGATGTAATCCTGCTGAATCAGACTGCTTTTATCCCTGGTCGGCAGATGGTGGACGGATTGGTTATGGCATCGGAGATTTGTCTCCAATGACGCAGGGAAAATGTAAAGGGTTTGCTTTGGAAGATAGAGTTCGAAAAGGCTTATGATTGCGTGGACTGGAGCTTTTTGTGGGAGTCACTTTGGCCACGCGGCTTCAACGACCTTTGGGTAGCTTGGATGAAGAGGTGTGTCACTACTTCTTCCTATTCGATTTTGGTGAATGGTAGACCGGAAGGTCGTTTTTTCCAGCCACAAAGCGGGATAAGTCAGGGATGCCCATTAGCACCAATGCTTTTCGTCCTGGTAGCGAACGCTTTGGCGGTGATGTTCAGGAGAGCAGTCGATGATGGGTGGTGTGAGGGCTTCGATGTGGGGTCCATCTCTGTTCCTCTTCTACAATACGCAGATGACATGGTGATCTTCTTGTGTGGTACATAAGAAATGCACAGAAGGACAAGACAACTGGTAGAAATATTTAGCAGCATTTCGGGCCTCAAAATCAATAGAGAGAAGTATGTGGTGATTCAGTTCGGGTTTGATGAGGAAGAGAATACATCAAGGGGCTGCGCTTTTAGGATGACATCTTGGTCAGCTACCCGTTCCCTATCTAGGGCTACCTTTAGTGGCGGACATGCTCAGGAAAGAAGAGTGGGACATGGTCCTCAGGCGATTTGAGGAGAGACTGGCAGGGTTGAAGGCAGTTACTCTATCTAAAGGAGGGAAGCTGATTCTCTTGAAGCATTTGTTGTCGACAATACCTATTTTCTTTTTTCAACCCAGCTAATTCCGTCGGGTGTAAGGAAGAAGATAGAGGTAATGATGAGAAGATTCTTCTGATCAGATGGAAAGCAGCAAAGACCAGGCACGCATCTAGTGGGATGGGAGGACCTTACGAGATAAAGAAGCGAAGGTGGGCTTGGAATTCGAGATGTGTCTTGCATGAATAAAGTGCTTTTGGCTAAATGGGTGATGCAGATTTGGGGCAATGCAGACAGATTGGCTATCCAGCTCATACAAAATATTTACGGTGTCAATGGCTCCCTTGAAGCTGGTAGAGTGTGATTCGAGTTTTCCCTTTGGAGTGGAGTCTGTGATATTTTGCCAAAGCTGAGGTCGAGAATGAGGCCAAGGTTGGGGACCAGGGAGGTATTTCGATTTTGGCAGGACAATTGGACATGTGAAGGAGTTTTATGCAATAGATTCCCAAAACTATTTGCTTTGGCAGCAAGCATAGGTTGTTTCGTAGCTAAAGTTGGTGGTTCTGGTTCGTGGGTTCCTTACTTCATGCATGACATTTCTGGACGTAGTATGGAGGAGTTGGGCAGAATTCTATCTGAGCTGCCCTCCACTGATTGCATCTCACAGGGTAAGGATCATTTTGTTTGGGAGGGAGAGAGATTCTCGGTGAAAAAGGCAAACAAGGTATTCAGAGGGAGAGGTGAGGAATTGGAACCCGATCTGAAGCAGGATATGAAGATTATATGGGCAAGCAAGATTCCTTGCAGAGTAAAGATTTTTTTGTGGTGCCTCAGAAGGGGAAGGATTTGGGACAAAGCGAGAAGGGGTAGGCTGTTTGGCATTTCGGATACACAGTGCGATAGATGTGGAGCACAGATAGAGGATGCAAAACATTTGTTCTTACTTGTCCTTCGTCAAAACAGGTTTGGAAGAGATAGGTGTGGCTTGGTTACTATACGGTGGCACCACTGATTTTGGGAGATCTATTAGGTCGGTAGGGATAGATTCAACGGATGATGTTTCTTTGCCATTCGCGGCTCTCTGGGCCATCTGGGGAGGAAGAAATGATCAGATCTTTACGAATCAGAGGTTCTATTCTGAAAATGTAATCACTTCATGTCTTTTCCTTTATCATTTCTGGTTTACAAGGTAATATGTATCTTTATCTTCCTATAAATTGAAAGTTTTTGGCGGTGAGTTCCATCTCAGGATTTCATCTTTTTTCCTCTAAAAAATGATTTACTTTTTTGTGGGTTTGTCATGAGAGTTTATCTTCCCGTGAAGAAGTGTATTGGAGCTTTGACCCCTTTCTACCATTATAAAAGCAAGCATGGTGGGATGTGCATGGGGCCTTGCCACAACAAAAGGTTCTATATTGGTGGACTACATGCTTGCTACCACTACAAAAAAAGTGGCAACAAAAAATGCAATATTCGTTTTTATATTTTCTATTGTTAAATATATAATAATGAATAACATCGATTACTTTATTCTTTAATTTGCAACAAATATTGTATTCGTTATTATATCGTTGCAACGAATCATATAACAATGATTATTCATCGATTTTTTCTTATCATCGTTGACAAATTTAGCTTTTGTGTTTGAGTATTTGCTCTCCCCACTAAAAGAATTTCCCGCTTGTTGTAAATACGGAGCTTCCAGTCGTGGGGTGTTATTTAACAGCCTAGTACTTTGGCGTCTCGCACACCTTTTTTTTATGCAATGAATCGTGATTGTTTTTCTAAAAAAAGTCATTGATAAAATTAGCGATACGTAATAAAAATTTTTAACAAATAAGTCAACAGGAAATTGTTGTTATATAAACTTTTACCAGCATGGAGCATATGAGATCATGCTTCCACTTTTTCCCACTGTTTTTTTATTTTTTTTAAATGAAAGGCTGAGGGTGTTTGCTTAGATTAATTAAGTGAAAATATGTTTCAAATTTGGCGTGAAACATACATTCCTAATATTTTCATCGAAAAAGGATCAATTATAACAATTATGAAATCGTTAAAATTTGACAACCTTGATCGAGGGGATAGAGGGTTCAAATTAAGTTGAATTTGAAACATCAGATATGTAATAATCTAAATCTCCTTAGATTTCATTTCAGAAAAATAAGGAAAATACAAGAATATACGAATATACCCAAGATAACCCAAGATCTGCTCAACACCATGTCTTTGATCAAAGTGCTTCATGTACGAATATACCCAAGATCTCAACCATACTTGCTGATGGTGTTTTAAATTAAGTCTACAACTGTAACAATGAGTGGCTACTGCTCAACAAGCAGTTGCATTCTTTTTGTAGATGTGGGAATATGGACATGATAAACCATGAATATAGTTCACATTTACTTATCATGCAGAAGATCAGACTTCAAACTTCACCTGTCTAGCGTTTGGAAACCTGATACATACATCGGCTATCTTTCTCAGATTATAAAACCAAGGAAAATGCATAATTAGAATAAGGAAAAACTAATACTAAAAGGATAAGAACATTCTGATTATGTTGCTAGATAAAAGAAATTCCGAAGCGTCTCTACAGCTTCCAGATTTTCCAGAAAGAAGTAGATCTGGCCGAGAAGAATCGAGCATAAGCTGGAAAGTTTCCAAGAGCCTGTGATTCTGACATATATGAAACTAATTAAACTTACTTGCGAAAGGAACCGAATGGGAGCTGTATAAAGAACATTTATAAATGAAATGCTTATAAGGTGTTTCCAGAAGGCTGGCATGCATGTTACTGGTACATATTTGCAAAATAAAATGGTACCGACAATAGCGCCCTTGCAAAATAAAACAAAATATCTGTACCATGGAAGGATCTAGGTATTCCTGGGCAATGCTGTATTGATCGCTGAGCAGATCGTAATACAGCAGGTGCTGTAATGCAGCCCATCCGCTGCATTACAGTGCTTGCTGTAATACAGCAAACAAGTCGGTCTCGTATTGATCGAGGACTCGGATGCACTCCTGATCCTCTTGTAATACAACAAACAAGTATGGGTATGGTAGTCCCTAAATTCATTATCTTTGGCCTATTAGAGTTGTATATATCTACGATCACGCGAACACGCTAAAATAAGATGATATTTATAGGAAAAGATGGCAACGCAATGGAACATCTGGGATTTAATCGTTCTTAGAGGGTTGGCCATGAAAGTTTCGCCCGTGAGAGAATGCGAGAACCGACGAAAACAAGATAAGAGTTATTTACCACCATCTTCCTGTAAACTTTTATGTGTATTGATATCTCTACTATTCATGTCTATAACTTAATCTATATATAATGATTCACTATTGCGTGATAGAGGGTTGAACTTGTGAGAGCCAAAAAATGCGAGAGAATGAGAGAAGTGAGTCTGGATCATTAAATTTTGTTGATTGATTGGAGGAGAGCGATGAGCAGAATCTAATGATCCAGACTCACTGCTCTCATGCTCTTGCAGTTTTGACTCTTCCAAGATCAACCCTCTTACATGATGTATATAGATAGATACATACATGGAGATACCACGAGAAGGAATAGTTTTCACCAAGTCCTTGCTAAGGTAGTTGGTGAGACGTTTGGTGACCAAGGCCACCTCACTAAATCACCAGATGCTACTAGACTTAAAATAGTTAGTGCTAAAATATTACCAACAACTCTACTTTAAACCATGGAGAACCACCATATTCGATTCATGCCCTACCATAGTGGGTCAACTAGCAGATCCCGATGACCTAGTTACTCCAATAACTAAGGAGGAGTTACGGAAGTCACTCAATCTCAAATTCACTTAAATCCACGTGTCCAATGGATGTATTCCAGAATTATTAAAAAACTATATTAGTATCAAACCTTACTTCATGAACATGGTATATCAGATGTTTGAGACAAACTTCAATTTAATGCTATGGAAACACACTTCATCAATAACTTGATTGTTGCCCTAGTATATAAAAGGCGGATCCCCACGAGATTGCAAAATGTGAACCAATTAGAGGCATTAACATTCCAACGAGGATTACATCAAAGGTGTTAGCAAATAGATGAGCCTCGAAATTACATTATTATATTTCACTGTCACAGTGTGCCATCTTAAACATAGGGGATGCTGACTCATTTGCCAATACCTTTGAAATCTTTGCAAAGTGGAGAGTCGTGAATACCAAGGCATTGATTTTGAAAATAGAACTAAAAATGCTTTTGGTACATTAAATTTAAACTTCTCACTTTGATTTTAGATCTCTCACGATTCCCAAGTCGTACTATTTTCAGTATAGTTATCTCGCTGAAAATCAATTGTAGCTCTACGGGTTTTAACCCATCAGCGGTGTTGGATAAGGGGACTCCTTTCACCCTTAATTTTCATCAATATCATAAGCCTCGATCTTCGATAAAGAGTTAGGCAAAATCAGATCTTACAAGGTCTTCTCTATCCTTCATTCTGGCCTTGAGGTCACAAAAGTCCGATTCACATAAGAATGATACAGTAATATCCTCACGTGATAAGAGTAGGTTCTTATTTGTCGATGTAGTATGAGGACTTCAGAATAAAAAAAGTGTGTAAGTGAAGAGTTTGTGGATTTACTCAACAAGCTTCAAGGTCGGACTCAAGGAGGCAGACATAGAGAACACTTAGGTATGTGTAACGAGTGCTTCGTTTATATGGGTGTATGTGCAATACTAGGATCTAAAGTTGTATTTTTCTATTATTTTTTGTTTTATCTAATTTTGTGAGTTTTACTTTTATTTTTATTTTAAGTTTGTACTTTTTTATTTTATTTTATATTTTTATTTTAAATAAATTTTTAAAAAATATATTTAATTTTTATTAAGATTTGGGAGAATGTTAAGTTTTAGATGTTAACTAGAATAAAATAAAGATTAATATGGCGAAAGGGGGGAGTTCGGGGATTTTAATTTTAAAATTGTATTTTTGAGGAGTTATTGTAGTTTATACATTTTTAGGATAATGCTGAGATTGGTTGAGAATAGAAAATTTACTTATGCAAATATAAGGGACGTAAAAATTTAGTAGAAAGGTGGATATTTCTCGATCATTATCAGACATTTACTTATTCACAAACCTTGTGTAGGGCTAATAATTTCCATTTCCATCTCATGGAAATCATTTTCACTCTTCTTTGCTCTATCCCCAAGGGGATTTTGGGTGATAGGTTCTTTAAGAATCAAACGATTATATTAGGTCGAATACCTAGTGACATTCAAGTATAAAGGGGATAAAAAATAAGGGATTAAATAGAAGATGGTTCCTATAAATACTTATGTGTATTTTTTAAATAATGGATAATTAAACTACTTCAAAATGATAATTTTTTGTGTTCGTGAGTTTTTACAGAAATTATGGGAGTTTTGTTAGCATTTTAGGAAAAAATATAAGAGGCTTTGTAAAGATTTTTAGATGACTTATGTATCTACAAGGATACATACTTCCTTTTTTCAGACTATTTTGATAAAGAACTCAAAAGCTTATGAAGTTTTGTATAAAAATCTCGACTCTAAGAAGGGCCAAAAGGATATATTCAGGTTTATCAAAGCAAGAGAAAGAAAGACCGAAGACCTTTCTCAAGTGAGATGCATTAAGGATGAGGAAGGTCACATGTTTGTTACTCAGAAGGATATAGAGACTAGATGAGAGCAGTACTTCCATAAACTTTTCATTGGAGATGGAAATAGAGAGATCACTTTGGGTATCTATCTAGTAGTGAAAGTTACTTGAATCGTGCAAGCTATTGACGAATACAAAGAAAAGAAGTCGAAGAGGCTTTGAAGGTTATGAGACCTGGGAAATGTGTAGGACCGGATGACATCCCTGTAGAAGTATGGAGAGCTTTAGGTGAGCACAGTATGACTTGGCTTTCAAATCTATTCAATGTTATTTGACGAAGCAAAAAATGCCTGAAGATTGGAAGAGGAGTATCGTGGTGCATCTTTATAAGACTAAAGGAGACATTCAAAATTGTTCAAATTACATAGGTATCAAGGTGATGAGTCACGCTATGAAAATTTGGGAATGTATGATCGAAAGAAGGTTGAGGCAAGTTTCCAAAGTAAAAGAAATTCAGATTCAAGTCAGGTCGCTCAACTATTGAAGCCATATTGCTGAGGAGAACATTGGAGATTTATAGAGCAAAAGGAAGAACCTCCATATGATCTTTATTGATTTGGAGAAGGCTCATGATTCTGTCCCACGAGAGATATTGTAGAGAGTCTTGGAGAAGAGACAAGTACATGTCATATACATTAACCTCATAAAGGATATGTATGATAGTGTTTTATCTTGTGTAAGGACCTTGTCTAGGAAAACTGACTATTTTGACATCAACATTAGTTTACATCAAGGTTCAGCTTCGAGTCCATTTATTTTTTACTTTGATTATGGATGAGTTGACAAGTTACGCTCAGGATGAATTACCTTGGTGTATGTTATTTGTTGATGATATTGTGTTGAGTGATGAGACTGGAGATGGAGTAAATATGAAGCTTGAGGTTTGGAGACATGCTTTAGAGACTAAAGGATTTTGTATAAGTAGGTCTAAGAGAGAATATATGAAGTGCACCTTTGGTGGAAGCAATGATGAAGGAATAGAGAGGAAGATTGGAGACGATAAAATTTGGAAGAGATATTCTTTTAGATATCTGGGATCTATTTTGTAACATGATGGGGAAATTGATGGAGATGCGATGGTCAAGGATAAGTGCAAGAAAATCGCTTAATATGCTTTGATCATTTGCAAAGAAGATTAACTGATGCACCAATTAGGAGATGCTAGTGTTAGGATGTTGAGCCGACTAAGAGAGGGTGAGGACGGCCCAAGAAGTGTTGGATAGAGACTATACAAAGGGATCTCAGTTTTTGGATATAAGTCCGAGATTGACCCAAGATGGATCTGAATGGAGGTGAAGAAACTATGTAACGGACCCTTCTTAATTGTGGGAAAAAGGCTTTGTTGTTGTTGTTATGATTTTGACAAAGAACAAAAATTACTAGAGATCTTTACACTAAAAAATGGTTGATTTTGGTTTTTGATTTTTGAGAAGATATTGAACTATAATATTTGTGCAAAATAACAAATTTCCTTTATAGATTAATAGTACGAAAACATGGTGTCTAAATGAATCTAGAAATATTACAATTAGAGCTCTATAAAAATAAAAATCTAAAACCTAAGTATATTTCTAAAGCTTCACAAGAGTTGATTTTGGCAATAATGAAGGATGGTTTTATCCACTAGATGTCATGGCATAATTTTCTCTGTTAAAATTATTTACTATTTACTATTAGGAAAAAATGGGACTGCCCCCTTGGGGCAGCCATGTTGGCTGCCCCCACCCCATATTTCGGTCAATTTTTTTTATTTTTTTGAAAAATATCACAATGTATATTCATCCCTATATTCCTCCTACATGCTATTCGAATTTCGTCAGAAATAGAGACTCCTACGGCCTCCATCGAGATGGTGTCGATTTAAAAAATTCTGTTACCGTTAAAAAATGACTGTCTGGATGGAGGCCATAGGGGTCTCTGTTTCTGACGAAATTGGAATGGCATATAGGAGGGATATAGGGATGAATATACATGGCGACATTTTTCGAAAAAAAATAAAAAAAAAGGCCGAAATAAGGGTGGGGGCAGCCATGCCTTGGGGCAGCCCCATTGCGCTCTTACTATTATTGTAACCTCAAATGGGTATTCATGTAACTTCTCTTCTTGACTCCCTAGGGTTTCGCCTCTATATAAGAGACCCTAGGGTATTAGAATATACACGTTCTCTCATTTCCTTTCTCTACGTGGTATCAGTATAACGGTTCTAGATTGGGGCTCATGCCTACATCCCACAGCCACCAGCCATCCTTTCTCATGTCCTAGGGTACTGGAATACACTAGCTCATCCTTTCCACCTGATCAACACTTTCACCTATCTTCTGCAGAACCTCCTGTTGGCATCGTCTGCAGCAATGCCTTTTGCACCTCCACTTCCTCCTCCTTCTGAGTGGAACCTCCTGTTGGCATCATCTACATTAATCGTATATAGGTTCTTCTGCTGATGCTACTGGTGGCCACCGTATCTCCTAAGTTTCCAATATCTCTGTTGTTGTGGATGCCATATCTTCTGTTGTTGTTGCTACCTTCATTGTAAGGCCACATATTTGTTGCTATTAGAGCTTATCTTACTGTTGACACCCTATGTTGTACAAATCTACACAGATTTCCTACTAGCCATGTTGGCATATTCTTTCTTGAAAATCGTGCTAGTTGATCAACAATGGGGGTGTTTGAGGCAACTACTTATGAATGTGTTACCAAGTATTTTATTAAGTGCATGGTTTGGAGGTGTCTAATCCTCCTAAGAGATTGTTAGAGGTATCTATCCCTCTCCTAAGTTCACAAAAGTTCACAAAAAATCCCCAAACTTTTGTTCAACCATGGGATCCAACACCAATAATACCAAGCCATTGGTTACTACTAGTAATGTGATGGCAGGGAATCACAATTAAACTTAGTGGTGCTGATAATTATATCCTCTGGCCTCACACATTCAAACTCTTGTAGGAGGAAAACACAAGATCTCTCTTCTTATAAAAGATTCATTGAATGACACGGATAAGGACTATGACACTTGGTTTGGGGATAATTGCTAGGTCATGATGTGGATGACCAATACTATAGAAGCATATATTATTGTAAATCTTCTCTTCAAAGACACGACTAAAGAAATGCAGGAGGAGATGTCACAAACTTACTCGTAGAAAACTATAAAGTCTATATGTGAATATGGTCTATATCACAGGGTGATTCTACTCTTGTTGAGTACTATCGTCATCTTTCTGGGCTCTATGAGGAGCTTGCTATTTTTCAACCAGCCTGTTGCACCAAACAAGTTACTGAATATTCTGAATGGTAAGTCTACAGGTTTCTTGTTGGACTACATTTTCGCTATCAGCATGTTAAGGAACAGATTTCTATTGTTGATGCACTTCCTACTCTCAAGATGGTTTTTGGCCTCATACAAGAGATTGAGTCCACCACTAGTCATAATACTACTTTTCACTTGACAGAGAAATCAGCCTTTCTGCCCATTCCAGCCATGGTGGTCAGTAGAATACTTATGGCGAATGCAGGCGTGATGGCAACCGAGGTCATGCTCTCATAGGAGATAAACCTTCCAAGGACATGGTCGTGGTACTATACACACCCCTTGTACTCACCATCATAGGACCAACCATCATCCAAACCGTTGATGGGAGAAAGATGTCTATCCTCGTGCTCTTGTTGCCAACCCTGAGGATGACTCCACTTAATCATATTTACATACAGAACAGTCACAGTCGAACCGGATTGTACAGCTCTCAGCCCCTGATTATTCAAAGTTAATGAAGTTGTTACATATCTATAATGCTTATTCTAGTGGGAGCACACCTACAACACACTTGGCTACCACATCATGTATTGTTGCCAACTCTATCACCAATTTAGCCCCCACCTAGATCATTGACTCTGGTACATCCACTCATCTCACTGGTGAAGGTAGCACACTCCTTTCTTCTCTACCTTCTTCCACAGTAAGATTGGTATGGGTGGCCAATGGAACTCATTCTCCAATTACCTGAGTTAGGGTTGTGGATTCTCCTCCAAACTTCATGTCACTAGAGTTCATGGTGCTTTGGATTTTCCATTAATCTTACTCTCTGTTCACAAATTATGTGTTGAGATAAATTGTCGAGTAATTTTTGATGCCTCTCAATGTTATTTTTAGGACATCCAGATAATGCAAATATTTGGTGGGGGTGATGAATCCTCGTTTCATCACCTTTATTTTATCATTTTAGCCTTAAAAACTTTAGTTAAATGCATGTAAATAGCATTATTTTGAACAAATTAACATTCATTATTTATTCCATTTATTGTATATAAAATGTAGTTTTTAATGACAAAATTATAGAATAAATAAAATAAAAGAAAAACAATAAAATACCAAAGGTTTTTATGACTTTAAACCCCGAGACCTAGGCATCTTGATGATCGGGTTGGCAATGAATAAAGTAGGGGGAGATAATGGCCTAAAATCCAATAAAAATCCATTCTTTTATTTATCATTAAGTCATATTTGAGACATATTTTATTTTCTATTTTTCATACCTCAAATAAGGAAAGCTTGTATAAGGAAGTTGTAGATAAAATTACAAGTAAAAATACAAAATTGATTTCACATAAAAATAATATATATTGTGTTTTTATACTCAAAATAAAAGGCCAAAACCAAACTTCTCGGACCTATATCTTATCCATATGAACTAAAAACGTATCATAATTAATCTAATTGTATATAACTTTCAATAAGCTATTTAATGAAGGTGATTTCACTTAATTTGGAGTTAAGATGGAGAAGTTAGGTTTTACACCCCTATTGTATAATTTACCTAAATAAAATATTCTTTATTTATTCTTTATTATGTTTATACTTTTATATTTTCATAATTTTATAAATATTATTTATAATATGTTTACATATTTAGAATAGAATAAAACCATAAATAAAATACAAAAAATAAAAGAAGTCTACAAAATACATAGATGAAATACTTATACATATACCTATATATTATGAGAAAAGGGAGCCTAAGCCCCGGGTGTAGGTAACTACCTACACCCGGCCTTTTTTTTGCATGATTTTTGATTTTTTTGAAATGAAATCTTGGAGGAATTAGATCACTATGTACCACCATGGTGTCATTCAAAATTCAACTTAATTCGATACTCATATCATCTTCATCAAGACTATCAAACTTTAACGGTCTGAGAATTACTGACAATGACCCCTTCTAGATGAATGTGTTAGGAATGTTTGTTTTGCATGAAACTCGAAACACATATTCCTCTCAATATATTAAGAAAATTCCCCTAAGGTTTCATTCAAAAAAACTCAAAAATCATGCAAAAAAGGCCGGGTGTAGGTAGTTACCTACACTCGGGGCTTAGGCTCCCAGCTCCCATATATTATATACTTCTATTTATTTAAGTGTACACATTATGTCAAAAAAATATAACAAAAATATATTTATGTTTATAAAAATAAGTTATAAACATTTAAATTAATAAAATAATTTAATAAAATTAAAATACAAAATAAAAATAAAATACTCAAAATACATATAAAGGAAACCCTAAAAATTAACTCGTAATAAATAAGACCATAAAAATAAATAAAAATCATAATAGAATATTACATAAAATAATAAACATTTTTTATTTTATAACTTAAAATTAATTAATTCAATTACTAATCATTATATGATTTTTAAGCATTTTTAGGCTTCCTTTTTTCTGGCTGGTCCTCGTGGACCGAACAGAGGGAGTCAAGAGTTGACCCCGGTCAACTCTTCTCCACATGTATCTAGCTCTGTCAAACCTAACATTTGACCTCTCTTCTCCCTTGTTCCCCAGTCGATACAATCATCAATTTGGGATGATTCATGTGCTACTTTTCTTCCTCGACCCTTGCTCCATCACACATGCATCATTTTTTGATCAGGTGAACACTGCATGAACCCAATGAACTCAATCTTGCCTCCACTTCACTCTCATGTACAAAAGCGTCCCTTCCACCATTTTTTATTTTTGAATCCCCTTTGCCCACTTTTCTTCCTTCGTTTTGCGCTCCAGGTCTCAAGCAACATGACATGTTGCTCGCCCAATATTAATTTGGCTAGATCGAGGAGAGGCGTAGAGGTGGTTTCCACCATCTCCGATAGAGAACTGTTGTGAGGTCCCTCGTCTCTTAGCTCCGACCAATCAAGGTCTGGTTTTGTTGCTTTTTAGATAGTTCTTAGGTTCTATTTTAATTTCCCGCAAGTAGAATTAGGTTTTATTGATTGTTTTAGTGTTAAATACCCCATTTGTAGTACGTCAGAGTTCTGCTCCGGTAAACCTTCCACCGTGTTATACCATGTTTCGACCCGCATTCCTCCTTCACTTCATTTCCCAATTCTTCCCCTACGCCCTAGTCCCTTCCATTCACCGAGATCCTTCTTGGATCTGGAGATCCACGTCTCCTCTCCCCCACTTCGCCGGAGACGTCTGACGTGCCCCATCTTCCATCCACCTCCACAAATAAAACCCCCATAACCCCCATTTTGCTTGTGTGCGTCTTCGGTGCAAGTTCTGGAGGCCGAAGACCATCAAAGTCGATTTTTGAGTTCGTTGGAGGTACCTGGAGCCCCCTTGCTTCCCTAAGCTTGTTAGACTTCACCGGAGCTCTAGGGAACCTCCTGACACATCCATCTAATGCGAAGGATCTCTAGCTCCATTTTGTCCCTCCCCCGGGACTCCCAGGTGGCCCTTGGAGCGAAGGAGAGTAGATCGAATTTTGGCCCACCCGAGTTCTTAGTATGTTCTTCCAATTGTCCATCCATCTGTTCGATCATCTAGTCGCTCCAGGTGCTGCAATTGTCGTTCAACCAAGCTCGCCTTGATCGTTGATTCCAACCACGGGATCCAATCTCAATCTCTAATCGATGAACCGTCATCGCATCACTAAGGCACGACGTGTGGCAAGTGACACACCCACAACCGTCTGATTAGGTGCCTTATGGGGTAAATTGCATCGCATACTCCCGACTTTTGTTGCTTTATTATTTAATCTTGTAATTTATTATCGTAGTTTAAAAAAATTTGGTAAAATTGCATTGGAACCCTTGCCTTTTATTGTATTTCTTTTTGGATCTAGTCCACATCACCTCATGTGCGAGAACCCCCTACGGTTTTGTAATTTCGGTTTAGTACTGGAACTTTAAATATTAGTTGAAATTTTTTGGATATTTTGCAGAAAACACCTCACCTTAATTTTTATTGCATTTATACCCTAGCTAGTTTAACAATTTCTGTTGATATTTTCTATTTATTAAAAATAGCATCCATGCTCCAAAAGTTCAAAAAAATAGTATTAAGTGCCTGCTAGCTTGTATTTTTTATTTTTAGATTTTCATTTTACAAACTTTAATTATTTAATAAAATCAAAAGAGCACATTTACCTTTGTGTGATTTATAAAATACCTAAAAATATAAAAATATTTTGAAAAATACTCCAAAAAAATTTTGTTTATCTTATTATTTAGCAACTTCAGAAATCAAAACCCTAAAAATAGCAAAAGAAAAAGATAAAAAAATTAAAAAGATTCAAAATCCTTTATAAAAATATTAAAAAATTCCCAAAAAATCCCAAAAATATTTTATTTTTGTCTCTGATTTTTCTTTATATTTATATCGATCTATTAAAATTGATTTGGAGAAGTTTTAACATATTTTGTTATTTTGTATTTTCAAATCAATTCTGCCTAATTATTTAATCCCTATTATGGGATATATTTTACTTCAAAATGCCTAGCATTAGTAAAATTTACCCAAAATCACAAAAAATAGTAGATATATATAATCCCAAAACATTTTATGTATAAGTTTTATTCATTTATAGTAGTATTTATAATTATCTTACTCTATATTGTATATATAGCCTTATATATTCCTATATTATATATTTAAAAGGAAAAAGAAACTAAAAAATAGAAAATAAAAAAATTATAAAATTAAAACAATCAAAAAATATAAAAAAATAAAATCCATAAAAAAATATAAAATCAAAAACTCACACGAAAACACATAGATAAGAGGAATAGAAATTTTGGATTTCTTTTTCCTGATTTATCTTGTTTGCTACTTATGTTCGACGCTCTACAAATACTTACACCTCTACACACATTTATAGAGTTATAATAAATTTTAACTTCATTTCTTATTTTTCATTACTTGATTTATATTATGGGTTAATTATTTAATTAGTTGAGTTTTGTGAGCAGTCGCTTCTGCAACAATGTAGCTTCCGCCTTATGTACACTACATTAGGCCCTCACAAAGTTGGACTTTTCAAGGGGATATGAGAGGACGGTCTCTACTACATGGATATCCCCACTAACTCCTTTTTTGATGGAGCTTCTTCTATATCCTCTGATCCGTTTCTCTGGCACCTACGACCGGGGCGCCCTTCCACTAAGGCTTTGATGATGATGTTCCCTGAACTTACCACTATTAAGCCCTTTGAGTGTAAGGCATGCCAGTTCGGGAAACATTACCGATCTTCTTTTCCTTCAAGAATTGAGTCACGTTAGTCTACTATTTTTTCTTAAGTTCATTGTGATATCTGGGGACCCTGTCTGGTCCAATCTATTGGAGGAAACAAATACATTTTGTAGTTTTGGTGGATGATTATATTAGATGTTGTTGGGTTTACCTAATAAAAGAACAATCGGAGATTAATTTACTCATTAAAACCTTTTTTCAATATGTCAAAACCATCTTCCAGGCATGTATTCAAATTTTACAAACCGACAATGCTTTTGAATTACCCTAATGAATTTGGCTGCTTTCTTTACTTCTCAGGGAACCACTCACCAAACTTTATGCCCTGTACCTCTCAATAAAATGGGGTAGCTGAGAGAATATTTAGACATCTGTTGGATATTGCTTGATCTTTGCTTTCCCATGTAAAGGCTCCTAAGAACTACTAGGAGGATGCCATTCTCGCTATTGTCTATATTATAAGCAGAGTTCCATCATCTATCTCATGGGAGGAACCCCCTTTTCCACAATCCATCCAAATAAGTATCCTCTTTTCTCTACATGTTCGAGTCTTTAGTCGTATGGCCTTTGTGCACAACATTAAAGTGCGGACAAACTATCCCCACGTGCTATAAAATATATCTTTCTTGGATATTCTAGATCTCAAAAGGGGTATAGGTAGTATGATCTTGCTGGTCATCGATACTACATCTCTGTTGATGTCACTTTTTTTAAAATACTAATTATTTCACATAACCTATTAGTGATATAGCTTTGGAATTGCCACCACCTCCTATTGTCTACAAAAGTAAACACCAAATTCGCCCTACTAATGTCCCCCTACATATCCCTTGTATACATTAAGAGAGGCCCTCCAGTGAACCCACCAATGCTATTCTGAATGCCACAAGTAAGCTATCGATAGTACTCAGAAGAACCAAAAGACAATGTACCATGTATCTGATTTCCTCGTTTACATCTAGAGATAGTCACTCTAGTTATGAATGTTGCTTTGCAGATGAACTGATGATTATGGTTATCTCTTATGATCAAAACAACACTCTGCAAGATAATGGTTGGAAAAAAGCAATGGATGAGGAAATGAGGCTCTTATATCTCGAGGCACTTGGGATCTTATGCAATGTCCACGTGGTGTGTGAGCGGTTTCTTGTAGATGGGACTTTGATGATCAAATTTTCACTAAGGTTTTTTTATTTTATTTAATGAAAATGGTAAGGGAAATGTCAAATGAATATGTCGTTATTACCCAAAATGAAATCCAAAGCAATCAAACAATCTATCCAACAAAAATAAAAGAAATAAAAGGTAGATTTTGCTATTTAGCTATTAACTTGGTATACCTCCCAGAGCTGAACACAAGAAGGCAATGGATATTAAGCAAGGGTTATTAAATCAAAGATAAGTAATGAAATAAAAGAGGGGATCTAAGCAAGCAACTCGTGGTTTTTGTGATTTTTTATATTTTTAAACTTTTCATGGAATTTTAAATTTATATATTTTTTAAGTTTCTGAATTTTAAATTTTTAGTGATTTTTAATTTTGTGAATTTTTATATTTTAAATTTTCAAACAAAGCAAATCAAGAGAATATTATATAAAGACACATAAGCACTCTTTTTTTATTTGCTAAATATAGTTAAAATGGTTAGAAAATTCAAATAAAAATGTTATTGTATTTCTGATAATTTTTTATTATTTTTGTGATTTTTAATAGATTTTTATACTTTTTTAGTATTTTCAAAATAATTATAAACAACAAATAGAGCAAACAGTGAAAATAAATTATTATTTTATATTTTCAAATATAAGATAAACTCAAAAATACTAGAAACCAATTTTTCAAATAGTTTTTTAAGTTAGCTTTCAAATAGAACCAAAAAAATAATATTTGATTTTTTTTATTTTATATGGTTTTTTAATGTTTTCTCTAGCATGCATTTTTTTATTTTTATAAAGTATTTTCAAATGAAATTTATAATGGAGTTAAAATAGGTCAAAACACACTTACAGTATTTGTTTGGTATTTTTTATGTTGTTTTCAATCTTTTATGATTTTTATATGGCAAACGGGATAAATTCATATGGTTTTTGAATTATTAAAGATAAGAAAACAATTTATTTTTGAAAACGAAAATTATTAAAGAAAGAACACACCAGCATGAACTTACATGAATTTTCAAGGATTTTTTGGTGCAATGTAATTATTTAAAACACGCAATATATTCAAGAAATTAAATCCAATAAACAAGGTAAATGAAATTTCTTGAAAGTTTCTTGATAAATGTTGATAAAGCAATATATTCAGGTCAAATGTGCAAGTTTTCAAGCCATTCACGTGACATGTGCATGCACACTAATCTTAGGGGTATAAATGTAATAATAGGAAAGTCTTAGAGGCGCGAATGAATTATGAAAATATGAAGGGATGTACGCGCAAGTTATCAATCATCACTAGCAGGTCGCGTGTGGACCACGTGATTTGAGTTGAAGCAGAAATGTTGCAAGTTTAGAGGCCTTGACGGAAATTAACCCCGAAATATCTTGGGGATCATGTGCCTCGCATGTGACATCTAGAGTAGTGGGATGGAGGCGAATAACAACCGTCCAATGAGATCTTAATCGACGGATGTTGTTTCTTAGGTTCTTTCTCAAATCAACGATCAGGCGACATTATTGGATGAGGCGCTCGATGAGAGGATGAGGTGGCAGATGGCGCGGCTAGATCAGATCTTGATCTGAGGTGGTGGATAGCTTCGAGGAGGATGACTCAATCGGAGGGCAGCGGAGGTACTTGCTCTCGTTCTTGATTGGTTGCTCGATCAGATGTATTTCTCTCCAGGTGCTTCCAGATGTTCTGATCGGTGACTCCTCAGATGGCACAGGTTCTGAAAGGGTGCTCGATAGCTCAATGCTCGTGTTCGTCCCCAAATTTGTATTAGATGTTCCAGGCGATCCTCGATTAGATTCTGATGTGTTTTGTATCAGCCTCCTGATGCTTACGACGATGCACCTGTGTAATGAACCCGATCGTCCGAGAATGCTGCGGAAGCGAGAAACTCAGCGGACATCTCGGGAACGTTACTTATAGCATCACTCATAGCATAAAAGAGCAGTAAAGAACCAATTAAAAAACTTTTCCATAATCATAATAAGGTCACAATTCCAAGAGTTCCTTAATTAAAGAAAGATAATAAACTAGATGAAATCGTATCCACGATTTCCTTATTCCAGTGGGCATAAAAGACGTCCTTCCAAAGCAAACCCGCAGTAGTTCCATACCAATCCTACTTCTTGAAGACTGTGTCGTCTCCCTTAAACCATTAATGATCTAATACTCACGTTCCCCAGAAAAAATTAGCAAAACATGTTATGAGCATAACGCTCGGTATGTGCCAAGTTAGGGTCAAGCCGGCTAGCGTAGAGAACAAGTCACGAAAGCTATTATCAACTTTTTAAATGCATATAACTAAATTTCCTTCATAACCATGAATGACATAACATATTTACACATATGCCGTAAGTTTTTCCATATTTGCATGTATGTCCATAATATTCATATAAATGCATATATGCACTTTACAATAACATAACTGCACATGTACCCTTAAAATTATCATAAATAGCAAATATGCACATACCATTAACATAAATTGCATTAACATAGGTTTCATACGTGCACTTAACCTCAACGAAACTTACACATAAGTCCATAACAGTAACATAATTGCATATATGCACATAATATTAAAAAATATTGCACATATGACCATGACATTTTTCACGTTAAGAGTGGTCTTGATTGCTACTTCTTAGGCGGCTTTGATGGCTTACCGCTGGCACAAGCGGTTCATAACAATACATAACATGACAGTGTCGCTATAACTATAGAGGACTTATCTTTTGCCTCACACTCCCGAAAGACGTTTGCCCTTTAGGCCCTTATGACCCCTTAGTTTGGGTCGGTGCCGAAGTCTTAATATTAACTTTGATGAGTTCATATCTTCAATGATAACTTTTGAGTGCCGTATACAAATCAATATATTGCAAAAGGAGGTTCTTGCCCTCTAATATATGATGTGCAGTAGTCAAGTATAATATAATGTCTCAGGATAACATTCACAGATAATTTTCATAGCTCCTGTAATATATTAAGATGAGTAGCATTACCAACTGTTGATATATGCGCATCTTTATGTAACGTCGAATATCATTCTATATTTTCAAGGGTAGACTCAAACAATTCATGGACAAAGAAGCTATATGAACCTATGCAAGGGAAAGTTAAAGTTACAGTTAGGTAAGCAGGAAAGTTTTCCTTTCAACCCAAAATATCTTTATAAATTCATCTCTTTCAAATCATACTATGATCAATCGACATGAGCCCATAATCGGCGAGGAATCAATACCGTCACTCATGGTAACACAGTAAAAGGAATCCAGAGTTTATTATATTGTCGAAAGTCGAGAGGTAAATATAGAAAACAAATGAATAAATGGTATATGACCCGGATGATGTACAACTACAAGTTGCATCCATATTACCCTAAGGATGTAGTTATTAAATAATTTTAATATATTTAAACTTGTTGCAACCCACGGCTGAAGTATAGTTTACCATGTCGTTTCTGTTAAGGTGCATAATTACTTTCTGCTTGTGACATCAACGAAAAAGAGTAGATTTCTAAAACTTCATTAAATCATGAAATCAGAGATAATCTCCAATTTGGAATACGTTTGCATAAACAAGCGATTATAGTAACCAACAATTTCGAATAAGGATTTATTCGCATGGAAAATCTAGAGGCCAAGAACAACTACTGCGATTAACTCGAGAAATGCGGCATTGTGGAATTACATTGATGATCAAGTAGTCACAATTTTAGATTAATCATACGTGAATGCCATTGAATAGAACGGATCCTACAGGATCGACACATACCGTCGACGTAAGAAATTCGTCGAACAAGACTCCACCAAATCCGAAGCGTTGTCGACCACGTTGTTGTTTCCTTTAGTTTCGTCGGATCACAACTTTGATGCCGACGAAGAAGGTTGTTGTTGCCCGAACGAAATATATCGTCAACGATCTCTCTCTCTTCCTCTTTCTCTCTCTCTCTCTCTAGAACTCTCTCTTCCTCACGTGTATGTAATATATGGTGATATTAATGGAGGGGCTTCATGCCCTTTTATAGGTACCAAAATGAGATAATCAACAATAATAAAATGAATTTAATTAAAGGATAATTGTGATAACTAGATAAGGATGTTGCTAATTTATCATCTCTTTTTTTATATTAATCTAGTTATTTGATTATCTTATAAAAGATAATGTGGGGATTTTGTTGTGGTCTCTTTTTATTATTATTATCAAAAAACAATCCATTTCAATCTACCCTCTTTAAGGAAATTTCGTCCTCGAAATTTATACTGTAAAAAGAGACTTACCAAAAAGATGTGGGTAATGTTGACGCATTTCGTCCTCTAACTCCCAAGTCGCTTCTTCTCTCTGATGGTGTTGCCAGAGTACTTTGGCCATCAGAACTATGCGACGCTGCAATTGATGCTCCTTACGGTCTACGATACGAACTGGTCTTTCGTCATATGTTAGATTCGGCTGAATGTCCGGAACTTCATACTCGATCACGCGCGATGGATTTCCTTAACATCGATACATGAAAAACATCATGTAACTTGGAATAATGAGGTGGAAGGGCAACTTGATATGCTACTTCTCCCACTTTCTTTATTATCTCGAAATGTCCCACAAATCTAGGACTCAATTTTCCCTTTTTACCGAATCGCACTACTCCCTTGTTAGGGGAAATCTATAAGAACACATGGTCACCTACCTCAAAATTCAATTCTTGCCTTTGACAATCAGTATAAGAATTTTGTCTACTCTGAGCATCTAAAAGTCTCTTCCGAATTACCTCCACACCCTTCGTACAAACTTGAACTTATTCAGGTCCCATCTCCAGCATCGCTCAAAGACAATGGGGATCTACAAGGTCGGCCGTATAATTCTTCAAAAGGAGCCATTTTAATGCTTGCATGATAGCTATTATTATAAGAAAATTCAACCAAAGGTAAATGTCTATCCCAATTTCCAGCAAAGTCGTTGGCACAAGCTCTCAACATGTCTTCTAATGTCTGGATTGTTCTTTCAGATTGTCCATCGGTCTGAGGATGGAATGATGTGTTGAACTTCAAACTTGTACCCAAAGCATCCTGCAGACTCTTCCATAATCAGGAGGTATATCTCGTGTCTTTGTCTGACACGATCGATACCCGAACCATGCAATTTCACTATCTCATTCACATACAATTCAGCAAGGCTCTCTGTAGATTGATATAATCTGATGTGTAAAAAAAGGGCCGACTTCGTTAAACGATCAACAATCACTCAAATTGTGTCAAAGGGCCCCTTCTTAGTTTTTGGCAATCCGCAAACAAAATCCATAGTGATATGTTCCCATTTCCATTCAGGGATCTCTAGTGATTGCAGAGGACCTACAGGCTTCTGGTGCTCAATCTTTACTTGCTGATAGATAAGACATACCGACACAAATTTTGCAATATCCTTCTTCATATTAGGCCACCAAAAATTCCATTGTAAGTCTTTGTACATTTTTGTAGTGTCGGTATGAATGGTATACATGGACCTGTGAGCCTCTTCAAGAATTTCTTGCTTTAATTCACTATTATCAAGAACCCACAGTCTTTTACGGAATCTCAATGCTCCGTCTATCCCGATTGATAAATCATATCCTTCTTTTTGAGAAGCGATCATCAATATTTGGAGATCATTATCATTCTTCTAAGCTAAGATAATCTTCTCTACCAATGATGAGTGGTTCTTCATTCCAGCCATAAGAACTCTAGTCTTCATTTCAATAAAAGGGTTCCATTCCTCTAAATCTTTCATTAGTTGCCATTGCAATTTCATACTTGCGAGCTTCCCTTCATATTTCCTACTTAGAGCGTCAGCAACTGCATTTGCCTTTCCTGGATGGTAGTCAATGGAAAGATCATAATCCGATAGAAACCCCAACCATCGTCTTTGCCTCAAATTCAGTTCCAGTTGATCCCACTTTCTCTGCCTCGCTACTCTCACTCTCCTGACTTCGAGGTTTACGTAGATTAATCAACCCTCAGCTCAGTCCTTTTTCTCAGCTAATTTCTTTTCCCCGTAGGCTGAGGAGCAAAAGGAGGAATCCGCCCGCTCGCGTCTGATTAGCTAGTTGGTGAGTTGCCTTTGGAGTCTGTCTTGGTCTTCCCACTTGCACCCACCATCCCCTTGTGTATGTCCCACCTCATTATCCTTCTTAGACCCTCACCGTGCAAGCCAACGAGTGAAAGAGCGGAGCGGTGCAAAGCGGGCGAGCTGGAGGCACCTTACTCTCGTAGATAGAATATGCTCTTAGACGAGCCTACTCTACCACAAGATTTTCTTGAGGGTGGAGGCGACTATATATTTGGGGGCTGAATCGATCATTCTCCCTCCCCTTTTTTTTGAGAGAACGGAATGGACTTTCTGGGATTGACCCTAGGGTTCTTCTTCCTCCTGAGAAGCTTTTCCTGAAGCCCGCTGCAGTCTTGCTGTTGATGCTTCCGCAACTGGGTGATAGACTGGAGAGAGAGTGCTCGTTATTGCTCGCCCCCAGCTCTATTTGAACGAGAAAATGGCTTAGTCGACCACAAGCCAGCGGGGAAGAAGTCCGAACCTTCGTCTCGAAGATTAAAGCTCCCCCGTCACCAGAAAGTTCCAGTATGTGATAGCACGAGTGACTTGGTTTTGGTGATGGGCCTTATCATCGATCATCTAGAGAGGCTAAGACCCACTTCGTCGCCACTGGGCTCTTTACACGAGGTTGATGAAAGCAAGTAGCTATTAGTCGACTATAAAAGCCTTCTAATGTCAAAGATGCAATTTCTAGTCTCTGCCCTTCCTCTTGCTCCAGACCTCTCTTTCCATAGCCTTCCTGGAAATAGGTGTCTTTGTTCATCTCCCCCGGGCAAGGACAGGAGGGGAAGAGGTGATCGCTGGTGTCCTAATTGACCTAATGCATAGCTAAAAAAATGCCAGTCACTATCTGAATGGTTAAACAAATACCAGCTAACGAATGCAAGACTAGCTTTCCCAGCGCGTCAATCAGGATTCTGAGAGAAGATATACTTGAGGTTTTTTACGATCAGTAAATACCTCAAATTTCTCTCCATATAAATAGTGATGTCATATCTTTAGTGCAAAAACTACCGCTGCAAGTTCTAAATCGTGTGTCGGATAATTCCTTTCAGCTTCCTTTAACTGTCGGGATGCGTAAGCCGCAACTTTTCCATATTGCATGAGGATACTAATGAATACCCATTCATCACTCTTTATTCTTTTATTTTAGCTACAAAACCCTTGCAAAATACATGTAGATATGTGTAAATAGAATAAAATACCATCTTACATGCATTGTGTGAATATGCATAATTAGCATGTTTTTGTGCATAAATAAAAGAATAAAGAAATAAAATAAAAAGAGAGAGATATTTAGAATAAATATTGAGCGACCTAATCCCAAGGGAGGGCTCAGCATGGGCCTGACCGCATAAAAACCCAAGTAGAGAGAGATAAGGAAGCTCATATGTTTGTGTACATATACCTATGTTTATAAATAAAAATATTTTCCTCTAAATAAAATAAAAGGGGTGTATTTATTTGTATATATTTGTAAATATAAAATTAAAACAAAAATAAAGAAAATGAAAATAAATAAAAATCCCCTTCTTCATTGTATATAGACCATGTACATAGAACCACTCACTTATTTATTATCACCTTACAAATAAATAATTAAAAATTCCATAAAAATATGTACATATTCCGTATTTCATGGCGTAAATAAATAAAATAAAAATCAGAAAAATAAAAATAAAATAAAAAGAAACAAAATCAAAATTAAAGTCCACCTTGTATATATACTATGCATGTACATAAATAAAAGTATTTATTTAACCCTTGTAAATAATTAATAAAAATAAAATAAAAATACCCTATTTATTTAAATTTTCTTCTATAAATAAATAAAATATAAAATTGGAATAAAATGTACAAAAATAAATAATTAAAAATCAAAAATCAAAAATACATTTGTATATACCTGTATATAATAATAATATTTTGTAAATACCTAAATTATATTTTAAAAAATTAAATAAAAATCATAAAAAATTAATCTAAATAAAGAAACATTTTTTATGTTTTTACTCTTTTGAAATAAGGCCATTTATTATTTAAAATTGAATTGCCAAATTTTTATTGAATGGCTGATTCTGATTGGTCCACGGGGGATGTTGACCCCCGATCAACTCCCCCCCTGGACCATTTCCCCCGCGGTTCTCGCGCCCGACCCAACTTCTCACCATTTTCCCCGCGTGATCCGGGCATCGAATACCCAAACCCCGGGCTCCCTTTGTTCCCTGTACATCCGAGATCTACGCCCGGTGGTTTTGCCTCGGGGTCCGAGCTCCGACAACCATGCCCGACCCATTCTTCTCTGACCCCTAGCTCTATTTAACCCAACATCCGGCCGTCATTTCACGCCATCTTTGGCGTCGCTTCTTCCACCCAGGACCTCCACCTGTTTCCCTCGAGTGACAACGTTGGATTGGCGCGTTGCAGAGAGGAGGAGCTCCTCGCCACTGATCCAGCGTCTTCTCGCCGCCGTGCGAGCAGCGCCCGAGCCTCGGGCCTCCGACGACCCTCGAGGCAACGACCAGAGCTCTGCGAGCTTGTCCACAGTCGATATCCTTCACCAGGTAAACTCGATTCCTTTTGGTTTCCCTTAATTTCCGATTTCGCCCAAATCCACCCGTTATCGTCTTCGATCGATTACTCCCATGACGTTCATCGTTTCATTCATCCGACCCCACCATCACACTCACGAGACCCCTCTCCATCTTTTTCTCCCACTCGCCCACCTTGGCTCGCCATGGAGTCAAGGCTCGACCTCCTTCGTCGTCGCCTCACCGGAGGTCCTCGCTGCGTCTCATCCAGTCACCTTCGCCACCTCTAACCGGGTCGAGGCAGTTTTCCCTCGACCCAGGATTCCTCTAGTGCCATTTTGCAGGTCGAAGGGGCCTCATATGGAGGTCCGACGTTCGAGCACAGAGGCCCAGCTCCGCTGGCCTCGCCGGAGCTCCTCGGAGCTTCCCGGCATCATCGGAGGAGCCCACCATCTGCGAGAGGCCGTGACGAGTCCGTTCTACATCTTTGCAGCCCCTGAGGAGGTACCGCGCACCCGTGGTGCTCCGGCAGAGTTCGTCGGAGCCTTGTTCTTCGAGGATCCTCCGCAGCCGTTGGATCAGCCCGTTGCTACAGACGTTCTCCCAACTGTCCGTCTGAGGAGTTGCACCGACTGTCGATCCTTCTACGGCTTGATCACAGCCGTCAGATCCAGCGAGGGGTGCCCTTGATCCAGAGCGTCAGATCAGCCACATGGCACACCCCCGTCCTTCGGATAATAAGGGGTAATTTACCCGTAGGCCCTTTCCCTTTTTGTTTTTATTAATCAGTCCTGTAAATATCAGATAGAATTGTTTTTATTTTGGATAATTGCAGTCTGGACCTTTATGTTTAGTTTAATTGCATTATAGTCCTTGTTTGTGTATGCCACATGCATCGACACGTGAGACCTGGAAATTTTGCAATATAGATCCTATGCTTCTTGTGCTTTATGGTTTGATCTTTTAGAAATGGGATTTACATTTCAGTCCTTCCATGCCTGGTACACGTGCTCTGCGCATGTTTTATTGGACTTTTTGCACGTTGGGCCCTGGGCCTTTATGCCGTGTTACTTATTGGCCCCTGGACTTAGTTTTTATTACATTTAGGTCCCTGTGCACTGCGTGTTTGTTTTTTATTTAAATAAAATATCAAATTTAACCCAAATCGTGTGGTAATTGGACATGTGGCTCCTACCACTATGTAAAATTTTCACTAATTTTTGGGTACATTTTTGTGGATTTTTATTATTTTTAAAAATTCAAAAACAGTTGATTTTGTGTCTGTCGAGATTGGAAAATCATAAAAAATATAAAAACCCTTTGAGAAATTCTAAAAAAATTAAGTGTCGTTTGTTTTTGTGTGTTTGAATTTCTGTGCATTTTTGGCTAATTTTGGACATATAAAAACCCTAAAAATTAAAAAACCACTAAAAACTTATAAAAATTCTAAAAAATTGTAGAAAATAACAAAAATAATAAACTCTTTTCTTGAATTTTCTTTGTTGTTTATATTTTTCGTAAAAATTACTTCAGGCTAGTCCAGGACCATTTGATATTTTAAATTGGTCTTTGAAGTCCGACTGGACAGTTTTCTTGCATTTCAGCCTACTTTTATTTTTAGAAAATTCCAAAAAAATTATAAAAATCTCAAAAATTCACCAAAAACAGTAAAAAACCTGAAAAACATAAAATATTTTTTTGAATTTTTGGACCATTTTTTTGTGTTGAAATAATTGATTGAAGTTGCTTGATTCTTGCCTTTCCTTATTTTCATCAATTATTAAAAATCCAAAAAAATATAAAAATAATTAAAAACCACCAAAAACACATCTTACCTTATTTGTGACTTGACTACTTTGTAGGCCGCAAGGCCAACTCGTGCTCCTTGAGTCCTACCCTGGGTGCTACACCAGGCTAATCTCATAGCCAGGGCCACTATTTTTGCATTGTTTGATTTATATCTCTTATTGGTGGTCTGTTTCTCTTTTTCTTGTTGAGCTGATTTATCTCTCGAGTGACTGAGGTCGCAACGACCTTTGCTATCTTTTTCCCTTAGTCGCTGGGGTGAATTTTTCGTGCTCATCAGAATGGCACCGTTGCCGGGGAGCACGGCTTAGTAGTCGCTTTCTATTTTTCTCGCGGTTTTCTTTTTCGTGACTTTCTGTAGATTTTTGTATATATTTTATCTGACTTGTTGATATATAATAATCTGGTTTGACACTCTACTTGTTTTCTTACGACGGCCCGAGGACCGAGGCGGCTTTCTTCGAAAGTCGAAGCAACCATGGAAGTCGGAGGCGGCTCTTTTCTGCATAGAGCTGCAGGAGGACGCGAGGAATCGAGCAGGAGTGCGGGAGCCGCGGAATAGCTGCGAGAGTAGTTAGATTAGTTTAGATTTACTTTTCAGCACATTTTATTAAATTGTAATAATACAGGAACCAGAGACTGAGACACTTGTGACATTCCAGGGTATGTTTCGCCGAGCACCGGGGTGCTCGGGGGACCTCACCGGTTTTTCGTAGCTTTTTCACGGTTTTCTCGAGTTTTGACCGTTTATTTACTTCTCATTTGATTTACGCGGATTTTAGCCATAGCGTAGGAGTTTTCTTTGACTGTGACGTAATTAATTAAGGCCAAACCCTAATTATCTGCCTGTACCTATAGAACGATAATTGGACTTAATTAATTAATTCACAAGAAAAAGCCGTTTCTTAGAGCTCTGGTCCACGTGCCTTGAGGAGTCACATACAACACGTGCAGGATCCGTTGTGGCGGACACCGAGTGGCTCCCAAGATAGGACTCCGGACATAGGCTCGAGTACTCGGCTACTGTTCTTCACGAGTAGAACTATTTTGTTTAGGGTCGGTTTTTCCGTGTGCATCATATAGGTAGTTTATATTCTGTCTTTGTTTTATGTGCGGATCACCCTGCATGTAGACTGCTGGAGTTAGGTACGCATTTCTTACTCTGCATGCATCATTGATTCTCGTGCATTAGCTTTTTTGTCTTCTCCCCCTGTTTTGGACTTAAAATAATCAGGAGAATCGAAAAATTCGTTAGGCATTGTTTGGTATTGAAAAATACCTAAAAAACTAAAATCATAAAATTGGGACTGCGAACTCAACTTGACCCTAAAAGACACTCACCATAAAAATTTGTCTTGGGGAGAGAAACCCCCTCATTGTCTGGTTTGCATGTGCGAGAGAGTGACCCGCACACTAGGATAGAACCATATCCGAGCCTCGATCAGACTACCGGCCTTTTATACAGGACAGTCTTTTCGGCGGATTGTATTCCCAATAAGTCACGTAACCGCTCTGCTATCTTGACTTGATCACCTAATAAAAACTGACAAGATAATTGACCGAACTCTTACGGTCTTCAGCTCGTGTTGAGTAGGTGAATCCGGGGTTTTGCTTGCTTATCATAGTTGTTACTAGATCCCATCCGCCCGACTTACCAGATCACGATGATGGGCAGGAGGTCCCTTAGGCAGCCTATGGCTGCACTGCTTGACCGCACTCCCGCCCATTCATCTGGGTCGGTTCGTGAGAGCCGAGACCCGCTCTCCGAACCCGAGTTCGACTCCACCTTGTTCCCCCTCGACCACCCTTCTACCAGTCCTGCGTTATCCGTGCCAGAGGAGGGACAACGGACAGATGATTTATCGGCACCTGAGTTTGGGTCTTTTGCCTTTGCAGAGACCATGGCCGGTAGCAGTGATGACCTCACCGGAGGCCCTTGAGAAGAGCAGACATTTATCCTGGACTAGGGTGCGATCAACGGCACCCTGATCGCCTCCCTTGAGACAGTTCAGCAGCAGTTGAGGGATCAAGGTGCCTTTTTTATTGATATGAGGAGAGAGATGGAGGAGATGAGAGCTGACCGCGAGGAGCGCGGGCCTGGAGGAGGACCGAGGATACCTGGTGATGCGGCAGCAGCCGCAGCAGCAGCAGGTCCGTCGAGACCGATGCGGGAGTTGCACAACCCTGGATCGACTTTGACGTATCGTTGGGTTGTACTACCAGCCATCGTGGGGGACTTCAAGTTCCCCTCGAACACTCTTCAGCTTCTACCCCGATTCCATGGGCTCGCCACTGAGGATCCCCATCTTCATATCCAGGAGTTCGAGATGATCTGCAGCACCGTCCAGAACCGGCAGGTGGACGAGGATACCATCAAGATGATTGCTTTTCCCTTCTCCCTGGCAGACAGAGCAGCCAACTAGCTGAAGAACTTAGGGAGATTTGTGTACACCTAGGAGTAGCTCCGCATCGAGTACTTGAACAAGTACTATCCACTCGGGCGGACGAACGCAGCGAGGGCCCTGGTCAACAACTTCTCCATGCTCCCCAACGAGCAGTTTCACGAGGCATGGTAGAGGTTTAGAGAGCTTACAGATATATGTCCGCACCATGACATTTCGAAGTCGAACTTAGTTCAGAGTTTTTTCTGTGGGTTGACACCAGAGCTGCAGGGCCTGGTGAACGCTTCTTGTGGCGGGTCCTACTTCTCCAAGGATCATGATCAGGTCTGGGCCATCTACGAGGAGATGGCTGAGAACTATACAGTGATGTCCCAGAACAGACTCTACACTCAGGGACGCCCCCAGCCACAGACCGTGCAGTACCAGAGGATCGCACGGGTCGACGCTGGTCCTTCTACTTCGTCAATGGCAGCCACACAGGCCGAGTCCACAGCCGCCGACATGGGCATCATCAGCGAGAAGCTGGACC
Organism: Ottelia alismoides; assembly: GCA_037367405.1. NCBI lineage: Eukaryota > Viridiplantae > Streptophyta > Magnoliopsida > Alismatales > Hydrocharitaceae > Ottelia > Ottelia alismoides. The sequence goes on from JAZKJV010009974.1 coordinate 878,181, forward strand.
AGATGTAGATCATAGAGAAGAAGCAGTGCCAGAGCATATCACAGATGGATCAGATGGCACAGATGCTGAGTGACTTGAAGACACAGCTCATGTATCTCCAGGAGGCACAGACGGCTTCTCAGCCTCGTCTTCAGTCACGAGGCGATCCGAGTAGCAGCGGCAGCTCGTCCCAGTGCTCCAGCTCCAGCCAGCCTAGACAGGTCCATCTTGTACAGGCGGAGCTGTACCAGCAGCTGCAGCCACACTACCAGTTGCCACCATCTCCAGACACGCAGATGGTGGTTTACCAGTCCTATCAGCCACTGGCCGTACTTCCACTAGCAATCTATGAGCCCGAGACGTTGATGGACATCAACGGGATTTGGTACGACCGTCCTCAGCCCGGTATCCGACGAGACCATCCTGGATTCCGTTGGTCCACCGGAGGTGCCAGTTCCCAGCAGCAGTCTCCGGGTCAGGGTGGCCAGTATGGCCATCAACGAGATCACCACCAGCAGCAGCCCCAGTGCACCAGCAGCAGCAACAGTCATCTCAGTTTGGTCCTCGTCCCTATCAGCAGGGACAGTCTTGGAGGCGTGATCAGCCTCAGCAGCAGTTTCATCTACAACAGTACCCCTCTCACCCGCAGCACCAGCCACAGCAGCAGCCTCACTACCAGCGAGGCCACCTATTAAGTTCTCATGGGCCATCCTATGAGAACCCGCCTTAGATGACATAGCCCGCCTCCTGACCGATCAGCAGGCTACTTTCAGACAGGAGATGGACGAGTTATGCCAGGAGATGCGGGAGATTGTGAGAGGGAAGGCCGCCATCCCTGCCCAGATCGAGCCGAACCCGAACAACCTCAAGAGGAAGTCTGAGCAGGTAGATTTCACGAAGTATGCCACTCCTAGTGATGCTTTTAGTGATATGTCTGCCTATCTTTTTGATACTGACTTTGTCACACTTAGGAGCGGTAGGATGCCAGCAGGCGGCGCCTCGTCTGAGCGACATTTCCAGGCCACTTCCAGAGTGCCAGGCGCGGAGAAGCGCGATACTGATGCCGCGAGAGATGATGACGGTGGTACTGATGCCACCATGGATGCTGATCCCACTAACGGTACTGATGTCGTCGCTTTACCAGATGGAGGAGGTGGTACTAACGCCACCATAGTTGCCGAGCCAGAGCGCGGTTTTGATGCCGCGAGTCGACCTGCCGAGGGTGGTGCTGATGCCACCGTTTTTACTTCTGCTAGTCCTGTAGTCTTTCCATATGTTCATGTATCTCAGGACTTATCTGTCAATAAAGGCAATGGTTTGTTTTATTCTGATCCACATGTGGTGCATGATGATGTATGTGTGGATTCTGTCGTGCTTGAGCAGCCTAGACCCTCTCCTAGTCCTTCGTCTGAGAAGGACCCTGTGATCCCCTTCCCTAGACTCTCCACATGGGAAAGGGGAAGAAAATAGAAAATCCAAAAAAGAAGCAGCAAGAAGAGTTCAGCCAACAGATGATCTCCAGATTTCACATTCAGCTGACTCTTCAGGAGGCCTTGGAGCACATACCTATACTACAGAGATCACTCAGAGACAGGACCACAGTTAGGAGGAAGAGGAGGAACCACCAGTCAGAGATCCATGTGCTTACCCGGGCCACTTGTTTCACGATTCGTAACCGTCTGCCGACCAAGAGGCCAGATTCAGGAGCCCCATTTGTCAGATGCCATATCCACGAGCAGAGGTTCGACCGCACTCTATTAGACAGCGGTTCTTCGATCAACCTACTTCCGGCAACCCTTCTCGACCGCTTCGAGTTGGGCACTCTGCGACAGAGCAGGATAGTCCTTCAGTTTGCTGATCGATCTGTCAAGAGGCCGAAGGGGTTGCTGAAGAACGTTGTCGTCACGATTCAGGGTCTACAATTCCCCGTGGACTTCATTGTGTTGGACATGGAGATCCCTGAGTCTGTGACTGATACCCCCATCATTCTAGGTCGTCCGTTCTTGGCCACAGCCAAGGCAGTGACCGACCATGATAGCGGGAAGGTATACTTTCACGTCGAGGGAGAGAGTGTACAAATAGAGACGGTCGAGGACATCACAGTCAGAGATTCAGCTTGCTCAGAGCCGAGTACAGATTTAGAGCAGATGACAGAGTCAGGGTGAGACATCCACCACGACTGTGATTTTGTGATCACAGATGACGAGGCAGTTTGGGCAGACCTAGTTGCACAGGCCATCCTCTCACCTTCAGAGTTCACTGATGACGAGATGCCAGCAGAGGAGAGCTTGGAGAGCGCATTCCTGGTCCAAGATACTTCACAGTCAGCAGAGCCGGTTCTCGACCGCGAGACAGAGTTGTTTTGTGAGGATGATACAGATCTCTCGGAGTCAGATTTTGATTGGGCAGAGTTTGATGATCTTATTCCATGTCTGACTTCCACTGATCCTGCAGCTAGGGAGGAGGTAGATGCCATGCAAAGCAGAGACAGTTCAGCAGAGCAACCTTCTCCAGATACCGATTGTGAGCGAGAGTTTCCGTTCTCCCATGCAGATTTGGCAGCATTCACTCAGAGCTTTCAAAGGCTAGATCTTCCAGCACCTACTTGTCCAGAGCTGAAGCCGCTACCTGTGTCATTGAAGTATAGGTTCCTTGCGAGTGAGCATGAGATGTACCCAGTCATTATCTCCGCTGATTTGACTGGAGAGCAAGAATCCCGTCTGATGGGGGTTCTTGAAAAGAACCACAAGGCGATAGGATGGAGCGTAGCAGATCTCCAGGGGATCAGTCCGGCCCTGTGCTCTCACCACATCTATCTCGAGGAGGAGGCAAAGCCGTCGTGTGAGCTCTAGCGGCGGCTGAACCTGAATCTGAGAGAGGTTGTCATGAAGGAGATCTCGAAGTAGTGGAGCGCCGATTTTATCTACCCCATCTCCAATTCCAAGTGAGTCAGTCCGTTGCATGTGGTACCCAAGAAGAAGGGCATCACTACAGTTGTCACGGAGTCCGGAGAGGAGATCGCTACCCGGGTACCCACTTCTTGGCGGGTCTGCGTAGATTACAGACGACTCAACCAGGCCACCAAGAAGGATCATTTCCACATGCCCTTTATAGATCATATCATTGAGAGATTGGCAAGTAAGAGCCACTAATGTTTTTTGGATGGGTACTCCGGCTACAATCTGGTGGCCATCGTGCCCGAGGACCAGGACAAGACCACCTTCACATGTCCCTTTGGCACATACGCCTTCAGACGCATGCCATTTGGGCTATGCAATGCCCCTGCGACTTTTCAGCGATGCATGCTGTCTATCTTTTCGGATATGGTGGGGGAGTGCTTGGAGGTCTTCATGGATGACTTCTCGGTCTACGGAGACGGATTCGACTCATGTCTTGACTGCCTAGTCCGAGTTCTTCAGCGATGCATTGAGGTTCACCTTGTGTTGTCTTGGGAGAAGAGTCACTTCATGGTGACTCAAGGGACGGTGCTTGGCCATATCATCTCCAACAGGGGCATGGAGGTTGATCTGGCCAAGATAGATGTCATTAGAAAACTCGCACCACCGTCCAACCTGCGGCAGTTACGGTCTTTTTTGGGGCACGTCGGTTTCTACCGGCGCTTCATTCATGATTTCAGTAGGATTGCCCGACCGTTAACTGATCTGCTGATGAAAGACACCGAGTTCCTTGTTGATGACAAGTGTCTTTCGTCGTTCGAGACTCTCAAGAGATGTGTTGTAGAGGCTCATGTTCTCCAGCCGCCTGATTGGTCTCTCCCATTCGAGATCATGACGGACGCCTCCGATTTTGTCGTAGGGGCAGTGCTGGGACAGAGGAGGGATGGAGTCCCATTTGCTATTCACTACGCTAGCTGTACATTGGATGCCACGCAGCGGAACTACACAGTCACTGAGAAGGAGGTGCTAGCCGTAGTTTTTGCCCTAGATAAGGTCAGATCTTACATTATCGGATCTAGAGTGACCATATACACTGATCATACCGCCATCAAGTACCTCATGGCAAAGAAGGATGCCAAAGGTAGATTGACCAGATGGATCCTTCTACTCCAGGAGTTTGACATAGAGATTAAGGATGAGCCTGGAGTCAAGAATGTGGTGGCGGATCATCTCTCCCGATAAGAGTATCTTGAGGATTCTGAGCAGATTGACCCTATTTGTGAGACCTTCCCAGATGAGGCGATCCTTGCCATCGCTTCACTCCCATGGTATGCCGATATTGTGAACTATCTTGTCGCCAAGAATGTTCCACAAGATTGGCCCATGCAGAAACTTGAGACCTTCCTCGCGAAGGCCAAGTTTTACCATTGGGAGGATCCCATCCTTTACCACGAGGGAGGGGATAGTATCTGGAGGAGGTTCATTCCTCAGGAGGAGCACCACAACGTCCTTACTTACTGCCACAAGCTTGAGGCAGGAGGACATCACTCAGGGAGGAGAACGACACAGAAAGTGCTCCAATCCGGCCTATGGTGGCCTACTCTCTTCAAGGACTCTGATGAGTTCATGAAGAGGTGTACTGACTGTCAGAGGATGGGCACTTGTGGACAACGTGATATGATGCCGATGCAGCCCAAACACTTCTGTGAGGTTTTTGACGCATGGGGCATCGATTTCATGGGTCCATTCCCTAGGAGTCAGGGATTTGAGTACATTCTGTTGGCCGTGGATTATGTGAGTCGTTGGGTTGAGGCCATCCCCACCCGAACCGCAGATGCTAGGACTGTTTGCCGATTTTTGAGGAAGCATATCATTTCACGGTTCGGGGTACCTCGAGTGTTGATATCTGACGGGGGTTCTCATTTCGTCAACGACAAGGTAAAGGCCCTTGCTAGCGAGTTCAGCATAGACCGTCGAGTTGCCACTCCATACCACCCTCAGACAAATGGTCTTGCTGAAGTGTCGAACAGGGAGATCAAGACTATATTGCAGAAAGTCGTCCGCCCTGACCGAAAAGATTGGTCACAGCTTTTGGACTCGGTCTTGTGGGCATATCGGACGTCTTTCAAGACTCCTTTGGGTACATCTCCCTTTCGTCTCGTTTATGGAAAGCCGTGCCATTTACCTGTTGAGCTGAGACATAGGTCACTTTGGGCAGTCACTGATATACTTTTGGATCCAGATAGTGTAGGAGATCATAGGAGGGCAGAGTTAGCATCCCTGGAGGAGCTTCGTGATACCGCCTTTTCAAACAACCTATATTATAAGGAGAGAATGAAGGAGTGGCATGATTCTCATATCAACCACAAGAAGTTTGAGCCAGGACAGAGAGTATGGTTGTTTGATGCTAGGCTTCGTTTATTTCCAGGGAAGCTACAGAGCAAATGGAAGGGATCGTATTTGGTGAGAAAGGTACACGACAATAGGAGTATCGACATATCTGAGTTGTCTTCTGAGAGTACCTTTCGAGTGAACGGCCAGCGGCTCAAGCCATATCTATATCATGAACCGCGGGTCGTTGATGTTGCCCCTATTCACTTTACGTGAGATGTAGTCTCTTGACTAACATCTATTGCATCTCACGCCTGATTATCACTGTTCTTCTAACTTGTATAGATCCAGTTGTCCATATCACTCTATTCTTTAGTCCCACATTCCTTTTCTCATCTTATGATTATGCTATACTTAGGGTGTACTTTACCCTAAGTATAGGGGGGATGTAGGACTCTCAGGTATTCTTTTGATTCTTTCTACCCATGTTTTGCTGCCTATACTTAGGGATATTTCACCCTAAGTATAGGGGGGGTAGAATCTGTACATCCTTCACTCGGATTTCCCTTTACGTACAGCTTGCTATACTTAGGATTACTTGATCCTAAGTATAGGGGGAAACACCGAGTTCTCTTCATTCTATTCTTCGATTCATCTTTGTATATAGCCATTCCTTTTCACTTCCCTATACTAAGCACGAGTTATGTCTTCTGCATCGCTCTTGATCACTCTGAGGACATCGTTTGAGCTAAGTATAGGGGGGTGTGTATATATTTCATATATACTTTAGCCATAACTCGTACTTTGTGTGAGTGTGTTAATAAATAAAAATGGCTAAAAACCCAAAAATCCATAAAAATTAAAAAAAAATCCTTGTAAATAAACATTCTTTTATTGCACATACATAGCTATTGTACAAATTATTTTTGTAAAGAAGTTTCCAAAGACTTTTTGTGTGAATAGATTGTAAATATCTGCATATCAAAATTATGTATATAGCAAAAAAAATTTCCGAAATGTTTTTAAAATCAAAAGTTTGCAAAAACCTCGTGTAAATTTGTGTACATATTTTGCAAAACTTGCATTCATGCATACATCCGTGGTTTCAAAACATTTTTCAAAAATTTTGCAAATGTGTAAATATTTGTAAATAGCATCTTTGTAAATATTTGTATAGTTTTTCCTGGATTATAGTTGACATTTAAACTAGCCTGGAATTAAAGTGGAAAATGGAGCTTGATTAAGATCTTAATCCACCTAATTATAAGAGGAACCTTATAGGGCTTAGGGTTAAGGCTTTTCAGGTCCATGGTGACTTAATTCTTTGAGTCCACTAGGCTATGAGCATATGTCATCTTGATGAGCCTAAGTAGAACACTTAACAACACACGCATGACTCTCAGAGACAATGGCTTTAATTGCACCAGCACTTTGCACCGAGCTCTCCACGAATGAGGTGCTGAGGAGGCAGTTTCCTTTGGCTTGGGGTAGCATATGAGGGTAGTACTTCTAGGCGGAACCTCTCTTCTTCTTCTAGTGAAGGAAGTGCGTCTCAACTTGGTCTGGTGGTTATGAAGTCTAAAGACAGAAGCTGTGGGTTGCAATAAAGCTTCAAAAGAGGGATAGTCTATTGGCTCAAGAGGAAAAACTCCTTGTATATATGCTGCACCATGTAGATACGTTGTACAAATGCACAAAAAAATGTGCAAAAAGAAAAGAACTCCAAAAAAGTGGTGGGTCGGATTGAAAATTTAATAATCCCACCGGAGTGTATATAGTCAAATATAGCAAAAAGCTTATGGTATACATGTTTCATCTCATGAAGCTTGCAGCGGGAGACTCAGCTACACTGGTCAGAGCTCCCAAGGATACATGGCTACACTGGCCATGGTCCATTCTCTTCTTCCCCCTCTTCTTGAGCCGGTTGCACTTGAACTTAGAAGGGAATACCCCGCTTCTCGAGGAAAGAGTTGCTAGACCGAGGCATTAGAGTTACCAGGTTGAGGGAGGTTGTTTCTTTGTTACTTCTGAGGTGGGGAGCTACATATCACGTATACCGTACAAGGAAAGATTCATGGTCATTAGAGTTTGTGTATGTAGACTTGTTCTGATCTGGTTTATTGAGGAGTCTTGCCCATAGATTGGTGGAACTTAGAGGTTGTTAAGTTTTAAGCTTAAGTCCAAATAAGGTTCCTACACATTAATAATCCAAAGATCTGATCGAGCTCCATATTTCAACTTAACGAAGGCAAGTTTAATAATCAGCATCGATCCATGCATTTTCTCCCGTTTTTCTTTTTATTTTTCCTCTTTCACTTCTTTTTCAAATAAGTGTTTCTAAGGGACTAGCAAAGTTAAAGTATAGGAGGGTGATGAATACCCATTCATCACTCTTTATTCTTTTATTTTAGCTACAAAATCCTTGCAAAATACATGTAGATATGTGTAAATAGAATAAAATACCATCTTGCATGCATTGTGTAAATATGCATAATTAGCATGTTTTTGTGCATAAATAAAAGAATAAAGAAATAAAAGAAAAAGAGGGAGATATTTAGAATAAATATTGAGCGACCTAATCCCAAGGGAGGGCTCAGCATGGGCCTGACCGCATAAAAACCCAAGTAGAGAGAGATAAGGAAGCTCATAAGTTTGTGTACATATACCTATGTTTATAAATAAAAATATTTTCCTCTAAATAAAAATAAAAGTGGTGCATTTATTTGTATATATTTGTAAATATAAAATTAAAACAAAAATGGAGAAAATGAAAATAAATAAAAATCCCCTTCTTTATTGTATATAGACCATGTACATAGAACCACTCACTTATTTATTATCACCTTATAAATAAATAACTAAAAATTCCATAAAAATATGTACGTATTCCATATTTCATGGTGTAAATAAATAAAATAAAAATCAGAAAAATAAAAACAAAATAAAAAGAAATAAAATCAAAATCAAAGTCCACCTTGTATATATACCATGCATGTACATAAATAAAAGTATTTATTTAACCCTTGTAAATAATTAATAAAAATAAAATAAAAATACCCTATTACTCCAAATTTTATTATATAAATAAATAAAATATAAATTTGGAATAAAATGTACAAAAATAAATAATTAAAAATCAAAAGTCAAAAATACATATGTATATACCTGTATATAATAAAAATATTTTTTAAATACCTAAATTATATTTCAAAAAAATAAATAAAAATCACAAAAAAATTTAAAAATAAAGAAACATTTTTTATATTTTGACTTTTTTGAAATAAGGTCATTTATTATTTTAAATTGAATTTCCAAATTTTTTTTGAATGGTTGATTCTGATTGGTCCACGGGGGATGTTGACCCCCGGTCAACTCCCCCCCTGGACCATTTCCCTCGCGGATCTCGCGCCCGACCCGACTTCTCACCATTTTCCCCGCGTGATCCAGGCACCGAATACCCAAACCCCGGGCTCCCTTTGTCCCCTGTACATCCGAGATCCATGCCCGGTGGTTTTGCCTCGGGGTCCGAGCTCCGATAACCATGCCCGACCCATTCTTCTCGGACCCTAGCACTATTTAACCCAACCTCCAGCCGCCATTTCACGCCATCTTTGGCGTCGCTTCTTCCACCCAGGACCTCCGCCCGTTTCCCTCGAGTGACAGCATTGGATTGGCGTGTTGCAGAGAGGAGGAGGAGCTCCTCGCCACTGATCCGGTGTCTTCTCACCGCCGTGCGTCGCCTAGAGCAGCGCCCGAGCCTCGGGCCTCCAACGACCCTCGAGGCGACGATCAGAGATCCGCGAGCTCATCTACAGTCGATATCCTTCACCAGGTAAACCCGATTCCTTCTGATTTCCCTTAATTTCCGATTGCGCCCAAATCCACCCGTCATCGTCTCCAATCGATTACTCACGCGTCGTTCATCATTTCATTCATCCGACCCAACCATCACACTCACAAAATCCCTCTCCATCTTCTTCGCCCACTCGCCCACCTTGGCTCCCCACGGAGACAAGGCTCGACCTCCTTCGCCGTCGCCTTGCCGGAGGTCCTCGCCGCGCCTCATCCAGTCATCTTCAACACCTCTAACCGGGTCGAGGCAGTTTGCCCTCGACCCAGGATTCCTCTAGTGCCATTTTGCAGGTCGAAGGGGCCTCATCTGGAGGTCCGACATTCGAGCACAGAGGCCCAGCTCCGTTGTCCTCGTCGGAGCTCCTCGGAGCTTCCCGGCGTCATCGGAGGAGCCCATCATCTGCGGGAGGCCGTGACGAGTCCGTTCCACATCTTTGCAGCCCCCGAGGAGGTCCCACGCACCAGTGGTGCTCCGGCGAAGTTCGCTGGAGCCTTGTTCTTCGAGGATCCTCCGCAGCCGTTGGATCAGCCCGTTGCTCCAGACGTTCTCCCAACCGTCCATCTGAGGAGTTGCACCGACCGTCGATCCTTCTAGGGCTTGATCCCAGCCGTCAGATCCAGCGAAGGGTGCCCTTGATCCAGAGCGTCAGATCAGCCACGTGGCATGCACCCGTCCTTCGAATAATAAGGGGTAATTTACCCGTAGGCCCTTCTCCTTTTTGTTTTTATTAATTAGTCCTGTAAATATCAGATAGAGTTATTTCTATTTTTGGATAATTGCAGTCTGGACCTTTATGTTTAGTTTTATTGCATTATAGTCCTTGTTTGTGTATGCAACGTGCTCTGCGCGTGTTTTATTGGACTTTTTGCACGTTGGGCCCTGGGACTTTATTCCATGTTACTTATTTACCCCTGGACTTAGTTTTTATCACATTTAAGTCCCTATGCACTGCGTGTTTGTTTTTAATTTAAATAAAATATCAATTTTAACCCAAATCGTGTGAAAATTGGACACGTGGCTCTTGCCACTGTGTAAAATTTTCACTAATTTTTGGGCACATTTTTGTGACTTTTTTATTTTTAAAAATTCAAAAACAGTTGACTTTATGTCTGTCCAGATTAAAAAATCAAAAAAAAAATAAAAAAACCCTTTCAAAAATTCTAAAAAAATTAAGTGTTGTTTGTTTTTGTGTGTTTGAATTTCTATACATTTTTGGCTATTTTTGGACATATAAAAACCCTAAAAATTGAAAAACCACTAAAAACTTATAAAAATTCTAAAAAATTGTAGAAAATTCCAAAAATGATGAACTCTTTTCCTGAATTTTCTTTGTTGTTTATATTTTTCATAAAAATTAACTCCAGGCTAGTCCACGACCAGTTTATATTTTAAATTGGTCTTTGAAGCCTGGCTGGACAGTTTGCTTGCATTTCGGCCTTCTTTTATTTCTAGAAAATTCCAAAAAATATAAAAATCTCAAAAATTCACCAAAAACAATAAAAAACCTGAAAAACATAAAAATATATTTTTTTGAATTTTTGGACCATTTTTGAGTGTTGAAATAATTGATTGAAGTTGCTTGTTTCTTGCCTTTCCTTATTTTCCTCCATTATTAAAAATCCAAAAAATATAAAAATAATTAAAAACCACCAAAAACACATTTTCTTGCCTTATTTGTGAGTTTACTACTTCGTAGGCCGCAAGGCCAACTCGTGCTCCCTGAGTCCGACCCTGGGTGCTACACCAGGCTAATCTCATAGCCAGGGCCACTATTTTTGCATTGTTTGATTTATATCATCGATTGGTGGTCTCTTTCTCTTTTTCTTGTTGTGCTGATTTATCTCTCGAGTGACTGAGGTCGCAACGACCTTAGATATCTTTTTCCCTTAGTCGCTGGGGTGAATTTTTCGTGCTCATCAGATACATCCCAAATCGGAGCCTGATGCATCTGTGTAAACCACAAATCCACCACTACCAGATGGTAGCATGTGTACAGGAGCAATCGTCAATCTTTGCTTTAACTCTTGAAAGCTTTGCTCGCATTTTTGAGATCATTCAAACTTTACATCCTTTCTCAATAATCGAGTCAGAGGTAGGGAGATCTTAGAAAAATTATGGATGAATCTTCTGTAATACCCTCCAGTCCTAGAAAACTACGGATTTCATAGACATTCTTGGGCTGACTCCAATTTAAAACAGCCTCCACCTTCGCGGGATCCACAGAAATACCATCTTTGGATACATCATGACAAAGGAATGCAACTTCCTGAAGCCAAAAGTCGCATTTGGATAATTTAGCATAAAGCTGGTGTTTCTGCAATGTCTCAAGAAGTAATTGAAGATGCACTCGGTGTTGTTCGATATCTGGTGAATAAATCAAAATATCATCAACAAAGACAATCACAAACTTGTCTAGGTATTCTCGGAAGATCCTATTCATTAACTCCATAAATGCAGCAGGTGCATTTGTGAGGCCAAAAGGCATCACTAAGAATTCATAGTGCCCATATGTTGTCCTGAATGATGTCTTTGATATGTTTTCATCCCTGATCCTGAGCTGATGGTAACCAGACCAAAGATCAATCTTGGAGAAGACCGCTACTAGCTGCAATTGATCGAATAAATCATCGATGCGAGGTAGCGGGTACTTATTTTTTATGGTGACTTTATTCAATGCTCTATAATCAATGCAGAGCCTGAGGGACATGTCCTTCTTTTTCACGATTACGACAAGAGCACCCCAAAGAGAAACACTTGGTCTTCAGAATCCTTTATCTAATTGTTCTTGCAATTGCTTTTTCAGCTCATTCAACTCATCAGGAGCCATTATGTAAGGTTCCTTAGAGATGGGTGTAGTACCCGGTAATACGTCAATAGTGAAGTCAATCTCCCTCCTAGGCGGAAAACCCGGGAGGTTATCTGGAAAAACATCCAGAAAATCTCGTACAACATCCAAATCCTCAAGTTGCACCATAGATGGTTTTGTACTTATTATGCTAGCCAAATAAGTCGTGCACCCAGTGGCTATCAATCGGTGTGTTCTTAGAGCTGAGATAATCATCTGACTTCTCTTTTTGTCTCCGCGAATGACCAATTCTGTCATATGTGGTTTATTAAAAACCACCTTCTTTTGTCTGCAATATATGGCCGCATAGTGCTCCCAAAGCTAGTCCATACCCAAAATAACATCAAATTCATTCATCTGTAGTAATATTAAATTGGTTGGTAGATTGTGTCCTTCAACAAGGACAGGTACGTCGGCCATGTAGGTTCCCAAAGTAGAGTGTTCACCCATCGCTGAAGTCACACTAAGTATATATAGAAGTTCAATAACCGCCAAATTCAACTTGTTAGCAAATCAATGAGAGATAAAAGAATGTGACGCACCAGAATCAAATAAAACATAGCTCAAATGATCTGCAATAGAAAGAGTACCTTCTACTGTGCCGTGTCCATCTCCCTCCTCTCCTGAAGATAGAGCGAACACCCGTCCTTTGACATGCTTCTTTTGATCTCCAGGGTTTTGTTCCTTCTTCTTGGGACAATCTCTAATAAAGTGCCCCTTCTGTCCACAAGCCAAGCAAGCTCCTGTAACCTTATAGCACTCTCCCGTGTGCTTCTATCGTAGTGAGGGCATAGAGGATTGATGATCGAAAAATCCCACAAAATCCGGGTAAAGGTAAAATCAAGGGTCGTTGCGACCGGATCGAGTGGAAATCAGTCGATCAAGAAAATAAGGAACCACCAAAATCAGATAATCAAGCACTAAAATCAAGAAGCGGTCGTTACTATTTTTATTAACCTGGTATAGCGACCAGGGTCGAACTCAAGGAGCACGGATTGGCCTTGCAGCCTACGAAGTAGTTAAAACTCGAAAATGAAGGGGAAAATGTTTTTGGTGGATTTTTAGGGTTTTTAAATGTTTTTATATTTTTAATTTTATAAGAAAAATACGAAAATAAGAAATCTCAACAAATTATTTAAGCACACAAAAATGATCCAAAAATTCAAACAAAATTATTTTTATATTTTTTAGGTTTTTAAGTGTTTTTGGTGAATTTTTCAGAATTTTTCAATTTTTATTTGATTTTATAAAAGTCAAGAAAGATGAAAAATAAGACCTACTGTGCAGCCAGACTTGAAAGATCAATTTAAAATAAGAAATTGATCTATCAAAGTCCGGAGGCAATTTTTATGAAAAATATGTGTAAAAACTAAGATACAGGAAAAAAGTTTATATTTTTTTAATTTTATAGAATTTTTTAGAATTTTCAGAAGTTTTTTAGGGTTTTACAATTTTTAAGGTTTTTATAAATCCAAAAGGACAAAAATTGGATAGAAACTAAAACACACTAAAACTAACTTGCACTAATTTTTTTAGAATTTTTAAAATAGTTTTTATATTTTTCTTTGATTTTCTAATTCAGAAAGTACCTAAAATCACTATTTTTGAATTTTTAAAATATCAAAAGCCTAAAAAATGTCCCAAAAATTAGGGAAATTTTTACACTGTGGTAGGAGCCATGTGTCCAAATTTCACCTAATTTGGATTTAATTTGATATTTTATTTCATAAAAACAAGGCACACAATACACATGGACCTAAATGCAAAGAAAAATATTTCCAGGGGCTTAATAATAACACGTGCGAAGACTGTAGGGTAGAAAGTGCAAAAATCCCAGATATTCAGCACATGTCGAATAAAACCAAGCATAGGGGTATAACTGCAAATATGGAAATTAAAATTTCATTTCATAACACAACAGTAACTACAACCCTAAACATGCAAATTGTCCAACATACCACGTGACGAAGCACGTGTCTCACACAGACAGGGACGAAAATACAAATAAAGTAAACATTAAGGGTCCAATGTGTAAAATGTCCAAGTGTGACTAAATTATAACTACTAAAAGCTGTAGGGGTACGGGTGCAATTACCCAGCCGAGGCGCATGATGGAGCACGTGAGGCGCCAGGTGTCGAGGCGAGGTTGGTTGCTGATGTGCGGTCCTGGTGCAGCCGCCTGGACCATCCAACGGTAGAGGCGTGTGACGAACGTGGGTGGAACGTGCCCGTTAGATCATGGTCTAACGGCCTGACATGGCAGAGCGTGAACGGTGGAGATGCAAACTGGAGCGGCATGGAGATCCAACGGTGGGCAAAGGATGAGGAAGAACACCTCCCAGGCAAGGTTCCCCGGCACACTGGAGGCGATCCAACTGGCCGATGAACAATCGGAAGGGTGGGTATTGCTCGCGATGACACTCCACGTCGGGTGGTCACCTCCAAAGAAGCCTCCAACGGTCGGATCCTCCGGCAAGGGAAGAGCGACCTGGAGGAGCTCCGGCGGAGGGGTGAAAGCGCAACCAAGGGGGGTACCTGCTCTTATTCATCTACAAAACTAAGGTCTCGCTCGGAGGAGCACTCCGGCGGGGGTTATTCGCAAAAAGGGAAAGGGAAGCGATGTAGGTGAGCAGGGGAAGGCTCCGGCGAAGGCGGCGGAAGGAGCCCAACTCGATCCTAGATCTGGTAGCCAGTATCAAGGTGATCAGATCGTGTGAGAAGGGAGACAATGAGTCGGAGAGGGTATCGGTACGGGTAGGATGGGCTGGCGGAGCTCCGGCCACTAGGGCGGAGCTGGCGGAGCTGAGACGCGAGAATAAAAAATGGACGACGAAGGAAAGACTAACGGATCTACCTGATGGCTGAGGTCGACTGGGGGTGAGCTAAGGAAGCTCTGGGGATCTTGTCCTTAAGGAATTGTCGGGGTCCGAGGCTTGGCGCACCTCGCGGTGGCGCACCGCAGTGGCTGAGGACTCCTTCTCCTCGCTGCAACACTCCGATCGGTAGCTGTCACTCTAGGGATGAGAGTGGAGGTCCTGGGATAAAAGGGAGAAGCCAAAGATGGCCAGAATTGTGTGGCGGAGGGGAAGCTTTATAGTGCCAGGGGTCCGGGAAATTGGGAGTCGGGCGCGCTTGGTGAAGCACGGACCCCTAGGCAGCTGATCGGGCGAGGATCTCGGATCAACAAGGATGGATTGGCGCTCGGGGTTTGGATAAACGAAGGTCGGATCGAGTCAGTAAAAAATCGGAGAAATCGGGTCAAAACCCGATCCGCCTGGAAGGGGGTCCGTGGGGGAGAGTTGACCGGGGTCAACAATCCCCCGTGGACCAATCAGATAATTCTGCTTATTAATTATTTGGAAATTCAGTTAAAATTATTAAATTATTTTATTTCGAAAAAGTCAAAACATGATAATTGTTTCTTATTTTTCAAATTATTTTTTAGTGATTTTTATTTATTTTTTTGAAAAATATATAACATATTTACAAAATATTATTATTATATACAGGTATATATACATATGTATTTTTTTATTTTTAATTGTTTATTTTTGTACCTTTATTCCAATTTTATATTTTATTTATTTAAAACATAAAATTTGGAATAATAAGGTATTATTTTATTTTTATGATGTATTTACATGTGTTAAATAAATAGGATAATATAACATATGTACATTGTATATATACAAGGTGGGAGATGATTTTTATTTTTGTTTTTAGTTTCTGGTTTCTATTTTTGTTTTTAGTTTTTGGTTTTTATTTTAATTTTATTTTTATAAACATGTACAAAATATGAGAAATACTTTTTAACTTTTATTTTGAAGAAAATAAATTTTATTTATTTACATGGGGATATGTACATGTATGAATGACCTTATCTCTCTCTACCTGGGTTCTTTTGCGGTCAGGCCCATGTTGAGCCCTCCCTTGGGATTAGGTCGCTCAATATTTATTCTAAATATTTCCCTCTTTTTCTTGTGTTTCTTTATTCCTTTATTTTGGCACAAAAACATGCTATTTATGCATATTTACATGATGCATGTGTTTTGGCAATTTATGATATTTACACATATTTACATGGTATTTTGCTCAAGTTTCTAGCTAAAATAAAGGAATAAAGAGTGATGAATTGGGATTCATCACCCCCTATACTTTACTTTTGCTAGTCCCTTAGCACACACTTATTTGAAAAAGAAGTGAAAAAGAGAAAGAAAAAGAAACAGAGGAGAAATCAAGGTTGATTATTAAACTTTCCTTCATTAAATTGAAATATGGAGCTCGGTCAGACCATTGGATTATTTATTTGTCGGAACCTTATTTGGAATTAATCTTAAAACTTAACAGCATCTAAGTTCCACACATCTATGGTCAAGACACCTCAATAAACCAGATCAGAACAAGTCTACATACACAAACTCTAATGACCATGAATCTTTCCTTGTACAGTGTAAGTGATATGTAGCTCCCCACCTCAGAAGTAACAAAGAAACAATCTCCCTCAACCCGGTAACTCTAATGCCTCGGTCTAGCAACTCTTTCCACGAGAAGCGGGGTGTTCCCTTCTAAGTTCAAGTGCAACTGTATCAAGAAGGGGGGAAGAAGAGAATGGACCATGACCAGTGTAGCCAAGTATCCTTGGGAGCTCTAACCAGTGTAGCTGAGTCTCCTGCTGCAAGCTTCATGAGATTGGAACATGTATACCATAAGCTTTTGCTTTATTTGACTATATACACTCCTGTGGGATTATTAAATTTTCAATCCGACCCACCACTTTTTTGGAATTCTTTTCTTTTTGCACTTTTTTTTCATTTGCATCTGTACAACATATCTACATGGTGCAGCATATATACAAGGAGTTTTTCCTCTTGAGCTAGTAGACTATCCCTCTTTTGAAGCTTTATTGCAACCCACAGCTTCTGTCTTTAGACTTCATACCCACCAGACCAAGTTGAGACGCACTTCCTTCACTATAAGAAGAAGAGAGGTTCCGCCTAGAAGTACTACCCTCATATGCTACCCCAAGCCAAAGAAAACTGCCTCCTCACCACCTCATCCGTGGAGAGCTATGTGTAAAGTGCTGGTGCAAGTAAAGCCATTGTCTCTGAGAGTCATGTGTGTGTTGTTAAATGCTCTACTTAGGCTCATCGAGATGACATATGCTCATAGCCTAGTGGACTCAAAGAATTAAGTCCCAATGGACCTGAAAAGTCTCAATCCTAAGCCCTATAAGGTTCCTCTTATTATTAGGTGGATTATGGTCTTCACCAAGCTCCATTTGTCAATTTAATTCCAGGCCAGTTTAAATGTCAACTATGATCTAGAAAAACTGTGCAAGTATTTACAAAGATGTTATTTTACAAATATATACATTTATGCAAAATTTTTGAAAATGTTTGAAAACGTGGATGTATGCATGAATGCAAAGTTTTGCAAAATATTTACAAAAATTTATACAAGGTTTTTGCAAACTTTTTGCTTTTCAAACATTTTACAAAAATTTTGTATTATATACATAATTTTGATATGAAAATATTTAAAAGCTATTTACACAAAAAGATTTTACAATCATCTGTACAACAATAATTTATATAAATACATAGGTATGTGCAAGATGAATTTTATATACAAGGGAAATTTTTAAATTTTTATGGATTTTTGGCCATTTTTATTTATTAACACACTCACACAAAGTACGAGTTATGGCTAAATTATATATGAAATATATACACACCCCCCTATACTTAGCTCAAACGATGTCCTTAGAGTGATCAAGAGCAATGAAGAAGACATAACTCGTGCTTAGTATAGGGAAGTGAAAAGGAATGGTATGTACAAAGACGAATCAAATAATAGAATGAAGAGGACTCGGTGTTTCCCCCTATACTTAGGATCAAGTAATCCTAAGTATAGCAAGTTGTACGTGAAGGGAAATCCGAGTAGAAGGATGTACAGAGTCTACCCCCCCCCCCTCATACTTAGGGTGAAATATCCCTAAGTATAGGCAGCAAAATAGGGGTAGAAAGAATCAATAGAATACCCGAAGAGTCCTACATCCCCCCTATACTTAGGGTAAAGTACACCCTAAGTATAGCATAATCATAAGATGAGAAAAGGGATGTGGGACTAAAAATTAGAGTGATATGGACAACTGGATCTATACAAGTCGGAAGAACGGTGATAATCATGCGTGAGATGCACTAGATGTGATTCGAGAGACCACATCTCACGCAAAGTGAATAGGGGCAACATTAACGACCAGTGGCTCATGATCTAGATATGGCTTGAGTCGTTGGCCGATCAATCGAAAGGTAGCATCAGAAGACAAATCAGATATATCAATACTCCCATTATTATGCACCTTTCTAACCAAATACGGTCCCTTCCATTTGCTCTGTAGCTTCCTTAGAAATAATCGAAGCCTAGCATCAAACAGCCATACTCTTTGTCCTAGCTCAAACTGCTTGTGGCTGATAAGAGAAGCATGCCACTTCTTCACTCTCTCCTTATAATGTAGGATTTTTGAAAAGGCGGTATCACGAAGCTCTCCAGGGCTGCTAACTCTGCCCTCCTCTGATCTCCTACACTCTCTGGATCCAAAAGTATATCAGTGACTGCCCAAAGTGACCTATGTCTCAGCTCAACAGGTAAATGGAACGGCTTGCCATAAACGAGGCGAAAGGGAGATGTACCCAAAGGAGTCTTGAAAGACGTCCTATATGCCCACAAGACCGAGTCCAAAAGCTGTGACCAATCCTTTCGGTCAGGGCGGACGACTTTCTGCAATATAATCTTGATCTCCCTGTTCGACACTTCAGCAAGACCATTCGTCTGAGGATGGTATGGAGTGGCAACTCGATGGTCTATGCTGAACTCGCTAGCAAGGACCTTTACCTTGTCGCTGACGAAATGAGACCCCCCGTTAGATATCAACACTCTAGCAACCCCGAACCGTGAAATGATGTTCTTCCTCAAAAATCTGCAAACAGTCCTAGCATCTGCGGTTCGGGCGGGGATGGCCTCAACCCAATGACTCACATAATCCACGGCCAACAGAATGTACTCGAATCCCTGACTCCTAGGGAATGGACCCATGAAATCGATGCCCCATGCGTCAAAAACCTCACAGAAATGTATGGGCTGCATCGGCATCATATCACGTTGTCCACAAGTGCCCATCCTCTGACAGTCAGTACACTACTTCATGAACTAATCAGAGTTCTTGAAGAGAGTAGGCCACCATAGGCCGGATTGGAGCACTTTCTGTGCCGTTCTCCTCCCTGAGTGATGTCCTCCTGCCTCAAGCTTGTGGCAGTAAGTAAGGATGCTGTGGTGGTCCTCCTGAGGAATGCACCTACGCCAGATACTATCCCCTCCCTCGTGCTAAAGGACAGGGTCCTCCCAATAGTAAAACATGGCCTTCACGAGGAAGGTCTCAAGTTTCTGCATGGGCCAATCTTGTGGAACTTTCTTAGCGACAAGATAGTTCACAATATCGGCATACCATGGGAGCGAGGCAATAGCAAGGATCGCCTCATCTGGGAAGATCTCACAAATAGGGTCAATCTGCTCAGAATCCTCAAAATACTCCAATCGGGAGAGACGATCCGCCACCACATTCTTGACTTCAGGCTTATCCTTAATATCTATGTCAAACTCCTGGAATAGAAGGATCCATCTGGTCAATCTAGCTTTGCCATCCTTCTTTGCCATGAGGTACCTGATGGCGGTATGATCAGTGTATCTGGTCACTCTAGATCCAATGATGTAAGATCTGAACTTATCTAGGGCAAAAACTACGGCTAGCATCTCCTTCTCAGTGACGGTATATTTCCACTATACGTCATCCAGTGTACGGCTAGAGTAGTGAATGGCAAATGGGACTCCATCCCTCCTCTGTCCTAGCACGGCCCCCATGGCAAAATCGGAGGCGTCCGTTATGATCTCGAATGGAAGAGACCAATTAGGTGGCTGGAGAACATGAGCCTCTATAACACAGCTCTTGAGAGTCTCAAATGACGATAGACACTTATCATCTACAAGGAACTCAGTGTCTTTCATCAACAGTTCAGTCAACGGTCGGGCAATCCAGCTGAAATCATGACTGAAGCGTCGGTAGAAACCGACGTGCCCCAGAAAAGACCGTAACTGCCGCAAGTTGGACGGTGGATCGAGTTTTTTAATGACAACAACCTTGGCTGGGTCCACCTCCCCTTGTTGGAGATGATATGGCCAAGCACCGTCCCTTGAATCATCATGAAGTGACTCTTCTCCCAAGACAACACAAGGTGAACCTCTATGCATCGCTGAAGGACTCGGTCTAGGCAGTCAAGACAAGAATCGAATCCGTCGCCGTAGACCGAGAAATCATCCATGAAGACCTCCAAGCACTCCCCCACCATGTTTGAAAAGATGGACAACATGCATCTCTGGCATGTCGCCGGAGTGTTGCATAATCCAAATGGCGTGCGTCTGAAAGCATATGTCCCGAAGGGACTGGTGAAGGTAGTCTTGTCCTGGTCCTCAGGCGCGATGGCCACCTGATTATAACCGGAGTACCCATCCAAGAAACAGTAATGGCTCTTCCCTTCCAACCCCTCAATAATCTGATCAATAAAGGCAGGGGGAAATGATCCTTCTTGGTGGCCTGGTTCAATCGTCTGTAATCCACACAGACCTGCCAAGAAGTGGGTACCCGGGTAGCGATCTCCTCTCCAAACTCCATGACAACTGTAGTGATGCCCATCTTCTTGGGCACCACAAGCAACGGATTGACCCACTTGGAGTCGGAGATGGGGTAGATAAAATCGGCGCTCCACCATTTCGAGATCTCCTTCATGACAACCTCTCTAAGATTCGGGTTCAACCGTCGCTGGAACTCACATGACGGCTTTGCCTCATCCTCGAGATAGATATGGTGGGATCACAGAGTCGGACTGATCCCGTGGAGATCGGCCACACTCCATCCTATCGCCTTGCAGTTCTTTTCAAGAACCCCCATCATACGGGATTCTTGCTCTCCAGTCAAATCAGCGGAGATAATGACTGGGTACATCTCATGCTCACCCGCAAGGAACCTATACTTCAGCGATGTTGGTAGCGGCTTCAGCTCTGGACAAGTATGTGTTGTCAAATCTGGCTTCTGAAGAATCCAAGTGTATGCTACCAAATCTGCACGGGAGAATGAGAACTCTCGCTCATAAACTGGATCTGGAGAAGGCTGCTCAACTGGTCTATCTCTACTCTACTCAGAATCAACCTCCTCTCTAGCTGTAGGCTTAGTGGGAGTCAGACACGGTGTCAAATCATCAAACTCTGCCCAATCAGTATCTGACTCCGAGGGATCATACTCACAAAAATCTGTATCGCGGTCAAGAGCCGGATCTGCGGCCTGAAATGTATCCTGGACTAGGAATGCGCTCTCCAAGCTCTCCTCTGTTGGTGTCTCTGCATCAGCGAATTCTGAAGGTGAGAGGATGGCCTGTACGGCTGGATCTGCCCAAACTGCCTCGTCATCGGTAATCACAAAGTCACAGTCCTGGTAGATGTCTCACCCTGCCTCTGTCATCTGCTCTGAATATGTGGTCGGCTCTGAGCAATCTGAATCTCTAGATCTAGTCTCCTCGACCGTCTCTATTTGTATACTCTCTCCCTCGACGCGAAAGTACACCTTCCCGCTATCATGGTCAGACACTGCCTTGGTTGTGGCCAAGAACGGGCATCCTAAAATGATGGGGGCATCGGTCACTGACTCAGGGATATCCATGTCCAACACAACGAAGTCCACGGGGAATTTCAGGCCCTGAATCGTGACGACAACATCCTTCAGCAACCTCTTCGGCCTCTTGACTGATCGATCAGCAAACTGAAAGACCGTCCTGCTCTGTCAGAGAGTTCCCAACTCGAAGCGGTCGAGAAGGGCTGCCGAAAGTAGGTTGATCGAAGAATCGCTGTCTAATAGAGTGCAGTCGAAACTCTGCTCATGAATGTGGCATCTGACATACGGGGCTCCTGCATCTGGCCTCTTGGTTGGCAGACGATTCTGGATCGTGAAACAAGTGGCACGAGTGAGCACATGGATCTCAGAATGATGGTTCCTCCTCTTCCTCCTAACAGTGGTCCAGTCTCTAAGTGATCTCTGGAGTAGAGGGATGTGCTCCAAGGCCTCCTGTAGAGTCAGCTGAATATGGAATCGATCTATCATCTGCTGGCTGAATTCTATCTGATGATTCTTTTTTTGATTTTCTATTTTCTTCCCCTTTGCCATGTGAAGTGCTCGTGGAAAGGGGATCATAGGGTCCTTCTTAGATGAAGGACTAGGAGAGGGTCTGGCATGCTCATGAACAACAGAATCCACACAGACATCATCAATCAACACATGTGGATCCGAAAATAACATACCCTTTCCTTTATTTCGAGAAACGTCCGGAGATACATGTACAGATGGAAAGACAACAGGACTAGCAGAAGTGAAAATGGTGGCCTCAGTACCACCCTCGGCGTGTCGTCTCACGGCATCAGTACCACGCTCCAGCTCAGCAACTGCGGTGGCGTCAGTACCACCTCCTCAAACTGGTGAAGCGATGGCCTCAGTACCGTCGGCTGGATCAACATCCATGGTGGCATCAGTACCACCGTCATCATCTCTCGCGGCCTCAGTACTGCGCTCCTCCTCGTCTGGCGCTATTGGTGTGGCGTGTGATCGTCGCTCAGACGAGGCGACGCCAGTTGGCATCCTACCACTCCTAAGTGTGACAAAATCAGCATCAAACATGTATGCAGACAAATCACCAAAAGAATCACTAGGAGTGGTCATCTCTGTCAACTCTACCTGCTCAGACTTCCTCTTTAGGTTGTTCGGGTTCGGCCCAATCTGTGCAGGAATGGTGGCCTTCCCTCTCACTATCTCCCGCATCTCCTGGCGGAACTCGTCCATCTCCCGTCTGAATGTAGCTTGTTGCTCAGTCATGAGGCGGGATAGATCGTCTAAGGCGGGGTTCTCATAGGCTGGCCCATGAGAACCTGACGGGTGGCCTCTCTGGTGGTGAGGCTGTTGTGGCTGGGGCGGGTGAGAGGGGTACTGTTGGGGATGATACTGTTGAGGCTACTCTCGCCTCCAAGACTGTCCCTGATGATAGGGACGAGAACCATACTAGGATGACTGTTGTTTCTGCTGCTGTATTGGGGGATGGGGCTGCTGATGCTGCTCTCGCTGATGGCCGTACTGGCCACCCTGAATTGGAGGCTGCTGCTGGGAACTGGCACCTCTATCTAACCAACGGAATCTGAGATGGTCTCATCGAATACCGGGTTGGGATCGGTCGTACCAAATCCCATTGACATCCATCAACGGCTCCGGCTCGTAAGGGGTGGCGGGAGTACTGCCAGGGGCTGATCCAACTGGTAGACCACCATTTGAGTCTCTGGGGATGGTGGTGTCTGGTAGTACGGCTGCGGTTGCTGGTACGGCTCCGCTTGTACAAGGTGAACCTGTCTAGGCTGCGCGGAGCACTAGGACGAGCTACCGCTGCTGCTCGGATCTCCTCGTGTCTGAAGACGGGATTGAGAAGCCGTCTGTGCCTACTGGAGACACATGACATGTGTCTTCAGATCCTCAGCAACTGTGCCATCTGCTCCATCTGAGATATACTCTAGCACTGCTTCTTCTCGATCAGCTCCATCCGATCCAGCTTCTTGCTGATAATGCCCATGTCGGTGGCTATGGACTCGGCCTGTGTGGCTGCCACTGACGAAGTGGAAGGACTGGCGTCGACCCGTGCTATCCTCTGGTAATGCACGGGCTGTGGCTGAGGGCGTCCCTGTGTGTAGAGTCGGGTCTGGAACATCACTGTATAGTTCTCGGCCATCTCCTCGTAGATGGCCTAGACATGATCCTCATCCTTGGCGAAGTAGGAACCGCCATAAGAAGCGTTCACTAGGCCCTACAGCTCTGGTGTCAACCCGCAGTTTAAGCTCTGAACTAGGTTCGGCTTCGTGATATCGTGGTGCGGGCATCTGTCAGTCAGCTCTCTGAACCTCTCCCATGCCTCATGGAACTGCTCGTTGGGGAGCATGGAGAAGTTGCTAATCAAGGCCCTTGCTGCATTCGTCCACCCAAGTGGATAGCACTTGTTCAAGTACTCGTGCGGAGCTGCTCCCAGGTGTAACAAACTTCCCCAAATGCTTCAGCCAGGTGGCTGCTCTATCTGCCAGTGAAAAGGGGAAGGCAATCATCTGAATGGTGTCCTCATCCACCTGACGATCGTGGACGGTGCTGCAGATCATCAGAAACTTCTGGAGATGAAGATGTGGCTCCCCAGTGGCGAGCCCGTGGAAGCGGGGAAGGAGCTGAAGTGTGTTCGGGGGGAACTTGAAGTCCCCCACGATCGCCGGAAGTACCACCCAGCTGTGTGTCTGAGTCGATCCGGGGTTGTGCAACTCCCGCATCGATCTCAGTGGCTCTGCTGCTGCTGCGGCTACTGGCTGATCGAGATCTCTCCGTCCCTCGGCTCTCAGCATGTCGTCTCGTGGCTGCTCTCTCTGCTCTCTGAGCCGCTTCATCTCTCTCCTCATCTCCACCATGAATGCCCCCTGGTCCCGTATCTGTCTCTGCATCGTCTCAAGGGAGGCTAGCATGGTGGTGTTGATCGCACCCTGGTCCAGAACGTAAGTAGTCGTCTCTGGCCTTTGACCCTCGGTGTGATCCTCGCTGCTAGCCATGGTCTCTACAAAGGCAAAAGACCCAAACTCAGGTGCTGAAATATCATCTGTCTGTCGACTCGCATCTGGCACTAGCATCTCAGGACAAGAAGAAGGGTGGTCAATGGGAAATAGGGCGGAATCGAACTCGGGTTCGAAGAGCGGGTCTGAGCTCTCGCGAACCAACCTAGATGAACGGGCTGGAGTGCGGTCAAGCGGTGCAATCAGAGGCTGCCTAAGGGACCTCCTGCCCATCATCTCGATCTGGCAAGTCTGGCGGATGAGATCTGGAAACAAACAAGATGAGCAATACAAACCCCGAATTCACCTACTCCGCGCTGAGCTGAAGACCGTAAGAGTTAGGTCAATTATCTTGTCTATTTTATTTAGGTGATCGTGTCAGGATATCAGAGAGGTTACGTGACCTAGTAGGAATCCAATCCGCCAACCAGACTGTCCCGTATAAAAGTCGGTAGTCTGATCGGGGTTCGGATGTGGCTCTAGCCTAGTGTGCGGGTCACTCTCTCGCGTAATCAAACCAGACAATGAGGGGGTTGCTCTCCCCAAGACAGATTTTTAGGTGAAGTGTCTTTTAGGGTCAAGTTTGTTTAGCAGTCCCAATTTTATAGTTTTTTTAAGTATTTTTCAAATCAAACAACGCGTAGCGAATTTTTCGGTTCTCCTGATTATTTTAAGTCCAAAACAGGGGGAGAAGACGAAAAAGCCGATGCGCTAGAATCAATGATGCATGCAGAGTAAGAAATACGTACCTGACTCCAACAGTCTACGTGCAGGGTAATCCGCACATAAATAAAAGAATGAATATAAACTACCTATATGATGCACGTGGAAAACTGGTCCTAAAAAAAGCAATTTCTAAACGAGAGAACAGTAGCCGGGTACTTGATGAATCCATATTTCGTCATCTTTATTCTATCATTTTGGCCTTAAAAATCCTAGTAAATGCGTGTAAATAGGCTTAATTTAGGCATTTTAGCATTCATGCATCATTGTGCAAATATGGTATAAAATGCGGTTTTTATAGCCAAAATTATAGAATAAAGAAAAGAAAAAGAATATTGTAAATATTTTATGATCCGAAACCCCAGTCCTAGGCATCTCGATGACAAGGTCGACAAGGAATAAAGTAGGGGGAGATAGGGGCCAAAATACAATAGAAATACATTTTTTTAATTCATTCTTTATTCATTTTGGGACCTATTTTTGGTTCCACTTTTTATACTTCAAATAAAAAAACTTTGAACAAGAAAGTTGTAGATAATTAAATAAAGAAAAATACAAAATTGATTTCACACAAAAATAATGTATAGATAAAAAGTTATGATCTGAATAAAAATCCAGAACCCCAACTTCCCAGACCTGTATCTCGTGAATAAAAACCCCAAATGCATCAAACTCCCTTTAATTGTATATAATTGAAAATAATCTATTTAATGGCGGTGGTTTCACATTTGGCAGAGCTACGGTTTGAAAGTTGAGTTTTGGACCCCTATTGTATACGTGTATAGATTAAAATATTCATTGTATTATTTATCCATTATTTTTATAATTTTATATTTTTATAATTTTGTAAATATTATTTATAATATATATGTACAATAAAACAGGAATAAAAACCTAAAGAAAATACAAAATAAAATACTTTTGTATAAAGACCTAGGTATAATACCTGTATACAAACCTATATAAATCATACTCATATTTTATTAAGAGTACAAAATACAACACAAAAATAAAATAAAAATATATTTAAGTGTATAAAAATATTTTATAAATTTTTTAAAAAAATAAATAAATTCAACATAAAATATAAAAATAAAATATTAAATTATATAGATAAATATACCTATATGGGCCTAAAAAGGGAACTTGTTATTTTTGACCTCAAAAAAATAAATAAAAATCATCATAAAATAATTTACAAATTTATAAGTATTTTTTATTAAATAACCTAAAATTAATAAAATCTTTTACTACTT
Source organism: Ottelia alismoides (assembly GCA_037367405.1). Classification (NCBI taxonomy): domain Eukaryota; kingdom Viridiplantae; phylum Streptophyta; class Magnoliopsida; order Alismatales; family Hydrocharitaceae; genus Ottelia; species Ottelia alismoides. Next base: position 904,785 of record JAZKJV010009974.1, read on the forward strand.
TTAAATGATTTTATAAATCATTTTTCCCAAGGTTTTTCTGGTTAGTCCACGTGGACCAACCAGACTTCGCCCTTGGTTGACCTCGGTCAACTCTATAACCGAGGTCTGGACATTGTCAGAAATTGGTTTTGTCTCTTTTTCTCGATTTTTTCGAGGCTCTTCCTTGCATCTTCTCGTGATGGAACCTTCTGCAACTTTTTGCCTCATCCATTGGTGATTCACGCCCAGGTGTTGTCTTGGGGTGTGAATCACTTATCACGGCGAGTTGCCTCGTTCTTCATGCCGCCAGAACCATCCTCTTAAAAGGACCCTTTGACCTTCATTTTGAATTTAATCCCTCTTCCTCCATTCTCAGCACCTGCTCTTGAGCTCTTCGTGCTCCTGGTGAAAGCAGGAACACATTAAACACGAGCTTGAGCCATTTGGAGTCGAATCAAGGTGGTTCAACCCCTCGCCGGAGCCCCGCCTGCAGCTACCTGCAGCCCACGCCGGTGAGCCTTCCCCCTTTCTTTTTGCATTTTCTTGTAGCTCCCAGTTAGAGTAACGTAGAACCGTAGCAGTTTCTCGTTCCATTTCGTTCATCGCCGAGAATCATTCTTTGATTCCACGGCGGCGCTCAGCTCTGCCTCCGCATTCCGATCACGTCACTGAACCAAAACCTCCAAGATCACCTCCATTTCACTCCTAATCACTCCGTCGCCACGAATCATCCTTCAAACCATCTCGATCTTGCTTAGATCGAGCCACCCGAGCTCCTTCTCCGTCGATTCGCCGGAGCTCCACGCCCGAGCCACGAACCACCTCCATTTAGCCCTGAAACACCCCCAACTGCATCGCATTTTTGCTCTGCTTTTAACCTTGTAGAGAAGAACCCAAGAGAAGGCTCTATCGAGCCTCGAAACTCCAGGGACGAAGCCTCAAGGTCATCCCCGCCGTCCGACCGCTCCACGCCGCCTCAGGCTCGCCTGAGACCTTCATTCGACGCGGAAGGGCCCCAGGATCATTTTGCCCTCGATCCTAGGGCCGGAGGACACCAGAGTCGGCCGCCATCTTTGATCGAAGCATCTCCAGCCCGGTGTTCTTCGTAACCCTCTTTGTACTGTCAGATCAAGAACATAACTCCAGAAGCTACAACCACCGTTGGATTTCGAAGCCCTAGCACCGTCCGATCGAACTTCCACGATCTAATCCTAGCCACTGGAGCCGAAGAGGTTTCGCGCGACACGGGCATGCCACGTGTCAACTGAATGGCTCACAACCGTCCGATCTGCCCTTTAGCCTGGGTATTTTGCACTGTTAACCCTGGCCATTTTTATATTTAATATTTAGAATTAAAACTTTCATCTGCAATCAAACGTTTTGTAATAATTGCAGCTAGACACTTTAACTTTTTAGATTTGCACGTTAGTCCTCGGCCACGTCACCACACGTATACCGCACGTGAATTTTGGTGAAATTGCAACCAGGCCTCTGACTTTCTGTGTATTTGCATTTATGCCCCTGCCAGCCATGTATTTTCTTGATGTGCTAGTATTTATTTGACGCATCTATAAATTGCTAAAAAATCTCCAAAAATCGCGTTAAGCTCTTGCTGTATTGTAGTTTCACGCCAATATTTTTATTTTGCATTTTATTGCATTTTAATATTTATAAAAATTGAAAAACATGCATTTTTGCTTCTGTTTGATTTAGAAAACCCATAAAAATTATTAAAACATCTCAGAAAATTCCCAAAAAATATATTTTGCTTGTTTTAGTGTCTTTTAATTTTAGATCAAAAATCACTAAAAAATACAAAACAAAAACTTAAAAATTAGAAAAACCCTCAAAACTTCATAAAAATCTAAAAAACTCAAGAAAAATCCAAAAAATATAAACTTAGTTTCATTTCTTTCTTTTATTACCTTTATTTTAAAATTAATTTCACGAATTTTGGATACGATTTGATAATTTTTATCCTCATTTAATTTCGGCCACTAGGTTAGTTCATTGTTTTCTTGTAGTTTAACTTTTAAAAATACCAAAAAATTTAGAAAAATCTCCAAAAATCACAAAAACATCATAAAAATATAAAAAGACCAAAAACAATTTATTTCCTGATTTTCAAGCATTTTTCCTCATTTTTAAAAATACCTCATCTTTCTCTTCCTTACTTTGTGTGTATATTCTATTATTGAAAAAGAAAACATAAAAATTATAAAATAAAAAAGAAAATACAAAATCAGTAAATTTAAAATCAAAATACAAAAATTATAAAATCAGAAATTAAATAATAAATATAAAATTAAAAACCAATAAAAAAACCCAATTGGCTAAGTAGTTCATTAGACATAGTACTTGGCTTGTCATCTGCTTGCTCTACACCCTTGCTTCTTGTGTTCGACCCCTACTTGCTTGCCACTGTACATTTTTAGTAGGGTGTAATAAATTTTAATCCTTGCTATTGATTGCTTAATTGATTGTGTGGGTTAATTGTTGATCAACGTGAAGGCTTGAGTAGTCGCCTCAGCGACAGTGAGTCTGATTTGTCAGACCATTATTTTGCGGCTCTCGTCTTATCATTTTTCAAATGACGCCGTTGCCGGGGAGCATCGGCTTATAGAGTAGACTTGTGTCTTTGTATCTGCTTAGTCATTTTTTATTATCTGCTTCTATTGTATAATTTGTGTTGAACTGTCTGACATCCCTTTCTTGTTTTCTTGCGACGGACCACTGACCGAGGAGGACCGCCTAGGGGATCCTGAGCAGCCTTGGGAGGCGGAGCCGGCTATTCTATCCTAGCCGGCAGGAGAGAGCAGGAGAACTTGAGAGAGGGAGAGAGGATAGTTAGCTTTTTTTTAGTCTTTTGTGAGAGAGAGACATTTGATTTAATTGTAATAATACAAATACTTGGACACTTCGGACACTCGGCCTAATTTCCAAATGATTGTTCACTTGGGAGCTCACCGTGGTTTTCATCGCATTTTCCTCGTTGTCATTTTTCTGTTTTGTTATATTTTTCCTTTCTTTTGTGGAATGAGCCCTTAGCTTTTAGGCTTGCTTGATCGAGTAAACTAGGTCCAAACACCCTAATAACCATTGCATGTACCTATAGTGTGTTTTGGACTTAGTTTAAATTAATAAAATTGATTAATTGGACTCATTGCCTTAGGGTGAGAAAAGCCATCATTTATCTTCAGGTTGCACGGGAAGGTTTCCTTCCAAGTGAGGTAAGCAACGTCGTAAGGATTAGAGACCAAAACCCAGTCTGTGGTTGCCTTGTGTATTGCCTGGATTTTCGAAGTATTGCCGCTTCTATCGTACATAGACGAGTAGGGCTTGGTCAACAATAGTGACTCTCTATTGTGTAGAGCACTGACCTTGTCTGAAGTATCAAGCATAGGCCACGCCTTCACGGGGGTGTCTGTCTCATCGTCTTGCGCCCGAGTAGGTTCTTGCACGCTCACGGGTGATTCCGTTGCGAGCGAGTTCCGAAGTATCGGTTTCGCCTATTGACTTCCTCTCTCTATTTATTTGGCTGAGTAGGGATCCAGGAAGGGTTACAAGGACCTTAAAAAGTGCAGATTACAGGTTACATAGGAGGAGGACAAGTACGAGATACTTTTCTGGCAGTACTCTCTCTCCTATAGGTGTAGCGCTCTAAGGACTCGTGACAAGATAATTGTCTAAAAAACAAATCTAAAACTCACAAAGATAATTGCTGAACCTTCACGGCTTCATAGGTCGAGTTGGTGAATCCATTGTTTTGAGGTTTGATTGATTAGTCGAATTAAGGTCAAGATCAAAAACATCATGCCTTTGCGCCATTTTTGCTCTCCTTTCAGTTGACCCTTGCTCATTGTGAGCCTTCTACTGTTTTACACTCCTTTTGTTTCTCGTTGGCCCTCGTATCTTTCATCCACATCGATCTTCCTCTTGATCTTCGAGATGGCGACTAATGGACAGTTTAGTCGAGACTCCATCGACACCCACATCGGTTCCATCCGCTCACCCTCTCTAATAATTCGGGGCTATTCCCGAGAACCCGATTCAGACTCCGTGAACCGATCTCCAGACTCCCCATCTTCTTTAATAAACTGGGATCACTCTTGTCTCAAACTCTATCTGTTTTGGATGGCCATTGATTTCACTCCTTACACATCGCCATCCTTAACAAAATTTTGTGTTGATCTTAACACAGAATTCTTCTCTATATCTGGTGCTGCAATTCAGACTGATCGGGGCATTCTTCCATGTGTAGATCTAGAGCATGATCCCGAGCCAACAAGTCAAGCAGAATCTGAGATGGTCGGTGGAAGAGGAAAGGGACCACAGCCCCAACCAGAAGCTGAAGCCGATCAGGGGGAAGGGCAGTACACTGCACCGAATGAAGTTAACAGTCAGTTGTCGGCTTCCATTCAAGCCATCCAGTAACAGTTGACAAACCAAGCCCTGGCCCAGACCACCTTCCAAGATAAGCTGAATGATTTGAGGAAGAGGGCTGATGCAAGAGATGGACGACGGGAGGATGATCCAGATCATGAGTTCCATCCGGACAGTCAGGGAGATGACTTCTCAGTACAAGGCCCCGATTTTGAAAGAGCGGACGCAGAACCACTACAGCCAAAGCCAACGTTGAAGGAGACATACAATCCAGGAGCGGGCCGCATCACTGAGTGGATCCGGATTCCACGTATTCATGCCAACTTCGAGCTAAAGCCGCAGTTTTTGTCTTTACTTCCCACATTTCATGGGAATACTACTAAGGAGCCTTACATTCATCTCAAGAAGTTTAGCCGCATTTGTGCTACCGCTCACTACCCTGGGATTCCGTTGGAGGTAGTCAAGATGACTGCTTTTCCCTTCAGCCTACAAGACAAGGTCCTATATTGGGTCGACCATCTAGGGAAGGTAGTCACGACCTGGGAGGCGCTGATGTCCGCATTTCTTCATAAGTTCTACCCTCTCGAGCGACTGAATCAGATGTGCGCTCGTATTTCCAGTTTTTGCCAACAGCCCCACGAAACCATCCATGAGGCGTGGGAAAGATTCAAGGATCTCCAGGAGAAGTGTCCCCACCACGAAATTCCAAAGACCAGCCTTGTGCAACACTTCTTTGGTGGGCTCACACTTGAGAGCCAAAGACTTGTCGATGTCGCTTGCGGTGGCTCTCATTTCAACAAGGACGAGGATGTGGTGTGGAATGTCTTCGAGGAAATAGATGAAGGAGAAGCCGCTCAATCCTCATCCTGAATCTACACGAAGGTGTCAACTGCCGTCAGCAAGCCAGTGGACATGTCTTCTCACACCGAGGACAAGGATGGGAGCTCCAACTTGAGCATAATTGTGAGCCACCTGTCTAAGGTGGATATCATTGAGAAGAGGTCGCAGGACCTCGAAAAATTATCTGTCATTGAGAAGAGGACCCAGGGCTTGGAAAAGCTCGACGTGATTTCCCAACAGCTGGAGCAGCTTGTCCGCGCTCTGAATGCCAACATGTGCAACGATGTGTCTACTACTACTGAGCTGATAGCTGAGAAGAAGGAGTCTACACCGCATCAAATTCCTCAGCCGACTCCATCGCAGCCCCAGCATGTCCAGCATGTGTTACGTGCAGGCTCCGGAGCAGCTACCGCAGCCACAGACGCAGATGGTTGTGTATCAGCCAGAGCCCCTGCCCGCTTATTCTGAGTAGTTCTCTCCACCCCCGCCGCTGATACAGGAAATCAATGGTGTATGGAATAACGAGGCACAGTTGACTCGTCCTCAGGGACATCCTCAGGGTCAGAACATGGACAACCGGCCTTATCACCAGCCACAGCAGGGTGGGAGACCAGTCCAGCCCTTATACCAGTACCAGCCTCCATCTCAAGGGAACACTTGGAGGCAGAATTATCAGCATGGTCCTTAGCAGTCAGGCTACCGCGGACAAGGGTATCATCAGCAACCGACTGCTACATATCATCAGAACTAACAGTATTCCTCCAACCCTCCTCCTCCTCACCAATTCTCTCAGGGTTACCAGTCGTTGTCTCAACCGTCATACCAACACTCTAGGCCCCAGTAGGGGGATTCTTCTGAGATTGTGCCGGTTAATCCGGCCCTGGCTTGCCTTGAACAATTAATGAAGAATATGGCTGAGATGAACCAGAAGATTGACGACTTGACGGCTGTGAAAACAGCCATCCCTGCTCAAGTCGAGGCAAACCCAAACAAAATCCGGCGTAAGGAGCAGGTAGCCGGTAGTGTCCTACCTACATCAGGTGAATTAAATTGATTTTTATCTAATGATGTTACTCTCAGGAGAGGTAGGACACTCAGGCCATCAGCAACTGCGAAGGGGAGGCATCTTGCATCTGACGGGGAATCATCAGCCAAGCCAACACCAGGGCCACGAAGCATTTTGGGAGCAGCACCATCACCCAAAAAATCACAAAAAAATGAAGAAAACAATAAAACACAAAAAGATAGCAGCAGCCTCGGTGGAGATAGGCCAGCATTGGAGACGTCTGCATCTGCCACAGAGCCAGCCACAGACAGAAGGGATTGTGCACCTGCAGCGAGTCCAACGCCAGCACCTGAAGCCGAGCCTGTCATTTTTGGTTCACATCTTGTAGATGATTCTATTCCTTTTGCCATCCTTTTGCCATCTACCTGTAAACAACAATATGGATAATATTCTGAATGACATTGGTGAAGAGTTTGTAAATATTCCTTTTCCAGAAGCAATGAAAAAACACAAAAAAATGAAAATTTTGAAAAATACTTTGTTTGATCCTACCATCATAGAAATCATCCAGAATTTGGTACTGAACATGTCATTGATGAAAGCTCTTGAGTACATGCCAGCTGTAAAGAAAGGATTAAAATATGCATGTACAACCAAGCGCAGGCCTCACCCTCACAATTCCAAAAGTAAGGGTGGAAAGTCTGAAAAGCATATCCTCACAATGGCCATAGTTAATGGCATCAGCAACCTCTCGGATAAAAAGCCAGATATGGGAGCACCTCTTGTGCGTTGTCAGATGTTCAATCAGGAGTTTGAACGAACACTTCTCGACAGCGGGTCGTCTGTCAACTTGATGCCAGCTTCGCTACTTACAGAATTCAGGATAGGACCGCTCAAGCCTACAAAAATGATTCTGCAGTTCGTAGACAAGTCAGTTAAGCGACCTAGGGGCCTGTTGGAGGACATGATAGTCACGGTTTGGGGAAGGCAGTTCCCGGCCGATTTTGTGGTACTAGATATAGACGTCCCCGCTCCATTGCTCCTTACCCCAATCATACTTGGAAGACAATTCCTGCGTACGTCAAACGCAGTAGTGAACTATGGTACAAGAGAAATCACTTTTGGCGTTGGCAATGAAACAATCAGAGTGGAGACCCTTCTTGAGGGAGCACCAGCCGAATGAACATCTGCATCATGCGCAAGGGTGATTGAGTATTCTGACGACTGCGACTTTCTAGCAGAAATTCAAGATACCAACTTATTCTTGGATGACAATGAGATCCATGAACTCCTCTGCCCCAAGGAGGGAATGGAGACCGCAGTCGAATTTCCCCTTATCGATCAAGATGAGGAACTCGCTGATGTGCTGAATGAGACTGCCGTAGAGGTGATGTGCCTTCAAAATCAAGAGCAAATTTTTGCAGATTCTTGTGATGAAGAGGAAATCATTGAAGCATTTTGTCAAAATCTGAGTAAGGAGGCAGAAAATAATATGGTGGACACCGAACAGATGAAAGAATCGCCACCTGCGTTAATAGCTGAGGTCACTTCTGAAGCAGCTCATACCCCGTCAGAGTTGAAACCCTTGCCCTCCAACATGAAATATGTATTCCTTGCGGGAGAACCGAACATGTACCCGGTCATTATTAATGCACACCTGACCGAAGACTAAGAATCTCGTTTGATGGAGGTTCTTGAATGCAACCGCAAGGCAATAGGTTGGCAAACTTTGGATCTCCATGGTATCAATCTGTCACTGTGCTCGCAACGCATTTTTCTGGAAGAAGATTGCAGGCCCTCTCGAGAACTCCAGAGAAGATTAAATCCTAATCTGCGGGAGTTTGTTATGAAAGAGATTCAGAAATGGTGTGATGCGGGATTCATTTATCCCATCTCCGACAGCAAATGGGTGAGCCCTTTGCATGTTGTGCCAAAGAAATCAGGGATCACCATTGTGAAGAATGACAAAGGGGAGGAGATCGCGACTAGAGCACCAACTTCTTGGCGAGTGTGCGTGGACTACAGAAGACTTAACCTTGCCACCAAGAAGGACCACTTTCCTTTACCCTTCATTGACCAGATCTTGGAAAGATTGGCCGCGAAGGAATATTTCTGCTTCTTGGACGGATACTCTGGATACAATCAAGTCGCTATTGCTCTTGAAGATCAAGAGAAGACCACGTTCACCTGTCCTTTTGGTACATATGCCTTCAGACGGATGACGTTCGGGCTTTGCAACGCCCCAGCCACATTTCAGAGGTGTATGCTTGCGGTTTTTGCCAATATGGTGGGCCACTTTCTCAAGGTCTTTATGGATGATTTTTCGGTCTACGGGGATTCATTCGATCAATGTCTGGATTATTTAGACCGAGTTTTGCAGAGGTGCTACGAAGTAAATCTTGTGCTCTCGTGGGAAAAGAGCAACTTCATGGTGATCGAAGGAATCGTCCCGGGTCACGTTGTTTCTAACGTGGCATGGAGGTTGACCCAGCCAAGGTGGAGGTAATTTCAAAACTTGAGCCACCTACAACAATTAAACAAGTCAGGTCATTCTTGGGCCATGTCGGTTTTTACCGACAATTCATCAAAGATTTCAGCAAACTGGCCAAACCATTGACTGAATTACTCGGCAAGGAGAATGAATTCATTGTAGATGATTGATGACCAAAAAATCACCAAGACTCGGGTGAATATAATAGAACTAGGGTCGTTGCGACCCGGATCTCGGAGATAAATTGGTCGATCAAGAAAAAGAGAAACAGACCACCAATCAAGCAGATAAAATCAAGGAAAATCAAAATAGTGGCCCTGGCTATGAGATCAGCCTGGTATAGCACCCAAGGTCGGACTTAGGGAGCACGAGTTGGCCTTGCGGCCTACGAAGTAGTAAAATAGAAAATCAAGCAAAAATGTATTTTTGGTGGTTTTTAAATATTTTTATATTTTTTTTTGCATTTTTAATAATGAAGGAAAATAAGGAAAAAACAAATACAAGCACTTCAATCAATTATTTCAACACTCAAAAGTGGTCCAAAAATTCAACAAAAATATTTTTTATGCTTTTTAAGTTTTTAATGTTTTTGATGATTTTTTGAGATTTTTCTGATTTTTATAGAATTTTCTAAAAATCAAAGAAGATAAAAAAACAAGTGAACTATCCAGTCAGGCTAGCAAGATCAATTTAAAATATCAAATTGATCTATAAAAGCCTAAAGGTAATTTTTATGAAAAATACAAATACTAAAGAAAATTCAGGAGAAGAGTTTACTATTTTTGGAGTTTTCTGCAATTTTTTAGAATTTTTATAAGTTTTTAAGGGTTTTTTAATTTTTGGGTTTTTATATATCCAAAAATAGCCAAAAATGCACAGAAATTCAAACACACAAAAACAAACAACACTTAATTTTTTTAGAATTTTTGAAAGGGTTTTTATATTTTTTATGATTTTCCAATCTGGATAGACACAAAATCAACTGCTTTTGAATTTTTAAAAATAATAAAAAGCCTAAAAATGTATCATAAATTACGGAAAATTTTACACAGTGGCAGGAGCCACGTATCCAATTTTCACGCAATTTGGGTGTGATTTGATATTTTATTTAAATCAAAAAAGTCTCACAGTGTGTTGAGGGACCTAAACGCAAGAAAACATGTTTCCAGGGGCTTAAAAGTAACGAATCCAGAAAGTGTGAGGTGCTTCGTGCAAAAATCCCAAGAACGCACGTGTGTTGCACGTGTTCAAGGCACAGAGGGATCTATATGTAATAAAACTTACTTCCAGGGGCTTATTAGCAACACGTGCTAAAAGCCCAGGGAATAAGTTGCAAAATGCCCACAAAATTCAGCACATGTCGAATAAAAGTGTTCACAGGGGTATGGATGCAAATATCAAAACATATATTTCATTCAGTAACACATAAGAACATCAGCCCATACATAGCAATTTCTCTAAAAATTCACGTGACGAAGCACGTGTCTCACACGAACAGGGACGAAAATGCAAATACTATAAAGGTTCAGGTCCTAAGTGCAATTTAACCAAAATAAAAACAACTGCATCGAATATTTACAGGACTAAAGAAGAAACACATAAACGGGAGGGACCTAAGTATAAATTACCCCTTATTATTATCGGAGAGCTGAAGCGGTGCCACGTAGAAGATCCAACAGTTACTGGATGAGGGCACCCCTTCGTCTGGATGGAGGGCGATGAGGCGACCACGTGTCGATCGGACGGTGGTAGATAGCAGCCTCCTCTTCGCCTGATCGAGCGGTCCTGATCAAAACTGGGGCTTCGGGGATGAACGAATGGCTGGGGACGATCCTGGAAGAACACCTCACCGGCGAGCTTCGCCGGAGCACCACGGGTGCGCTGGACCTCCGCTGCTGCTGCTGGAATGTGGAAAAGAATCGCCCAGGTCCTCCGCAGCTACTGAGCTCCTCCGATGACGTCGGGAAGCTCCGAGGAGCTCTGGCGACGCAGGAGGAGCTGGAGCTCTGTGCCTATCTGTCCAGACCCTCAGATGGGTCCCCTTAGCCCTGCAAAGTAGCACGAGAAGACTCCTGGGTCGAAGGCAAACTGCCTCGACCCGATGAGAGGTGGAAGGGGTGGTTGTGTGCGTCGGGGCGGCACCCTCCGGCGATGCAACGGCGGAGCAGGGTGGACTCCCAATTCCATGGCGAACCGGGTTGGATGGAAAGGCGTAGAACGTGAAGAGGAGTATGGCGGAGATGACGGTCGGGTCGGACGATGGGATGGACGATCGGAGCGGGAGTAATCGATGAACGATGGCGGCGAAGCGATTTGGGGGAAATTGGAAATTCAAGAGAAATAGGAAGAATCGAGTCTACCTGATGTGTGGGATCGACTGGGGATGAGCTCGTGGATCTCTGGTCGTTGCCTCGAGGGTTGTCGGAGGTCCGAGGCTCGGGCGCTGCTCACGGTGGCGCACGGCGACAAGGAGGTCGCCGGATCAATGGCGGAGGGGTCCTTCTCCTCTCTGCAATACACCAATAGCTAGCTATCACTCTAGGGTATCGGGTGGAGGTCCGGGGTGGAAGAAGCAATGCCAAAGATAGCCTGAGTTATGCGGAGGAGCTTCAGCTATATAGTGTGAGGGGTCCGGCTAAATGGAGTCGGGCGTGGATGCCTGGAGCACGGACCCCTAGAATCCACCCCGGGCGAGGGTCTCGAATAAGCAAGGATCAAATGGAGCCTGGGGTTTAGGGATTTGACGATCGAATGAAGTGGGGAAAAATCAGAGAAGTTGGGTCGGGGCAAGGAGATCCGACTCTGGTGGTCCTGGGGGGAGAGTTGACTGGGGGTCAACATCCCCCGTGGACCAATCAGAGCTCGTCGATTATTAAAGATTTAAAAATTCAATAAAAATAGTAAATGCAATTATTTCGAAAAACTTAAAACATGAAAAATGTTTATTTATTTTTAAATTTTTTTTGTGATTTTTATTTATTTTTTTGAAATATAATTTATGTATTTACAAAATATTATTATTATATACAGGTATATACATATGTATTTTTTATTTTTGATTTTTAATTATTTATTTTTGGACATTTTATTCCAATATTATATTTTATTTCTTTATAGAATAAAATTTGGAATAATAGGGTATTTTTATTTTATTTTTATTAACTATTTACAAGGGTGAAATAAATAGTTTTATTTATGTATATACATGGTATATATACAATGTGGATTTTGGTTTTTATTTTATTTCTTTTTATTTTATTTTTAATTTTGTGATTTTTATTTTATTTATTTACACTATGGACAATGGAATGTGTACATATTTTTATTTGATTTTTAATTTATTTAGAAGGTGATAATAAATAATTAAGTTATTTATATACATGTGGTCTATATACAATGATGAAGTAAATTTTATTTCTATTTTTGTTTTCCCATTTTTATTTTGATTTTATATTTACAAATATATACAAATAAATAGTCACACAATTTTATTTTTATTTAGAGGAAAATATTTTTGTTTATAAACATAGGTATATGTACACAAATATGAGCTTCCCTATCTCTCTCTACTTGGGATCTTTGCGGTCAGGACCATGCTGAGCCCTCCCTTGGGATTAGGTCGCTCAATATTTATTCTAAATATCTCCCTCTTTTTCTTTTATTTCTTTATTCTTTTATTTATGCACAAAAACATGTTAATTATGCATATTTACACAATGCATGCAAAATGATAATTATTGCTATTTACAAGAATATACATGTGTTTTGCATAGGTTTTGTAGCTAAATAAAAAGAATAAAGAGTGAAGAATGGGTATTCCTCAATGATCGTGTGCTCCTTGCCTTTAATCAGCTGAAAGAACTCATCACACAGGCCCCTATCTTGCAGCCACCAATTTGGACTCAGCCGTTTGAGATAATGACCGATGCGTCAGATTATGTCATCAGTGTTGTACTCGGACAGAGGAGAGATAATGTACCATTTGCGATTCACTACGCTAGCCGAACGCTTGATGAAGCTCAACGAAACTACACTACCACTGAAAAGGAGCTGCTAGTGGTGGTCTTTGCCCTGGAAAAGTTCAGATCCTATCTCCTTGGATCCAAAGTAATCGTTTACACTGACCATTCGGCCATTCGATACTTACAGCAGAAGAAGGACGCCAAACCCCGTCTTATCCGGTGGATCCTTCTCCTCCAGGAATTTGACTTGGAAATTAAAGATAAACCTGGGGTAAAGAATGTGTGGCCGATCATCTATCGAGGCTTCTTGAACCGGAATCTCCTGAGATGAGCCTGCAGCCTATCACAGAGACCTTTCCAGACGAGGCAATTCTTTCAGTCACCTCGCTTCCTTAGTATGCAGACATCGTGAATTATCTTGTGACCAAGAAAATCCCACAGGATTGGCCGAAGTTGAAAATAGACAGGTTCTTGTCTAAAATCCATTTCTACCAGTGGGAGGATCCGTATTTATTTCGTGAGGGGGCAGATTGTATCTGGAAAAGGTGCATTCCTCAGGAGGAAGTTCCAAGTGTCCTCGCCTTATGTCATGACCAAGATTCTGGAGGACATCATTCAGGCAAACGAACGGCAGCAAAAGTTCTTCAAAATGGCCTCTGGTGGCCTTCATTATTCAAAGATGCAGATGACTATGTGAAATGTTGCACAGACTGTCAGAAGATGGGCGGAACCATAGGAATGAGAAACACGATGCCTCTGAAATTCATTCAGATATCCGACGTCTTCGACGCATGGGGCATCGACTTTATGGGCCCATTTCCCAACAGCCAGAGCTATGAATATATTCTGCTTGCTGTCGACTATGTAAGTCGCTGGGTAGAGGCTATTCCTGTCCGAACCGCCGACAGTAGGACTGTTTGTCACTTCTTGAGAGATCACATCATAGCACGGTTCAGGATTCCCAAGATTCTCATATCTGATGGGGGTAGTCATTTCATAAACAGAGAGGTGAAGAAGCTGACCCAGGAATTCTGCATTGAACATCGTGTTGCTTCACCTTATCACCCGCAGTCCAATGGCTTAGTTGAATGTTCAAACAGGGAGATCAAGATAATTCTATAGAAGCTTGTGCGTCCGGACCGCAAGAACTGGTCTCAGCTGCTCGATTCCGTTCTTTGGGCATGCAGAACAGCGTACAAGTCACCCTTGGGAATGTCTCCCTACCGCCTTGTGTATGGCAAGCCATGTCATCTGCCCATTGAACTCATTCACAAATCTTTATAGGACATCAACATCTGTAATTTGGATTCCAAGCAAGCAGGAGAGAACAGAAAATTGGATCTGAACAGACTATTGGAATTCAGAGATTATGCATATGACAACAGCCCGATGTACAAGGAGAAGGTCAAAACGTGGCATGACAAGCATATCCGCCGCAAGTCCTTTGAGCCGGGTCAGAAGGTGTGGTTGTTTGATGCGAAATTAAATATCTTTCCAGGCAAATTGAAGAGTAAATGGACTGGGCAGTTTATGGTTAGGCAGGTGCGTGAGAACGGAAGTGTATTGATATCCAATCTGTCAGCTGACGCACAGCCATTTGTAGTCAATGGACAGCTTCTGAAGCCATACCATGAACATGATACATTCATAGCTATCGTTGACTCGATTCAAGTAATCTACAGGGATGAGTCAGATATCTCCAAAGAGGCAGAGGAAGGCCAAGCAGAGCAAAACATTTTTGAATGACTTTTCTTCTTTTCTTCTTTTCCGTCTCTTTTGTCTTATTCTACCGACATGATGTCATCCCTTTCATCACTGCTACACTTAGGATGTACTTTATCCTAAGTGCAGGGGGGGATGCGCATCCCGAGTTGTTCATATCCACTTTCATCTCTCTTCTTGTTTTCTTGTTTTCTTCTTTTCCTTGTCTATTCTCTTTATCTATCAAAAGGTGTCGCCCCCTTGTAGATAGTCTTCAATACGTAGGACGTACTTTGTCCTAAGTATAGGGGGTGTGCACCCCGAGTTTCTCGATTCTTTGATCCTCTCCATTGTACTTAGGGCTATCTTACCCTAAGTATAGGGGGAGACAACCGGAGTACGATCTGTTCATTCCCACCCTTGACCCTCCCTGCTTTGTGTATAGTCTGCTATACTTAGGATTATTTGATCCTAAGTATAGGGGGGACGGTCAACTTCTCATTCGTTCATTCGTTCATTCGTTCATTCTTTAGATTTTTCTATACTCAGTACGAGTTATGTCTTCTCTTTTTCTTTCTGATCTATGAGTACATAGCTCAAGCTCAGTACAGGGGGGTCGTATATACTGCGTATATACTTTAGCCATAACTCGTACTTCCGTATTTTCTTAATAATTATTGTTAATTATCTTATAAAATTCATTACAAACCTTAATAAAAAGATGTGAGTATTCCTCAAATTCTTTGCGTATCTACTGATTAATAAATCAGGTGAAAATATTTTTTGCAAAATGTTTCAAAAATAGTTTGAAAACCTTCATGAAAAATATTTTGAAAACTATTTGGAAAACGTTTGGTTACATGTTTTCAACCATTATAAAACATTTTGATTGTAAAATTAGTTTCTTTGTGTGAAATAAAAATGTTTGAAAAATGATTTGCAAATGGTTTGAAAAATGGTTGCAAAAATATTTGAAAAATCTATCTATACTGTTTGAAAACCTTTGCAAAAATGATTTTCAAATGTATGTACATGTGTGTAAAATTGATTGTAAAAATTATTTTGGACTATAGTTTTCAAAGATTGTTTGAAAAACCTGTGTCCAATAAGTTTGAGGAATATATACATTACACCTAAAATTCTTTATACCTATAAAATTGATCATTTACCCTGTAAATTCTTAAAATCCACTTCTTGTATATAAGAAGCACTCCCGTGTAAATATTTTAACCTAGTTTTTAGCCAAAACCTTCTGTTTTCAGAAATACCAAAAACATTTGCAAAATTAAAATTTCAAAAAAAACATTTGAAAAATCTCTTTGAAAAAAATAGAAAAAAATGCATATGCATCATCTTTTCAAAAATCCATTAAAAGTTAAAAATCTTTTAAAATTGCATTACAAAAATATTTTCTACATAGCATTTGCATGGCATTCGCATTTTTCGGATTAAGTTTGATAGTTGAACGAGTCTAAGTAAAATCCGAAGATTGGAGCTTGGTTGGACCTTAAATCTACCTAATTAACAGGAACCTTATAGGAACTGGGATTGAGGTACTTCAGGTCTAGTTGATTTAATTCTTTGGGAATCACGAGACTTGGTTCAATGGATTCTTAACTGCCTAAGTAGAGTATTTCGGAGCACACGCACGACTCTTGTTGATAATGATCTAACTTGGACACCTGCACTTTTCACTTGGCTCAACTCAGTTGGAGTGGTGAGGGGGTTGGATTTGCCAGTATGAGACGCACACAGGTGGAAACACTTGTCCTCCTCTAGGGAGGGAAGTGCACCCCAACCCGTCCAGTGATGATGAGTTTCGAGGATAGGAGATCGTGGGTTGCAATAAAGCTTCAAAAGAGGGATAGTCTACTGGCTTAAGAGGAAAAACTCCCTATGTAAATGCTGCTGCATATAGTATTTCAAAAAAATGCAAAAGCAAAAACTCCAAAAAAAATGGACTGGCTTGTACAAAAATATAAATTCCTGCCGGAGTGTACATATGTGTATAGTCAAATAAGCAAGCTTGAGCTTCAAAGTCAAATCATGTGAGTCCGCAGCTGGATGACTTGACTACACTGGTCTTGCATCCTAGGATAGGTAGCTACACTGGCTACCGTCCATTCTTCTCTTCACCCCCTCCTCTTGAGCTGGTTTCCACTTGAACTTAGAAGGGAACTCCCTGCTCCTTGAGGAATGAGTTGTTGGATTGGGGAATCATTGGGTTGTCATTGGAGAAGTCAGTCTCTTTGTCATTTCAGTTGGGGAGAGCCACTATCACTTACATTGTACGAGTCATATTCATAGTCGTAAGGATTTGCGTATGAGTTGAGATATTTCTGACCTGGCTATTGAGGAGGCTTGAGCAGAGTTTTGGGATTCTCAGGGACTGTTGGATTTTAAGTTCGGTTCTCATTAAGGTTCCTCCCGCACTAAAATTCCAAAGGTCTAACTTAAGCTCCAAACTTTGATTTTGTGAAGACAAGTTTGATAATCAAATTTAATCCAACTTCTTCTTTTTCTTTTCTTTCTTTTTCTTTCTGCACTTATTGCATAAGTGTTTGTTAGGGACTAGCAAAGGTAAAGTATAGGGGGATGATGAATCCACATTTCATCATCTTTATTCTATCATTTTGGCCTTAAAAATCCTAGTAAATGCGTGTAAATAGGCTTAATTTAGGCATTTTAGCATTCATGCATCATTGTGTAAATATGGTATAAAACGCTGTTTTTATAGCCAAAATTATAGAATAAAGAAAAGAAAAGAAAAATAATAAAATATTGTAAATATTTTATGACCCGAAACCCCGAGACCTAGGCTTCTCGATGACTAGGTCGACAAGGGATAAAGTAGGGGGAGATGAGGGTCAAAATACAATAGAAATACATTTTATTTTAATTCATTCTTTATTCATATTGGGACCTATTTTTGTAACTACTTTTTATCAAATAAATAAACTTTAAACATGAAAGTTATAGATAATTAAATAAATAAAAATACAAAATTGATTTCACACAAAAATAATGTACAGATAAAAAGTTATGATCTGAATAAAAATTCAGAACCCCAACTTTCCAGACATATTTCTCGTGAATAAAAACCACAAATGCATCAAACTCACCTTTAATTGTATATAATTAAAAATAATCTATTTAATGACGGTGGTTTCACATTTGGCGGAGTTACGGTTTGAAAGTTGAGTTTTGGACCCCTATTGTATACTTGTACAGATTAAAATATTAATTTTATTATTTATCCATTATTTTTATAACTTTATATTTTTATAATTTTCTAAATATTATTTATAATATATATGTACATTAAAATAGGAATAAAAACCTAAATAAAATACAAAATAAAATACTTGTATATAAAGACCTAGGTATAATACGTGTATAGATATCTATATAAATCATACTCATAGTTTATTAAGTGTACAAAATAAATCACAAAAATAAAATAAAAATATATTTAAGTGTATCAAAATACTTTATAAATTTATAAACAAAAAATAAATAAATTAAATATACAAAATTACAATAACATATTAAAGTATATAGATAAATATACCTATATGGGCCTAGAAAGGGAACTTGTTATTTTTGACCTCAAAAAAATAAATAAAAATCACCATAAAATAATTTACAAATTTATAAATATTTTTTATTTAATAACCTAAAATTAATAAAATCTTTTACTATTTTTAAATGATTTTATAAATCATTTTTCCGAAGGTTTTTTTTGGTTGGTCCACGTGGACCAACCAGACTTCGCCCTTGGTTGACCTCGGACAACTCTCTGACCGAGGTATGGACATTGTCAGAAATGGGTTTTGTCTCTTTTTCTCGATTTTTTCGAGGCTCTTCCTTTCATCTTCTTGTGATGGAACCTTCTGCAATTTTTTGCCTCGTCCATTGGTGATTCACGCCCAGGTGTTGTCTTGGGTTGTGAATCGCTGATCACGGCGAGGTGCCTCGTTCTTCATGCCGCCAGAACCATCCTCTTCAAAGGACCCCTTGACCTTCATTTTGAATTTAATCCCTCTTCCTCCATCCTCAGCACCTACTCTTGAGCTCTTTGTGCTCCTGGTGACAGCAGGAACACATTAAGCCCGAGCTTGAGCCATTGGGTGTCAAATCGAGGTGGTTCAACCCCTCGCCGGAGCGCCGCCTGCAGCTCGCTGCAGCCCACGCCGGTGAGCCTTCCCCCATTCTTTTTGCATTTTCTTGTAGCTCCCAGTTAGAGTAACGTAGAACCGTAGCAGTTTCTCGTTCCATTTCGTTCATCGCCGAAAATCATTCCGGCGCTCAGCTCCGCCTTCGCGTTTCGATCACGTCACTGAACCAAAACCTCCAAGATCACCTACATTTTACTCCTAATCACTCCGTCTCCCTGAATCACCCTTCAAACCATCTCTATATTGCTCAGATCGAGCCACCCGAGCTCCTTCTCCGCCGATTCGCCGGAGCTCCACACCCGAGCCACGAACCACCTCCATTTAGCCCTGAAACACCCCCAGTTGCATCGCATTTTTGCCCTCTTCTAACCCTGTAGAGAAGAGCCCAAGAGAAGGCTCTATCGAGCCTCGAAACTCCAGGGACGAAGCCTCTAGGTCATCCTCGCCGTCCGGCCGCTCCACACCGCCTCAGGCTCGCCTGAGACCTTCATTTGACGCGGAAGGGCCCCAGGATCATTTTGCCCTCGATCCTAGGGCGGGAGGACACTAGAGTCGGCCGCCATCTTCAATCGAAGCATCTCCATCCCGGTGTTCTTCGCGACCCTCTTTTCACCGTCAGATCAAGAACATAACTCTAGAAGATATAGCCACCGTCGGATTTCGAAGCCCCAGCGTCGTCCGATCAAACTTCCACAATCTAATCCTAGCCGCTGGAGCCGAAGAGGTATCGCGCGACAAGGGCGTGCCACGTGTCAACTGAACGGCTCACAATCGTCCGATCCACCCTTTAGCCTAGGTATTTTGCATTGTTAACCTTGGCCATTTTTATATTTAATATTTAGAATTAAAACTTTCATCTGCAGTCAAACATTTTGTAATAATTGCAGCTAGACCCTTTAACTTTTTAGACTTGTACGTTAGTCCTCGGCCACGTCACGCACACATGCACCGCGCGTGAATTTTGGTGAAATTGCAAGTAGGCCCCGGACTTTCTGTGTATTTTCATTTATGCCCCAGCCAGCCATGTATTTTCTTGATGTGCTAGTATTTATTTGACGCATCCATAAATTGATAAAAAAAATCTCCAAAAATCATGTTATTGTATTGTAGTTTCACACAACATTTTTATTTTGCATTTTATTGCATTTTAATATTTCTAAAAATTCAAAAACATGCATTTTTGCTATTGTTTGATTTACAAACCCATAAAAATTATAAAAACATCTCAGAAAATTCCCAAAAAATATATTTTGTTTTAGTGTCTTTTAATTTTAGACCAAAAATCACTAAAAAATACAAAACAAAAACCCTAAAAATTGGAAAACCCCTCAAAACTTCATAAAAATCTAAAAAATTCTAGAAAAATCCAAAAAATATAAACTCAGTTTCTGATCTTTTATTGCCTTTATTTTAAAATTAATTTGAGGAATTTTGGATACTGTTTGATAATTTTTATCCTCATTTAATTTCGAACAGTAGGTTAGTTCACTGTTTTCTTGTAGTTTAACTTTTAAAAATACCAAAACATTAGAAAAATCTCCAAAAATCACAAAAACATCATAAAATTATAAAAAGACCAAAAAAAATTTATTTCCTGATTTTCGAGCAGTTTTCCTCATTTTTATAAATACCTCATCTTTCTCTTCCTTACTTTGTGTATATATTCTATTATTGAAAAAGAAAACATAAAAAATAAAATATAAAAAGAAAATACAAAATAAGTAAATTTAAAGTCAAAATACAAAAAATATAAAATTACAAATTAAATAAAAAATATAAAATTAGAAACCCACAAAAAATCCCAATTTGCTAAGTAGTTTATTAGACATAGTACTTGGCTTGTCACCTGCTTGCTCTACACCCTTGCTTCTTGTGTTCGACCTCTACTTACTTGCCACTGTACATTTTTAGTTGGGTATAATAAATTTTAATCCTTGCTCTTGATTGATTGTGTATGATAATTGTTGATCAACCTGAAGGCTTGAATAGTCGCCTCAGCGATAGTGAGTCTGATTTGTCAGACCATTATTTAGTGGCTCTCATCTTATCATTTTTCAGTACTCGAGCCTAGGTCTGGAGTCCTATCTTGAGAGCCATTCGGTGTCTGCCACAACAGATCTGCACGTGTTGTATGTGACTCCTCAAGGCACGTGGACCAGAGCTCAAATAAGCCGGTTTTTTCTTTGTGAATTATTTAATTAGATCCAATTATTCGAGCTATAGGTACAAGCATATAATTAGGTGTTTGGATCCTAATTAATTACATCACAGTCAATGAAAATCCTGAGCTTGGGTTAAAAACCACGTAAATCAAATAGCAGTAAATAAACGGTCAAAACCGCGAAAAACTCGGTGAGGTCCCCCGAGCACACCGGTGCTCGGTGAAACAGACCCCGAAAATTGTCAAGTGTCCAAGTGTTTGTCCATGTATTATTACAAATTAATAATTCTGCTGAAAATAAAACTAAACTATACTAAGCTAAGCTACGGTTATTTCGTGGCTATTCCGTGGCTCCTGAACTTCGACTCTACTCCTCGCGCTCTCCTGCGGCTTTGTAAAGAAGGAAGCTGCCTCTGACTCCCGCGGTTGCTTCGGCTTCCGAAGAAGCTGCCTCGGTCCTCGGGTCCTCGCAAGAAATAGAACAGAAGTGTCAGTCCAGAAAAATATGTAAATAAAACAGAGAAAATATATCTACAAAAATATCTACAAAAAGCCGCAAAAAAGAACGCCGTGGAAAATTGAAATCGACTACTAAACCGTGCTCCCCGATAACGGCACCATTCTGATGACCGAAAAATCCCACAAAATCCAGGTAAAGGTAAAATCAAGGGTCGTTACGACCCGGATCGAGTGGAAATCGGCCGATCAAGAAAATAAGGAACCACCAAAATCAGAGAATCAAGCACTAAAATCAAGAAGCGATCCTTATATAGCAACCAGGGTCAAAATATAGCGACCAGGGTCGAACTCAAGGAGCACGGATTGACCTTGCGGCCTACGAAGTAGTCAAAAATCGAAAAAGAAAAGGAAAATGTTTTTTGTGGATTTTTAGGGTTTTTAAATGTTTTTGTATTTTTAATTTTATAAGAAAATTGCGAAAACAAGCAAGCTCAACAAATTATTTAAGCACACAAAAATGATCTAAAAATTCAAACAAAATTATTTTTATATTTTTTTTGGTTTTTTAGTATTTTTGGTGAATTTTTCAGAATTTTTCAATTTTTATTTGATTTTATAAAAGTCAAGAAAGATGAAAAATAAGAGCTATTATGCAGCCAGACTTGAAAGATCAATTTAAAATATGAAATTGATCTATAAAAGTCTGGGCAGTTTTTATGAAAAATATGTGTAAAAACTAAGCTACAGGAAAAGAGTTTATATTTTTTGATTTTTATAGAATTTTCTAGAATTTTTATACGCTTTTTAGGGTTTTGTAATTTTTAAGGCTTTTATAAATCCAAAAAGCACGAAAATTGGACAGAAACTAAAACACACTAAAACTAACTTACACTAATTTTTTTAGAATTTTTAAATTATATTTTTCTTTGATTTTCTAATTCAGATAGTACCTAAAATCACTGTTTTTACATTTTTAAAAATATCAAAAAGCCTCAAAAATGTCCCAAAAATTTAAGGAAATTTTTGCACAGTGGCAGGAGCCAGTGTCCAAATTTCACTTAATTTAGATTTAATTTGATATTTTATTTAATAAAAACAAGGCACATAGTACACAAGGACCTAAATGCAAAGAAAAATATTTCCAGGGGCTTGATAATAACACTTGCAAAGACTGTAGGGTAGAAAGCACAAAAAGCCCAGATATTCAGCACATGTCGAATAAAACCATGCACAGGGGTATAACTACAAATATGGAAATTAAAATTTCATTTCATAACACAGGAGTAACTACAGCCCTAAACATGCAAATTGTCCAACATACCATGTGACGAAGCACGTGTCTCACACAGGCAGGGACGAAAATGCAAATAAAGTAAACATCATGGTCCAATGTGTAAAATGTCCAAGTGTGAAAACTTATTTAATAGACTAAATTATAACTACTAAAAGCTGCAGGGGTACGGGTGCAATTACCCAGTTGAGGCGCGTGATGGAGCACGTGAGGCGCCAGGTGTCGAGGCGAGGTTGGTTGCTGATGTGCGGTCCTGGTGCAGCTGCCTGGACCATCCAACGGTGGAGGCGCGTGATGAACATGGGTGGAACGTGCCCGTTAGATCATGATCTAACGGCCGGACATGGCAGAGCGTGAACGGTGGAGATGCAAACTGGAGCGGCGTGGAGATCCAACGGCGGGCAAAGGATGAGGAAGAACACCTCCCAAGCGAGGTTCCCCGGCACACCGGAGACGATCCAGCAGGCCGATGAACAATCGCAAGGGTGGGTCTTGCTCGCGATGACACTCCGCATCGGGTGGTCACCTCCGATGAAGCCTCCAACGGTCGGGTCCTCCGGCAAGGGAAGAGCGACCTGGAGGAGCTCCAGCGGAGGGGTGAAAGCGCAACAAAGGGGGGTACCTGCTCTTATTCACCTGCAAAACAAAGGTCTCGATCGGAGGAGCACTCCGGCGGAGGTTATTCACAAAAAGGGAAAGGGAAGCAACGTAGGTGAGCGGGGGAAGGCTCCGCGAAGGCGGCGGAAGGAGCCCAACTCGATCCTGGCTCTGGTAGCGAGTATTAAGGTGATCAGATCATGAGAGAAGGGTGACGATGAGTCGGAGTGGGTATCGGTACGGGAGGATGGGCTGGCGAAGCTCCGGCCACTAGGGCAGAGCTGGCAGAGCTGAGACACGAGAATCGAAAATGGACGACGAAGGAAAGACTAACGGATCTACCTGATGGCTGAGGTCGACTGGAGGTGAGCTAAGGAAGCTCTGGGGATCTTGGCCTCAAGGAATCGTTGGGGTCCGAGGCTTGGCGCACCTCGCGGCGACGCACGGCGACGAAGGGTGGCTGAGGACTCCTTCTCCTCACTACAACACTCCGATCGGTAGCTGTCACTCTAGGGATGAGAGTGGAGGTCCTGGGATGGAAGGGTGGGGCCAAAGATGGCCTGAATTATGCGGCGGAGGGGAAGCTTTATAGTGCCAGGGGTCTGGGAAAATGGGAGTCGGGCGCGCTTGGTGAAGCACGGACCCCTAGGCAGCTGATCGGGCGAGGATCTCGGATCAACAAGGATGGATTGGCGCCCGGGGTTCGGATAAACGGAGGTCGGATCGAGTCAGCAAAAATCGGAGAAATCGGGTTAAAACCCGATCCTCCTAGAAGGGGGTCCGCGAGGGAGAGTTGACCGGGGTCAACAATCCCCCATAGACCAATAAGATAATTCCGCTTATTAATTATTTAAAAATTCGATTAAAATTATTAAATGATTTTATTTCGAAAAAAGTCAAAACATGAAAAATGTTTCTTATTTTTCAAATTATTTTTTAGTGATTTTATTTTTTTTTTTGAAAAATATATAATGTATTTACAAAATATTATTATATACAGGTATATATACATATGGATTTTTTATTTTATTTTTATTTGTTTATTTTTGTACCTTTATTCCAATTTTATATTTTATTTATTTACAACATAAAATTTGGAATAGTAAGGTATTTTTATTTTATTTTTATGATGTATTTACATGGGTTAAATAAATAGGTTAATATACATATGTACATGGTATATATACAAGGTGGGAGATGATTTTTATTTTTATTATTAGTTTCTGATTTTTATTTTAGTTATATTTTTATAAACATGTACAAAATATGAGAAACACTTTTTAATTTTTATTTTGAGGAAAATAAATTTTATTTATTTACATGGGGATATGTACATGTATGAATGACCTTATCTCTCTCTACTTAGGTTCTTTTACGGTCAGGCCCATGTTGAGCCCTCCCTTGGGATTAGGTCACTCAATATTTATTCTAAATATTTCCCTCTTTTCCTTGTGTTTCTTTATTCCTTTATTTTGGCACAAAAACATGCTATTTATGCATATTTACATGATGCATGTGTTTTGGCAATTTATGATATTTACACATATTTACATGGTATTTTGCTCAAGTTTCTAGCTAAAATAAAGGAATAAAGAGTGATGAATTGGGATTCATCAAGGATATACTGGCTTATCTTTCACGACATTCTCGATTCGGGGCTTCTTTCCTTTATCCTTATCATGCTTACCCTTCTTATTGTCAGTAGAATGGGGACGTTTTCCCCCACCTTGTTGTTGGATCTTTTTATATGCTGAGTCGATCTCCACAGCCGCTGAAACTGCATCCGAAAAAGTGTGAGGGCCTCTAGTGAGCACCTTCATGCCCAACCCTGAATTCAAGCCTTCGACAAATTTCCTACCACGTTGTCTTTCATTTTCGCATATTCTTTTTCCGTACTTTTTCAGCTCTTGGAATTTGGAAGCATATTGTTCAACAGATAAACTCCCTTGTTGAAGCTCAACAAATTCCAATCTTTTTGCATCTCGAACATGCTGAGGAATGTAACGCTCGGTGAAACGTTCCTTAAAGTCCTTCCATTCGATGTTGGTTTTATCAGCAAAGTGTATGCTTTTACAAGAAGTCCTCCATTCTTTCGCGTTGTCGCGTAGACGATAAGTGTCAAATATCACCTTCTTCTCCTCATGACAATTGGTCTCCTCAAAGGAAAGTTCCATTTCTCTCAACCAATGCTCAGCTTTATCTGGCTCAGGTTCTCCTTTAAAGATAGGTGGATCGTGCTGAATGAAAATCTTCAGGGTCAATCCACTAGAACCATGTACTTGGTGCTTTTTCTGTCGAGCCATCATGGTCATCAATTCCAACATTTGACGTTGCATGTCCATAGCCATATCCTAGGTCGACGAAGAGTCACGATCTCTGTTCGTCTCATTCCCACGACGAGGGGCCATCTGAAATGATGACATGTGAAATTTACGGTCAAATGTCTATTTCTAAAACTAATAGAACTATGTTTGTATTGGTAGGATCTTATGCCCAGAGGAACTCCTGCTTTGATACCACCTGTAACGAATCTGATCGTCCGAGAATGTTGCGGAAGCGAGAAACTCAGCAGACATCTCGGGAACGTTACTTATAGCATCAATCATAGCATAAAAGAGCAGTAAAGAACCAACTAAAAAAACTTTTCCATAATCATAATAAGGTCACAATTTCAAGAGTTCCTTAATAAAAGAAAGATAATAAACTAGATGAAATCATATCCACGATTTCCTTATTCCAGTGGGTATAAAAGACGTCCTTCCAAAGCAAACCCGCAGTAGTTCCATACCGATCCTACTTCTTGAAGACTGTGTCATCTCCCTTAAATCGTTAATGATCTAATCCTCACGTTCCCCAGAAAAAAAATTAGCAAAACATGTTATGAGCATAACACTCAGTATGTGTCGAGTTAGGGTCAAGCCGGCTAGCGTAGAGAACAAGTCACGAAAGTCATTATCTACTTTTTCAATGCATATAACTAAATTTCCTTCATAACCATGAATGACATAACATATTTGCACATATACCCGTAAGTTTTTCCATATTTGCATGTATGTCCATAATATTCGTATAAATTGCACATATGCACTTTACAATAACATAATTGCACATGTACCCTTAAAATTACCATAAATGGTAAATATGCACATACCATTGACATAAATTGCATACATGTTCGTAACATTAACATATGTTTCATACGTGCACTTAACCTTAACGGAACTTACACATAAGTCCATAATAATAACATAATTGCATATATGCAAATAATACTAACAAATATTGCACATATGCCCATGACATTTTTCATGTTTAGAGTGGTCTTGAATGTTACTTCTTAGGCGGCTTTGATGGCTTTAATGGCTTACCGCCGGTACAAGTGATTCATAACAATACATAACATGACAGTGTAACTACAATTGTAGAAGACTTATCTTTTGTCTCACTCCCCCAGAAGGCATTTGCCCTTTAGGCCCTTACGACCCCTTAGTTCAGGTCGGTGCTGAAGTCTTAATATTAACTTTGATGAGTTCATATCTTCAATGATAACTTTTGAGTGCCGTATACAAATCAATATATTGCAAAAGGAGGTTCTTGCCCTCTAATATACGATGTGCAGTAGTCAAATATAATATAATGTCTCAGGGTAGCATTCACAGATAATTTTCATAGCTCCTGTAACATTTTAAGATGAGTTGCATTACCAACGGTTGATATATGCGCACCTTTATGTAACGTCGAATATCATTCTATATTTTCAAGGGTAGCCTCAATCAATTCCTGTACAAAGAAGCTATATGAACCTATGCAAGGTAAAGTTAAAGTTACGGCTCGGTAAGCGGGAAACTTTTCCTTTCAACCCAAAATATCTTTATAAATTCATCTCTTTCAAATCATACTATAATCAATCGATATGAGCCCATAATTGGTGAGGAATCAATACCGTCACTCGTGGTAACACAGTAAAAGAAATCCCGAGTTTATTATATTGTCAAAAGTCAAGAGGTAAATATAGAAAACAAATGAATAAATGATATATGACCCGGACGATGTACAATCAGGGCCGTCCCTGAGCCTAGTCCGGAGGTGCAATGGCCCAGGGCCTCTCAATTTTGGGGGTCCATCTTTAAATTGGTTACATATAATTAATTTTATTATTTTTATTTCAAATATTAGGGATGAAAATGAATCGGATACGGATCAGATATGCCTATTCCTATATCCATATTCGCTTCATTTCTATCAAATACGAATACGGATATGGATATGATTCGGATATGCATTAAGGAAATCGTATCCTAAAAAATACGGATACAATACGAACCTGATATTTATCGAATCCGAATTTGCATCGAATAAAGAGAGAACTCGAATACGAACTAAATAAAGAGCTAATCCAAATATGAACCAATGAAAGAGTGACTCCAAATATGAATCCAATAAATATGGAATCCAAATACGGGTCTATTAATGATCACATACGAATACGAATTGATATTTAATCAAAGTTTACAATAATTTAAAAATTGGTAATGAAATATAAATAAGTTGCATCATGACAAAAGGGATCGTCGAGGTGACATGCATTCTTAACCAAAAGCAAAAGGGAGATATAGTTTCGTAACTTTTGTCCGTGCCCATCCCTAAATAAACAGAAGTTTATTAGTATCATTGATATATTGTATTATATAATATATATTACTAATATAATAACATAGGGTTGTGTCTTGTATTATATTAACTAATATATAAAATAATATTAAATATTTTATTCTGATACCCGGATCCGGATATTCAAGCCATTACAATATATGCATCCATATCCGAAAATTTTTACAATTCATATCTATATCCGATTTGTATTCGATTAATATTTGGAAACGGATATTCGTATCCGGTAATTTTTCGAATACTGTAAGAGGATATTTAGATATATCCGTATTGGCTTTCATCCCTATCAAATACCAATCCAATGTCTAAATGGCTACACAAATGCATTAATTATTGACATTTGCACGTGTCATTTGACTCTTCATATTCCTAAATGCCTAAAAAGCCTTTGGGTTCCCCATTGCCATGTTAATATCTTAAAAGTTAAAACCCCACATTGAACTTAAATGTGTACTTTGGAGACAAATATGATCCCATCCTCTTGTGATTTGCGATTTCTACTTCTACCACAGTTGTAATTTCTCCTGCTTCAATTTATGACTAGTTGTTGTTGTTGGGCACCCGCAAATCACGGCCTCAATTAATAGTATTTTTTTTATATTTGTGCATTGTAATTTTTCCCTTAGATCCACAAATCACGATTATTTTTTGGATTCACACATCTACTCACCATATTTGTATAATTGTAAATCATCTCTTATCTTTTTCTAAGAAATTACAAAATTGAAGTTATTGCACATTGCAGGGGCTTGGGAATGTGGCATTAACCACTTGAATTGTTGTTATCTTTTTTACAAAAAAAATCATCTCTCATTTCTCAATCAGATGACATACATTTCCTTTTTCAACATTTTAATTGTCATTATAGTCAGTTTTATATTTATGTTAAGAATATTTTATGGTTGGATTGTGAATAACCATCAAACACTTTTTAGGTAACTTATTTTGTTTTTCGTAAAAGTAAATCTTTATTATTTAATTTAGGTTTCAAGATTAATGCTAGTTGTGATTGAGAAGTTATTTTATTAACATATATATGTTTGGATTTTGGACTGTTAATAGAAACTATCAGCTTGGCCTGATTACCATTGTCAAATAAAAAAATTGATGACTTGATTATTTTTTCCATAACTATTATTTTATTGTCTGTTTAAATCAAATATTATTTTTTATTGTAATTATTGTTTAGTTCTTCTTGCTTGAATATTATTATTCTCTAACCTTATTTTTTTCGGTCCATAAGATATGGAAAATAGACATTAAGAGATGAAACTCTTAATTGTTTTAAATATTTTGGTTATTGTAGTCAATGTATATATGTGCTTTTATGCTTGAACGTTCTAAAAAATGCTAACTTAAAAAAACAATGCCGTACATTTTTTTTGATAGCTATTGCCCATAGCTTTTGTTTGTATTTACGTTCCTTGAGTTGCATTATATCCATAGATGTCTATTTCGATTGTAGAAATTATTTTTTATAATATTAATTCATTCCTTATTATTTGATGCTCGTTAATCATAAACATACATAGTTCTTTGTAAAATTTAAAGAACTTTATTTATAAGAAATTTACAAATTAAATAATTAAATTATTTTTATA
Source organism: Ottelia alismoides (assembly GCA_037367405.1). NCBI lineage: Eukaryota > Viridiplantae > Streptophyta > Magnoliopsida > Alismatales > Hydrocharitaceae > Ottelia > Ottelia alismoides. Next base: position 934,105 of record JAZKJV010009974.1, read on the forward strand.
GGGACCCTGTTCTTCTCTTTTGCCTAGGGCCCATGAAATGTCAGGGACGGCACTGTGTACAACTACAAGTTGCATCCATATTACCCTAAGGATGTAGTTATCCAATAATTTTAATATATTTAAACTTGTTGCAACCCACGACGGAAGTATAGTTTACTATGCCATTTCTGTTAAAGACGCATAATTACTTTATGCTTGTGACATCAACGAAAAATAGTAGATTTCTAAAACTTCATTAAATCATGAAATCGGAGCTAATCTCCAATTTGGAATACGTTTGCATAAACAAGCGATTATAGTAACCAACAATTTCGAATAAGGATTTATTCGCATGGAAAATCTAGAGGCCAACAACAACTACTGCGATTAACTCGAGAAATGCGGCATTGTGGAATTACATTGACGATCAAGTAGTCACAGTTTTAGATTAATCATACGTGAATGCCATTGAATAGAACGGATCCTACGAGATCGACACATACTGTCGACGTAAGAAATTCCTCGACCAAGACTCCATCAAATCCGAACCGTTGTCGACCACGTCGTTGTTTCCTTCAATTTCGTCGGATCACATCTTTGATGCCGAAGGTTGTTGTTGCCGGAATGAAATATGTCGTCGACAATCTCTCTCTCTCTCTCTCTCTCTCTCTCTCTTCATCTTTCTTTCTCTCTCTCTCTAGAACTCTCTCTTCCTCACGTGTATGCAATATATGGTGATACTAATGGAGGGGCTTCATGCCCTTTTTATAGGTACCAAAATGAGATAATCAACAATAATAAAATGAATTTAATTAAAGGATAATTGTGATAACTAGATAAGGTTGTTGCTAATTTATCATCTCTTTTTGTATATTAATCTTGTTATTTGATTATCTTATAAACGATAATGTGAGGATTTTGTTGTGGTCTCTTTTTTTATTATTATCTGAAAAACAATCCTTACTACCTGCAAGTGAAACTACGGCTCAAGGATCGGATCTGATCACTTAAGAAGCCAATGCAGCTTTGTTGATGTCCTGTAATCAATCAAACGAAGGTTTGAGGATTCTAGACGTCGACCTAATGTTAAGTGCAGAAGAAAATTGGTGAATGGAAGGAACGATCCTTTGCGGATGAAGGATAGGATCGAAGATCTCATATCCGTGAAAATATGAGTTGATCAGCGGTGAGAGAAAGCATGGAGAAACAAATCGGTCGAAGATTAATATGGATGATCAGATGGAGTGAAATCGAACAAAACAATGAAGATCGGATCGGATTGAATTACAAATTTTTAAGATGAAATTAACTTGCAGGTTGGCATCGTGGAGTTTGTGGAGGATGTATTGAGTGAAGTATCGCCCGTGGGAAGAGCTTGAAGCTCCAGGTCGTTGCCTCGCAACGCAACAACGATGATAGTGGAGGTTAGGGCGGCAGAGATGGACCTCACACCGAGATGCATCTCGCCGCTTCCTCTCCTCTCTCAACAGAGATAGAGGCTTTGTCACAGCCCTATCCTCGGAGCTCTCGGAAATGGAAGTGCAAAAGGGCGAATGCCCAAAAAATCCAGATCTGCAATGCTTATAAAGGGAGAGATAATGGATGACATTCAAAGGAATTATTAGTGCGCAAAACGATGTGGATCGAGGTGAAATTTTGTCAAAATCACAGTTATTAGGTGGATCGAGGGGGTGAAGAAATTGGGTTGAAAGGATTTCGGAGTCCGGTTGGAGAATTGGAAGATGGAGGCAAGTCTGTGAGGTGAAGTCGGGTCCAAGAACTGGGTTCCTTCTAAACTCGAAAAGAAATGTTAAATAACATGAAATGAAAAGGTACAAAATATAAAATTTGATATCTATAACTTTGTAGAAGGATGTTTTGGCAAATTCGACTCATATTACTAGTTACAAAAATAAGAAGGTGATTATAAATATCTTTGACCTATATTTTGGATATTTTTTATTTTTTATAATAATGTGAGGGTGACATTGGAAGATGGGATTCACCGCTTTAAATATATAGTACTATAAAAGAGAAGGTGAGTACATTATCTGGAGGTCTGAAAATGATACAAAGAATTAGTGAGAGCGAGTACATTCTCTGGGTAAAATCTTTGATTTTTGAAAATGAGATCATTTTCCACCTCCCTTCCCTCAGATGGCCCAAAGAACTGCGAAAGGCAAAGCACAGTCGTCCTTGGAATTGCCCCCTACCGACCTCACCGCCCTCCAAAAATCCACAACACCTCCTGGCGAAAACCACGACACTCCAACGTCCATCCAGACCTTCTCAGACGTCGGACACCTGAAGAATAAATGATATGCATCTTCCACCTGCTTCTTGCATCTGTCGCACTGAGTGTCGGGGATGCCAAATAGTCTTCCCCTCCTTGTTTTATCGTACAATCTTCCCCTTCTCAAACATCACGGGAAGACCTTAACCCTGCATGGGACCCTGCTAGCCCAAATAATCTTCGTATCCAGGCATAGGTCTGGATCCAAAACTGTTGTGGTCCTCTTGAATTCCATATACGCCTTCTTCGTCAAGAACTTGCCTTCCACCCACTCAAAATGGTCCCTACCCTGAGTGATGCAATCTGTCGATGGCAATTCACACTGCATTCTGACTAGCTCCTCCGAACGTTGGTTAGAAAGTGTAGATCTGAACTAGTGGCCAAGCCCTTGAAGATCCAGCCTGCACCAAGGAGCACTCCTTTGTTGCCGCAAGCGCAAAGAGCCTCGGGAACCTATTGCTTAGCGATCCATCCCCCGTCCAATCATCCATCCAGAACCTAAAGCTCTCCCCATCGCCGACCTTCGACCGCAGTTTTGGAGCCATGTAACGGATTAGTTTTTTAAAAAAAATAAACTAATATAAAAAGTGTAACAAATTCCGATGATAATGAAGATATTATTATTATTATTATTAAGGAAGAGATAATAAATTAGGACTATTATCCATTAATTATACAATAATTATCTCTTACTTAGTCATCACTATTATCCATTAATTAAATCCAAATTATTATTGCTAATTATCTCTTTGATTGAGCGTATAAAAGTCCATGAGACTCTCCACATCTTGCATATAACTTGAGAGATAAGCTCTAAAGAGAGAGAGAGAGAGAGAGAGGCCGCCGGCGATATTTTTCGTCGCATCGTTCTATAGTCCGGCAACGACAACCTTCTTCATCGGCTTTGAAGTTATATCCGACGAAATTGGAGGAGTAACGACGTGGGATTGGTGGAATTTTGATTGACGAGTTTCATACGTCGGCGAGGTATGTGTCGAACACATAGGATTATTAAGTGACTTTTTGTATCGATCCTTGATTTTAAATTAAGGACATATGTATCGAACCCCCAAGAATACTGCGCAATAAATTCATGTTCAAATGGAGATTGGACTGAGGCCGATCTCATTAAGGTGTATCGGTATTGCTTCTTGATTGATATTCTTGATTGGTATGTTGCGGTATGTTAGTCACCTATTAGTTTCACGATCTCGTATATGAGCGGTTACATGCGTTCTTAAATGTAAGTAGATATTGTTAAAATACTGTTTAGGAAAAATGAGGAAACAACTGATTCGTTCCATTTTACATCAACTAATTTAGTATGTATTTAATTAATTGAGAAGTCTAACAGATTATTTAATTAACGTGAACGATAAAGACCTATTGTCAAAGAAAATAACTTTTTCTTGCTCTACTTGATGAGAATATGCTCCACGTATGACGGGTTGGGAAAATAAGTTGAATTGAATTTTAATAATTTGGCAGATTAGTATAATCCATAACGTTGATGTGGTGGATCACTTTCGTTTTCTACAGATGTCTTGTTATTTATGACAGTTATTAATTAAAGTTAATAATCAATTGAAAATTTACGCTAAGACTTCGGCACCGACTCGAACTAAGGGGTCGTAAGGGCCTAAAGGGCCAACGCCTTCCGGGGACATGAGGCGAAAGATAAGTCCTCTATAGTTGTAGCTACACTGTCATGTTATGTATTGTTATGAACCGTTTGTGCCGGCGGTAAGCCATTAAAGCCGCTTAAGAAGTAACAATCAAGACCACTCTAAACATGAAAAATGTTATGGACATATGTGCAATATATGTTAAGATTATGTGCATATATGCAATTATGTTATTATTATGAACTTATGTGTAAGTTTCGTTAAAGTTAAGTGCACGTATGAAAATTATGTTAATGTTATGGACATATATGTTATTTATGTCAACGATATGTGCATATTTTCCATTTATGGTAATTTTTAAGGGTACATGTGCAATTATGTTATGGTAACGTGCATATGTGTAATTAATATGAATATTATGGACATGCATGCAAATATGGTAAAACTTACGAGTATATGTGCAAATATGTTATGACATTCATGGTTATGAAAGAAATTTAGTTATATGTATAAAATAAGTTGATAATGATTTTTGGGACTTGTTTCTACGTTAGCCGGCTTGATCCTAACTCGGCACATACTGAGCGTTATGCTCATAACATGTTTTTTTTTAATTTTTTCAGTGGGCTGTGAGGATTAGATCATTAACGGTTTAAGGGAGACGACACAGTCTTCAAGAAGTAGGTTCGGTATGGAACTGTTGCGGGTTTTGCTTTGGAAGGAGGCCTTTTATGCCCACTGGAATAAGGAAATCGCGGATACGATTTCATCTATTTTATTAACTTTCTTTAATTAAGGAACTCTTAGAATTGTGACCTTATTATGATTATGAAAAAGTTTTTAGTAGGTTCTTTACTGCTCTTTTATGCTATGATTGATGCTATGAGTAACGATCCCGAGATGTCCGTCGAGTTTCTCGCTTCCACAATATTCTCGGACGATCGAGTTCGTTACAGGTGGTATCAGAGCAGGAGTTCCTCTGGGCATAAGATATCCGACCAAATCAAACTTAGATCCATTAGTTTTAGAAATAGACACTTGACCGTAAAATTCACACGTCATCATTTCAGATGGTCCCTCGTCGTGGGAATGAGGTAAACGGAGATCATGACTCTTCATCTACCCAGGATATGGCTATGGACATCCAACGCCAAATGTTGGAATTGATGACTATGATGGCTCAGCAGTAAAAGCACCAAGGACATGGTTATGGTGGATTGACCCTGAAGACTTTCATTCAGCATGATCCACCTATCTTTAAAGGAGAACCTGCGTCGGATAAAGCTGAGCATTGGTTGAGGGAAATGGAACTTGCCTTTGAGGCAACCGATTATCCTGAGGAGAAGAAGGTGATAATTGGCACGTATCGGCTACGCGACAATGCGAAAGAATGGTGGACTTCTTGTAAAAGCATACACTTTGCTGATAAAACCACCATCGAATGGAAAGACTTTAAGGAACGTTTCACCGAATGTTACATTCTTCAGCATGTTCGAGATGCAAAAAGACTGGAATTTATTGAGCTTCGACAAGGGAGTTTGTCCGTTGAGCAATATGCTTCCAAATTCCAAGAGTTGGAAAAGTACGGAAAAGGAATATGCGAAAATGAAAGACAATGTGCTAGGAAATTCGTTGAAGGCTTGAACTCAGGATTGGGCATGAAGGTGCTCACTAGAGGCCCTCGGACTTTTTCAGATGCAGTTTCAGCGGCTGTGGAGATCGACTAAGCATATAAAAGGATCCAACAATAAGGTGGTGGAAAACATTCCCATTCTGCCTACAATAAGAAGGGTAAGTATGATAAGGATAAAGGAAAGAAGCTCAGAGTCGAGAATGCCATGAAAGATAGGCCAGTATATCCTCTATGCCCTCACTGTGATAGAAGGCACACGGGAGAGTGCTATAAGGTTACAGGAGCTTGCCTGGCTTGCGGACAGAAGAGGCACTTTATTAGAGATTGTCCAAGAAGAAGGAACAAACTCTGGAGATCAAAAGAAGCACGTCAAAGGACGGGTATTCGCTCTACCCTCAGGAGAGGAGGAAGATGGACACGCCACAGTAGAAGATACTCTTTCTATTGCAGATCATTTGAGATATGTTTTATTTGATTCTGTTGCATCGCATTCTTTTATCTCTCATCGATTTGCCAACAAGTTGAATTTGGCAGTTATTGAACTTCCATATATACTTAGTGTGACTTCACCGATGGGTGAACACTCTACTTTGGGAGCCTACATGGCCGACGTACCTGTCTTTGTTGAAGGACTCTACCAGCCAATTTGATATTACTACAGATGAATAACTTTGATGTTATTTTGGGTATGGACTGGCTTTAGGAGCACTATGCGGTCATATGTTGCAGACAAAAGAAGGTGGTTTTTAATAAACCACATATGACAGAATTGATCATTCGCGGAGACAAAAAGAGAAGTCGGATGATTATATCAGCTCTAAGAGCACACCGATTGATAGCTGCCGGGTGCACGACTTATTTGGCTAGCATAATAATTACAAAACCCTCTATGGTGCAACTTAAGGATTTGGATGTCGTAAAAGATTTTCTAGATGTTTTTCCAGATGACCTCCCAGGTCTTCCACTTAGAAGGGAGATTGACTTCACTATTGACGTATTACCGGGTACTACACCCATCTCTAAGGCACCTTACAGAATGGCTCCTGCTGAGTTGGATGAGTTGAAAAAGCAATTGCAAGAACAATTAGATAAAGGGTTCTTGAGACCAAGTGTTTCTCCTTGGGGTGCTCCTGTCTTATTCGTGAAAAAGAAGGACAGATCCCTCAGGCTCTGCATTAATTACAGAGCATTGAATAAAGTCACCATAAAAAATAAGTACACGCTACCTTGCATCGATAACTTATTCGATCAATTGCAGCAAGCAGCGGTCTTCTCCAAGATTGATCTTCGGTCCGGTTACCATCAACTCAGGATCAGGGATGAAGACATATCAAAGACATCATTCAGGACAAGATACGGGCACTATGAATTCTAGTGATGCCTTTTGACCTCACAAATGCACCTGCTGCATTTATGGAGTTGATGAATAGGGTATTTCAAGAATACCTGATAAGTTTGTGGTTGTCTTTGTTAATGATATTTCGGTTTATTCACCAGATATCGAACAACACTGAGTGCTTCTTCGATTAGTTCTTGACACATTGCAACAACACCAGCTTTATGCTAAATTATCCAAATACGACTTTTGGCTAGATGAAGTTGCATTCTTTGATCATGTTGTATCCAAGAATGGTAATTCTGTGGAACCCGCAAAGGTGGAAGCTGTTTTAAATTGGAGTCATCCCAAGAATGTCTCCGAAATCTGTAGTTTTCTAGGACTGGCAGGGTATTGCAGGAGATTCATCCAGAATTTTTCTAGAATCTCCCTACCTCTGACTCGATTGTTGAGAAATGACGTGAAGTTTGAATGGTCTCAGAAGTGCGAGCAAAGCTTTCAAGAGTTAAAGCAAAGATTAACGACTGCTCCTATTCTCACGCTACCCTTAGGTAGTGGTGGATTCGTGGTCTACATGGATGCATCTGGCTCCAGTTTGGGATGTGTCCTTATGCAACATGGAAAAGTTTAACTTACGCATCCCGACAGTTGAAAGAAGATGAAAGAAATTATCTGACACATGATTTAGAGCTTGCAGCGGTTGTTTTTGCATTAAAGATATGGCATCATTATTTATATGGAGAGAAATTTGAGGTATTTACTGATCATAAAAGCTTCAAGTATATCTTCCCTCAGAAGGAATAGAATTTGAGGCAGAGACGATGGTTGGAGTTTTTGTCAGACTACGATCTTTCCATTGACTATCATCCAGGAAAAGCGAATGTAGTCGCCGACGCGCTTAGCAGGAAACATGAAAAGAAGCTCGCAAGTATGAAATTGCAATGGCAGCTAATGAAAGATTTAGAGGAATGGAACCCTTTTATTGAAAGGAAGACTAGAGTTCTTATGGCTGGAATGAAGATTCCCTCATCATTGGTAGAGAAGGTTATCTTGGCTCAGAAGGATGATAATGATCTCCAAGAATTGATAATCGTTTCTCAAAAAGAAGGATCTGATTTCTCAATCGAGATAGATGGAGCATTGAGATTTCGTAATAGACTGTGGGTTCCTGATAATAGTGAATTAAAGCAAGAAAATTCTTGAAGCGACTCACAGGTCCATGTATACCATTCATCCCAGCACTACAAAAATGTACAAAGACTTGCAACGGAATTTTTGATGGACTAAGATGAAGAAGGATATTGCTAAATTTGTGTCTGTATGTCTTATCTGTCAGCAGGTAAAGATTGAGCACTAGAAGCCTGCAGGCCTGAGGATCGAAAAATTCCTCAAATCAATCCGGGATAAAAATATATAATCACTCTCGGGTCGTTGCGATCCAGATCGAGAGAAATAATTCAGTCAATCAAGAAAATATATAAGGAACAGACCACCAAACAGAGATAGAAAATCAATGAAAATCAAATAGTGGCCCTGGCTATGAGATTAGCCTGGTGTAGCACCCAGGGTCGGACTCAGGGAGCACGAGATGGCCTTGCGGTCTACGAAGTAGTCAACAATGAATAGAAAGCAAGAACAATTTTTTGATGGTTTTTAATATTTTTATATTTTTTTTGGATTTTTATATATGAAGGAAAACAATAAAACAATAAAACAAGCAACTTTGACCAATTATTTAAACACCCAAAATTGGTCCAAAAATTACAACAAAAATATTTTTATGATTTTTATATTTTTTACTATTTTTAGTGAATTTTTGACAATTTTATGATTTTTATGGGATTTTCTAAAAATGAAAGAAGGCAAAAATAAGAGGAAATTATCCAATCAGGCTACAAAGACCACTTAAAAATATCAAATGGTCTTTTGAAGGCCTGGAGGTATTTTTCTGGGAAAATAGAAACAATAAACAAAATTCAAGAGAAGAGTTTATTAATTTTTGGATTTTCTTTAATTTTTTAGAATTTTTATAAGTTTTTCAAGGTTTTTCAATTTTTAAGATTTTTATAAATCTAAAAATGACCAACAATGCACAGAAATTCAAACACACAAAAATTAACAACTCCTATTTTTTTTAGAATTTTTGAAAGGGTTTTAATATTTTTTTGGGATTTTATAATCTGAACAGATAGAAAAACAAATGTTTTTGAATTTTTAAAAATAATAAAACGCCTAAAAAATGACCAAATTTTTAGTGAAAATTTTACACAGTGGCAGAAGCCACGTCCAATTTTCAAGAAATTTGGACTTAATTTGATATTTTATTAAAATCAAACAACAAGGCACAGTGCATAGGGACCTAAATGCAAGAAAACATGTTTCCAGGGTCTGAAATGTAACAAATACAAGAACCTTGGGGTCCCTCGTGCAAAATTTCCAAGTTCTCACGCGCAAAGTACGTGTACTGGGCACGGAGGGACCTATATGCAATAAAAAATACTTCCAAAACTTATTAGCAACAGGTGCTAAAAGTTCATGAATGTAATTGCAAAATGTCCAAGAAATTCAGCACATGTCCAATAAAAGCACGCACAGGGGTATGGATGCAAATAATGAAAACTAAATTTCATTCCATAACTCCTTAAAACTTTAGCCCATACAATGCAAATATCCCAGAAAATCACGTGTCGATGCACGTGTTCCACGTAGACAGGGGTATAAATGCAAATAAACGAAGCACGAGGTCCTTAGTGCAATTTTTACAAAGTAAAGACAAGTAACTAAATTAATTACAGGACTAATTAATAAAAGCAAAACAGGAGGGGGCCTAAATGTAAATTACCCCTTATTATGATCCGAGGGCTGGAGGCGCTCCACGTGGCTGATCGAACGGTAGTCGTGCGCTGCGTCTCGTCGAAGAAGCCCTGGCTCTGATCCAACGGATGGAGGCTTTCCACATATATGATCGGATGGTGGAGGTGCGTTGCGGCTAACCCTCATTGGCTCGGACGGTCCAGATCGAGCCTCCAAATGATCTGATGGTGACAGCTGCTCCTCAAATGAACGGATCGGAACCAAACTGGAAGAGGGAGCTCGATCTGACGGCGATGGAGGATGCTCCAAGAACAGGTGGCCGGCGAAGTTCGCCGGCCTAGTACTCGCGCTGGGCTCCTCCTCTGATGCTGCTAAGGTGCGGAATAGCTCCGCCTTGACGTTCCGCAGCTGATGCTCCTCTCCGATGAGGCCGGGGAGCCCCGAGGAGCTCCGGCGACGACGGCGGGGCTAAGCTCCTGGGCTCGAGCTGTGGACCTCCAGATGAGATCTCTTCGACCTGAAAAACAACACCAGAAGACTCCTGGGTCGAGGGCAAACTGCCTCGACCCGGTTAGAGGCGAAATGGGCGGCGGGATGAGACGTTGCGATGACCTCCGGCGAGGCAACGACGAAGGAGGTCGAGCCTTGACTCCGTGGCGAGCCAAGGTGGGCGAGTGGGCGATGAAGATGGAGAGGGGTCTCGTGAGTGTAACGGTCTAGTCGATCGATGAAAGAGATGGTCGGAGTGGCCGGAATCGATGAACTACGACGGCGGAGTGATTTGGGGCTAATCTGAAATTAAAGAAATACGGGAAGAATTAAGTTCACCTGATGAAGGGGGTCGACTGGGGATGATCTCCTGGAGCTCTGGTCATTGCCTCGAGGGTCGTCGATGGCCCGAGGCTCAGGCGCAGCTCTGGGCGACGCACGGTGGCGAAACGCTGCCGGATCAGTGACGCAGGGTCCCTCCTCCTCTCTGTAACACGTCGGGCGCTAGATGTCACTCTAGGCAATTGGGTGGAGGTCCTGAGTGGAAGGGGCGACGCCAAAGATGGCGTGAAATGTGTGGCTGAGCTGAAGCTTTATACACCTGCAGGTCCGAGAAGAGAGGATCGGGCAGGGTTCCGTGAAGCGCGGATCCCCATGCGGATGTGTCGGGGAGGATCTCGGATGCAAGAGGAAGAAATGGGACCCGAGGTTTAGTGATTTGGCGATCGGGTCGAGTGGGAAGAAATTGGAGAAATCGGGTCGGGCGCAACGAACCCGGCTCTGGTGGTCCTGGGGGGGAAGTTGACCGGAGGTGAACATCCCCCGTGGACCAATTAGAGCCTGCCAAATTTTAATTATTTGATTATTCATTTTAAAATAGTAAATGGCCGAATTTCAAAAAAATTAAAACATGATAAATGTTTCTTTATTTTTCAATTATTTTTTAGTTATTTTATTTATTTTTTTGAAATATAATTTAGGTATTTACAAAATATCATTATTATATACATGTATATACATATGTATTTTTTATTTTTGATGTTTAATTATTTATTTTTATACAAATTATTCCAATTTTATATTTTATTTATTTATAGGATAAAATTTAGAATAATATGGTATTTTTATTTTATTTTTATTAATTATTTACAAGGGTTAAATAAATACTTTTATTTATATACATATATGGTATATATACAATGTGATTTTGATTTTTATTTTTATTTCTTTTTATTTTTATTTTATTTTTGTGGTTTTTATTTTATTTATATACATTATAGAATATGGGATGAGAAAATATGTTTGTTGAATTTTTACTTATTTATTTATAAGGAGAAATAAAAATAGATGTGGTTTTATTTACATGGTGTATATACAATGATGAAGGGGTTTTTAGTTTCTTTTTAATTTTCTCATTTTTGTTTTAATTTTATATTTACAAATATATACATATTTACACAAATGCCTTTTTATTTTATTTAGAGGAAGATATTTTATTATTATTTTTTTATTTATTTACATGTATATGTATAAACCCATGAGTTGCCTTATCTCCCTCTACTTGGTTCTTTTTGCGGTCAGGCCCATGCTGAGCCCTCCCTTGGGATTAGGTCGCTCAATATTTATTCTAAATATCTCCCTCTTTTTCTTTTATTTCTTTATTCTTTTATTTATGCGCAAAAACATGCTAAAAATGCATATTTACACAATGCATGCTATTTGACTATTATTGGTATTTACAGGAATATACATGTGTTTTGCATGGGTTTAGTAGCTAAAATAAAAGAATAAAGAGCGATGAATGGGTATTCATCACCCCCCTACACTTAACTTTGCTAGTCCCTTAGCAAACACTTATTTGAAAAACAAGTGAAAAAGAAAAAGAAAAAGAAAACGAGGAGAATATGCATGGATCACTGCTGATTATTAAACTGGCCTTCATTAAATTGAAATATGGAGCTCGATCAGATCTTTGGATTATTAATGTGTCGGAACCTTATTTGGATTTAAGCTTAAAGCCTAACAGCCTCCAAGTTCCACCAATCTATGGGCAAGACTCCTCAATAAACCAGATCAGAACAAGTCTACATACACAAACTCTAATGACCATGAATCTTTCCTTGTACGGTGTATATGTACCTCCCCACCTCAGAAGTAACAAAGAAACAACCTCCCCCAACCTGGTAACTCTAATGCCTCGGTCTAGCAACTCTTTCCTCGAGAAGCGGGGTATTCCCTTCTAAGTTCAAGTGCAACCGGCTCAAGAAGAGGGGGAAGAAGAGAATAGACCATGACCAGTGTAGCATTGTATCCTTGGGAGCTCTAACCAGTGTAGCTGAGTCTCCCGCTGCAAGCTTCATGAGATGGAACATGTATACCATAAGCTTTTGCTTTATTTGACTATATACACTCCGGTGGGGTTATTAAATTTTCAATCCGACCCACCACTTTTTTGGAGTTCTTTTCTTTTTGCACATTTTTTTTCATGTGCATCTGTACAGCATATCTACATGGTGCAGCATATATACAAGGAGTTTTTCCTCTTGAGCCAGTAGACTATCCCTCTTTTGAAGCTTTATTGCAACCCACGGCTTCTGTCTTTAGACTTCATAACCACCAGACCAAGTTGAGACGCACTTCCTTCACTAGAAGAAGAAGAGAGCTTCCGCCTAGAAGTACTACCGTCGTATGCTACCCCAAGCTAAAGGAAACTGCCTCCTCACCGTCTCATCCGTGGAGAGCTATGTGTAAAGTTCTGGTGCAAGTAAAGCCATTGTCTCTAAGAGTCATGCGTGTGTTATTAAGTGCTCTACTTAGGCTTATCAAGATGACATATGCTCATAGCCTAGTGGACTCCAAGAATTAAGTAACCATGGACCTAAAAAGCCTTAACCCTAAGTCCTATAAGGTTCCTCTTATTGTTAGGTGTATTAAGATCTTAATCAAGCTCCATTTGTCAATTTAATTCCAGGCTAGTTTAAATGTCAACTATAATCCAGGAAAAACTATACAAATATTTACAAAGATGCTATTTACAAATGTGCAATTTACAAATATTTACAATCGTGCAAAATTTTTGAAAAATGTTTGAAAACATGGATATATGCATGAATGCGAAGTTTTGCAAAATATTTACAAACATTTGCACAAGGTTTTTGCAAACTTTTTGTTTTCAAAAGATTTTACAAAAATTTTGTACTATATACATAGATTTTGTTATGAAAATATTTACAAATCCTTTACACAAATCATTTTACAATCATTTGTACAAAAATAATTTGTATAAATAAATAGGTATGTGCAACATGAATTTTATATACAAGGGAAAAAATTTAAATTTTTATGGATTTTTGGATTTTTAGCCATTTTTATTTATTAACACACTCACACAAAGTACGAGTTATGGCTAAAGTGTATTTGAAATATATACACATCTCCCATATACTTAGCTCGAACGATGTCCTCAGAGTGATCAAGAGCGATGAAGAAGACATAACTCGTGCTTAGTATAGGGAAGTGAAAAGGAATGGCTATATACAGAGATGAATCAAAGAATAGAATGAGGAGAACTCGGTGTTTTCTCCATATACTTAGGATCAAGTAATCCTAAGTATAGCAAGCTGTACTTGAAGGGAAATCCGAGTGAAGGATGTACAGAGTCTACCCCCCCATACTTAGGGTGAAATATCCCTAAGTATAGGCAGTAAGACAGGGGTAGAAAGAATCAAAAGAATACCTGAGAGTCCTACATCCCCCCTATACTTAGGGTAAAGTACATCCTATGTATAGCAAAATCATAAGATGAGAAAAGGGATGTGGGACTAAAGAATAGAGTGATATGGACAACTGGATATATACAGGTCGAAAGAACAGTGATAATCAGGCGTGAGATGCAATAGATGTGAGTCAAGAGACCACATCTCACGCAAAGTGAATAGAGGCAACATCAACGACTTGCGGCTCATGATCTAGATATGGCTTGAGCCGCTGGCCGTTCACTCGAAAGGTACTCTCAGAAGACAACTCAGATATGTCAATACTCCCATTGTCGTGTACCTTTCTCACCAAATACGGTCCCTTCCATTTGCTCTGTAGCTTCCCTGGGAATAATCTAAGCCTAGCATCAAATAGCCATACTCTCTGTCTGGCTCAAACTGCTTGTGGCTGATATGAGAATCATGCCACTCCTTCACTCTCTCCTTATAATGTAGGCTGTTTGAAAAGACGGTATTACGAAGCTCCTCCAGGGCTGCTAACTCTGCCCTCCTCTGGTCTCCTACACTATCTGGATCCAAAAGTATATCAGCAACTGCCCAAAGTGACCTATGTCTCAGCTCAACAGGTAAATGGCATGGCTTGCCATAAACGAGGCGAAAGGGAGATGTACCCAAAGGAGTCTTGAAAGACGTCCGATATGCTCACAAGACCGAGTCCAAAAGCTGTGACCAATCCTTTTGGTCAGGGCGGACGACTTTCTGCAGTATAGTATTGATCTCCCTATTCGACACTTCAGCAAGACCATTCGTCTGAGGGTGGTATGGAGTGGCAACTCGATGGTCTATGTTGAACTCGCTAGCAAGGGCCTTTACCTTGTCGTTGATGAAATGAGACCCCCCGTCAGATATCAACACTCTAGGCACCCCGAACCGTGAAATGATATTCCTCCTCAAAAATCTGCAAACAGTCCTAGCATCTGCGGTTCGGGCGGGGATGGCCTCAACCCAACGACTCACATAATCAACGGCCAACAGAATGTACTCAAATCCCTGACTCTTAGGGAATGGACCCATGAAATCGATGCCCCATGCGTCAAAAACCACACAGAAGTGAATGGGTTGCATCGGTATCATATCACGTTGTCCACAAGTGCCCATCCTCTGACAGTCAGTACACTTCTTCACGAACTCATCAGAGTCCTTGAAGAGAGTAGGCCACCATAGGCCGGATTGGAGCACTTTCTGTGACGTTCTCCTCCCTGAGTGATGTCCTCCTGCCTCCATCTTGTGGCAGTAAGTAAGGACGTTGTGGTGCTCCTCCTGAGGAATGCACCTACACCAGATACTATCCCCTCCATCATGGTAAAGGATGGGATCCTCTCAATGGTAAAACTTGTCCTTCGCAAAGGAAGGTCTCAAGTTTCTGCCTGGACCAATCTTGTGGAACTTTCTTGGCGACAAGATAGTTCACAATATCGGCATACCATGGGAGCGAGGCAATAGCAAGGATCGCCTCATCTGGGAGGGTCTCACAAATAGGGTCAATCTTCTCATAATCCTCAAGATACTCCAATCGGGAGAGATGATCCGCCACCACATTCTTGACTCCAGGCTTATCCTTAATCTCTATGTCAAACTCCTGGAGTAGAAGGATCCATCTGGTCAATCTAGCTTTGGCATCCTTCTTTGCCATGAGGTACCTGATGGCGGTATGGTCAGTAAAGATGGTCACTCTAGATCCGATAATGTACGATCTGAACTTATCAAGGGCAAACACTACGGCTAGCATCTCCTTCTCAGTGACTGTGTAGTTATGCTACGCGGCATCCAATGTACGGCTAGCGTAGTGAATAGCAAACGGGACTCCATCCCTCCTCTGTCCTAGCACGGCCCCCACGGCAAAATCGGAGGCGTTCGTCATGATCTCGAATGGGAGAGACCAATTAGGTGGCTGAAGGACAGGAGCCTCTATCACACATCTCTTGAGAGTCTCAAACGACGAAAGACACTTGTCATCGACAAGGAACTCGGTGTCTTTCATCAGCAGATCAGTCAACGGTCGGACAACCCTATTGAAATTACGAATGAATCACCGGTAGAAACCAACATGCCCCAGAAAAGACCGTAACTGTCATAAGTTGGATGGTGGATTGAGTTTGCTAATGACATCCACCTTGGTTGGATCAACCTCCATGCCCCTGTTGGAGATGATGTGGCCAAGCACTGTCCCTTGAGTCACCATGAAGTGACTCTTCTCCCAAGATAATACCAGGCGAACCTCAATGCATCGCTGAAGGACTCGGTCTAGGCAGTCAAGAAAGGAGTCGAATCCGTCGCTGTAGACTGAGAAATCATCCATGAAGACCTCCAAGCACTCCCCCACCATGTCCGAAAAGATTGACAACATGCATCTTTGAAAAGTCGCAGGGGCATTGCATAGCCCAAATGGCATGCGTCTGAAGGCATATGTGCCGAAGGGACAGGTGAAGGTGGTCTTGTCTTGGTCTTCTGGCGCAATGACCAGCTGATTGTAGCCGGAGTACCCATCCAAGAAGCAGTAATGGCTCTTCCCTGCCGGTCTCTCAATGATCTGATCTATAAAGGGCAGAAGAAATTATCCTTCTTGGTGGCCCGGTAGAGTCGTCTGTAATCTATGCAGACCCTCCAAGAAGTGGGTACCCGAGTAGCGATCTCCTCTCCGGACTCCGTGACAACAGTAGTGATGCCCGTCTTCTTGGGCACCACATGCAACGGACTGACCCACTTGGAGTCGGAGATGGGGTAGATAAAATCGACGCTCCACCACTTCGAGATCTCCTTCATGACAACCTCTCTCAGATTTGGTTCAGCCGCCGCTGGAACTCACGCGACGGCTTTGCCTCATCCTCGAGATAGATGTGGTGAGAGCACAGAGCCGGACTGATCCCCTGGAGATCTGCTACACTCCATCCTATCGCCTTGCGGTTCTTTTCAAGAACCCCCATCAGATGGGATTCTTGTTCTCCAATCAAATCAGCGGAGATAATGACTGGGTACATCTCATGCTCACCCGCAAGGAACCTATACCTCAACAACGTAGGTAGTGGTTTCAGCTCTGGACAAACTGGTGCTGGCAAATCTGGCTTCTGAAGAATCCGAGTCTATGCTGCCAAATCTGCTCGGGAAAATGAGAACTCTCTCTCGCAAACTGGATCTGGGGAAGGCTGCTCAACTGGATTGTCTCTTCTCTGCATGACATCTACCTCCTCCCTAGCTGCAGGCTCAGTAGAAGTCATATCTGGTATATACTCATCAAACTCTATCCAATCAAAATCTGGCTCCGAGGGATCTGTATCATCATCATCAAACAACTTTGTCTTGCGGTCGAGAACTGGATCTGCTGACTGAAAAGTATCCTGGACTAGGAATGCGCTCTCCAAGATCTCCTCTGCTGGCGTCTCTACATCAATGGTATCTGAAGGTGAGAGGATGGCCTGTGCATCTAGATCTGCCCAAACTGCCTCGTCATATGTGATCACAAAATTGCAGTCCTGGTGGATGTCTCGCCCTATCTCTGTCATCTGCTCTGAATCGGAAGTAGTCTCTGAGAAAGCTGAATCTCTGACTCTGATGTCCTCGACCGTCTCTATTTGTACACTCTCGCCCTCGACGCGAAAGTATACCTTCCCGCTATCATGGTCGGTCACTGCCTTGGCTGTGGCCAAGAATGGGCGAACTAGAATGATGGGGGTATCGGTCACAGACTCAGGGATCTCCATGTCCAACACAACGAAGTCCACGGGGAATTGCAGGCCCTGAATCGTGACGACAACTTCCTTCAGCAACCCCTTCGGCCTCTTGATAGATCAATGAGCAAACTGAAGGACTGTCCTGCTCTGTCGTAGAGTGCCCAACTCAAAGCGGTCGAGAAGGGCTGCCGGAAGGAGGTTGATCGAAGAACCGCTGTCTAATAGAGTGCGGTCGAACCTCTGCTCTCTGATATGGCATCTGACATATGGGGCTTCTGAATCTGGCCTCTTGGCCGGCAGACGGTTCTGAATCGCGAAGCACGTGGCTCTCGTCAGCACATGGATCTCTGACTGGTGGCTCCTCCTCTTCCTCCTGACTGTGGTCCTGTCTCTGAGCGATCTCTGGAGTAGAGGGATGTGATGCAAGGCCTCCTGAAGAGTCAGCTGAATGTGGAATCGGTCGATCATCTGCTGGTTGAACTCTTCCTGCTGTCTCTTTTTTGGATTTTCTATTTTCTTTCCCTTTCCCATGTGGAGTGCTCTAGGGAAGGGGATCACAGGGTCCTTCTTAGATGAAGGACTAGGAGAGGGTCTCGGCTGCTCAAGCACGGCAGAATCCACACATACATCACCATGCACAATAGGTGGATCAGAATAAAATAAACCCTTTCCTTTATTGCCAAATAAGTCTTGAGATACAAGAACAGACGGAAAGACTAAAGGACTCTCAGAAGTAAAAACGGTGGCATCAGCACCACCCTCGGCATGTCTTGCGGCATCAGCACCGCGCTCTGGCTTGGCAACAATGGTGGCCTCAGTACCACCTCCTCTGTCTGGTGAAGTGACGGCCACATTACAGTCTGTGGGATCCGCATCCATGGTGGCATCAGTACCATCGTCATCATCTCTCGTGGCATTAGTACCGCACTCCTCCTCGCCTGGCGCTCCTGAAGTAGCATGGGAACGTCGCTCATATGAGGCGTCGCCTGCTGGCGTCCTACCGCTCCTAAGTGTGACAAAATCAGTATCAAAAAGATATGCAGACAAATCACCAAATGTATCACTAGGAGTGGCATACTCTGTGAAATCTACCTGCTCAGACTTCCTCTTGAGGTTGTTTGGGTTGGGCTCGATCTGGGCAGGTATGGCGGCCTTCCCTCTCACTATCTTTCGCACCTCCTGGCGGAACTCATCCATCTCCCGTCTGAAGATATCCTGCTGGTCAGTAAGGAGGCGGGCTATGTCGTCTAAGGCGCGGTTCTCATAGGATGGCCCATGAGAACCTGACGGGTAGCCTCTCTGGTAATGAGGCTGCTGCTGTGTCTGGTGCTGCTGGTGAGAGGGGTATGACTGGGGATGATACTATTGCTGCAGAGGCTGATCTCGCCTCCAAGATTGTCCATGCTGATAAGGACGAGGACCATACTGTGAAGACTGCTGCTGCTGCTGGTGTACTGGGGGCTGCTGTTGCTGGTGATCTCTCTGATAGCCATACTAGCCACCCTGACCTGAAGGCTGCTGCTGGGAGCTGGCACCTCCGGCCGACCAACGGAATCCGGGATGGTCTCGTCGGATACCGGGCTGGGGTCGGTCGTGCCAAATCACGTTGACGTCCATCAACGGCTCAGGCTCGTAAGAGAGGGGCGGGAGTACTGCCAGAGGCTGATCCGGCTGGTAGACCACCATCTGTGTGTCAAGAGATGGTGGTTACTGGTAAGAGGGTTGTGGCTGCTGGTACGGCTCCATCTGTACAAGGTGAACTTGTCTAGGCTGCTGGTGGCTGGAGCGTTGGGACGAGCTGCCGGTGCTACTCGGATCGCCTCGTGCCTGAAGACGGGGCTGGGAAGCCGTCTGTGCCTCTTGGAGACACATGAGCTGTGTCTTCATGTCACTCAGAGTCTGTGCCATCTGCTCCATCTGCGTGATACCCTGGCACTGCTTCTTCTCTATGATCTTCATCCGGTCCAGCTTCTCGCTGATGATGCCCATGTCAGCGGCTGTGGACTCGACCTGTGCTGCTGCCGCTGACGAAGTGGATGGACTAGCGTCAACCCGTGCTATCCTCTGGAACTGCACGGTCTGTGGCTGAGGGCGTCCCTATGTGTAGAGTCAGATCTGGGATATCACTGTGTAGTTCTCGGCCATCTCCTCGTAGATGGTCCAGACCTGATCATGATCCTCGGCGAAGTAGGACCCGCCACAAGAAGCTTTCACCAGGCCCCGCAGCTCTGGTGTCAACCCGCAAAAGAAGCTCTACACAAGGTTCGGCTTCGAAATGTCATGGTGCGGGCATCTATCTGTAAGATCTCTAAGCCTCTCCCATGCCTCGTGAAACTTCTCGTTGGGGAGCATGGAGAAGTTGATGATCAGGGCCCTCGCTGCATTCGTCCGCCCGAGTGGATAGTACTCGTTCAAGTACTCGGTGCGGAGATGCTCCCAGGAGTACACAAGCCTCCCTAAGTGCTTCAGCCAATTGGCTGCTCTGTCTGCCAGGGAGAAGGGAAAGGCAATCATCTTGATGGTATCTGCGTCCACCTGATGATCGTGGATAGTGTTGCAGATCATCTCAAACTCCTGGAGATGAAGATGGGGCTCCTCAGTAGCCAGCCCATGGAACCGGGGTAGAAGCTGCAAGGTGTTCGGGGGGAACTTGAAGTCCCCCACGATAGCTGGAAGTACCACCCAACGGTGCGTCAAAGTCGATCCGGGGTTGTGCAACTCCCGCATCAATCTCGGAGGCTCTGCTGCTGCGGCTGCTACAGCGGCTGCGGCTGCTGCCGCACCATCGGGTTTGTCCTCGCGCTGCTCGTGATCGGCTCTCATCTGCTCCATCTCTCTCCTCATTTCAATCATGAATGCTCCATGATCCCTCAACTACTGCTGAACTGAGTCAAGGGAGGCGATCAGGGTGGAGTTGATCACACCCTGGTCCAGGACAAAAGTCTGCTCTCCTCGAGGACCTCCGGTGCGATCCTCGCTGCTGCCGGCCATGGTCTTTGCAAAGGCAAAAGGCCCAAACTCGGGTGCCGATAAATCATCTGACTGTAGCCTCTCATCTGGCACTGGCATCTCAGGAATGGTAGAATGGTGGTCGAGGGGGAACAGGACGGAGTCGAACTCGGGTTCGGAGAGCGGGTCCGAGCTCTCACGAACCGACCTAGATGAGTGGGCTGGAGTGCTGAAAAGCGGTGCAGCCAGAGGCTGCCTAAGAGACCTCATGCCCATCATCGTGATCTGGCGAGTCGGGCGGATGGGATATGGTAACAAATATGATCAGCAAGCAAAACCCCGGATTCACCTACTCAACGCGAGCTGAAAACCGTAAGAGTTCGGTCAATTATCTTGTCAGTTTTTATTAGGTGATCAAGTCAAGATAGCAGAGCGGTTACGTGACTTGTTCCGAACCGATTGTCCCGTATAAAAGGCCGGTAGTCTGATCGGGGCTCGGATATGGCTCTATCCTAGTGTGCGGGTCACTCTCTCGCTCAAGCAAATCAGACAATGAGGGGGTTGCTCTCCCCAAGACAGATTTTTATGGTGAGTGTCTTTTAGGGTCAAGTTGAGTTAGCAGTCCCAATTTTATAGTTTTTCTTTTTTAGTATTTTTCAATATCAAACAAAGCCTAACGAATTTTTCGGTTCTCCTGATTATTTTAATCCAAAACAGGGGGAGAAGACGAAAAAGCCGATGCGCGGAAATGAATGATGCATGTAGAGTAAGAAATGCGTACCTCACTCCAGCAGTCTACATGCAAAATGATCCGCGCAAAATTTAAAGACTGAAATAAAACTACCTAAATGATGCAGGCGGAAATCCGAGCCCTAAGCAAGCAGTTCTACTCGAAAGAACGGCTAGTCGACCACCAACCTTCAATCCAAGAGTCCGGTCTCGGCTCACCCCTCCTCTTCTCGACAAATCGAGTTTAGGTGCAGCGCTTGACAGGACGGGCTTGCGGCACGTAGGCTTGAAGGTAGTGGATCGACTATTTTTTTTAGATATTTATTAGGGATATTTACACCCATAACCCTGAGTAATATGGTAATTACCCCAGAAACCCTCTTTAAACACGAATTACACCCAAGCCCCTGAATAATGCTTAACCTTTACATGGTATGACCCTGTGTCAAGTTCCGTCTTGATTCTCTGTTAACTTTGACGGGAAAAGTTAAATATTGACTATTTTACCCTTCGAAGCACATTATATTTATAATGTGATGCCATTCTTTATATCAACAAAATCATGCCTCCTTCCGCACCAAAGCTGCCCCACCCGCTCGCCCTAGCAAGCTGCCCCTCTCCGATCTACGCCTCCGCACCCCTCCCCCCCCCCCCGCGCTCCCCAGCTCCAGCACCCCTCCGTCCCGCTGGTGAGCTCCTGCGCTCGCGCCCCCAGCTCGCGAGCTCCAGCACCCGTCTTCCCTTTGTTGGCGAGCTCCATCCACACCCCCACCCCCCGCTCCAGCACCCCCTCCCCCCACGTCCGGCCCCCACATGTGAACTCCAGGTCGTCCTGCTCGGCACCGGCAAGCTGCAACCCGAGTTCCTCCTAGAAGACCCGCCGGCGAGGAACCTCCCGGTCGAAGAAGGCCCAGCCTCCTTGAGCCCCCACCCCCGCCATCCTCGTGAAGACTCGCGCCCAGCTCTTCCTTCTCCCCGCGCCCAGCTCCACCCCCTCGAGCCCTGCGCTCAGCTCCGCCCCCTCCCCTGTTCGCAGTCAGCCCCGTCCGCCTGCCATCGTCGCAACTCGCGCCCACCCCTGCCCCCCCCCCCCCCCGGAGCCCCGTGCCCCTGGAGCCTCGCCCGCCCGCCATCGTCCCCTGGAGCCGCTCCCACCCCCGCCCCCTTCGGAGCCCTGCGCCCCCCGGAGCCCCACGCCCACCCCCGCGCCCCCTGGAGCCCCGGAGCCCTGCGCCCCACCCTCGCCACCCCGGAGCCCCGTGCCCCACTCCCGCCCCCCGGAGCCCCGCCCCCATCATCGAAGCTCGCGCCCACCCCCCCTCCCCAGCCCCGCCCGCCCATCGACAAAGCCCTCCCCTCCCCCGCCTGGCGCGCGTTCCTCCTGGAGCTCCGCGCCCCACCACCACCCCGCGCTCCTCCTGAAGAGCCTCACCCCCCGTTCCTACTGAAGAACCCCTCGTCCACACCCCCGCCCCCCGCTCCGGCACCCCCTCCCCCCGCCGGCGAGCTCTAACCGCCCCCATCTCGCGAGCTCCAGGCATCTCCCTCCCTCGTCGCCGCCTCTGCAACCCTGTTTGCAAGCCTAAATCCCCCCCCAGGCTCCCTCGTCGCCTTTGCACCCTCCCCGGTCTCTACCTCAGCAACCCCCTTGCCGCCAACTCCATCTCGCCCCCAATACCCATCTTTTCTGCAAGCCCCAACCCCCTTGTCACTACCTCTGCAACCCCCCTGCCTCCTCCGACAGGAGCCGATGACACCCCCCCCCCCTCCGCCAACCCGACGTCGTCCCTGGCCTGCAAGGCTGATGAATCTGTGATTCATCACATCAAAAGTCAAAAATAGAGCCTTGTTCCCGAGAAAATAGAGGCATATTTCCCTTTATCTTGCATAAATAGCATTCATGCATGCATCCATAATTCATGCATTTTAGGAGCTCATCTGCATTTAAATAAGAAGCCAAAAATCACCTGTAAAAGACCTCTTCATCAAATAACTCCTTCTCTATAATATATGTATATACTCCTTAAGAATATAGGGAAGAAAGCCACAAATCACCCTTGTAAAAGAGCCTAAATACCCTGAGCACCCTTGTACATTAAAACACACATAAAGCCCGCATACAAACTCCTACTTAGGTCTACTCACTCTTAGAATACTACATATCAAAAGACCTTCAAAATGAGACTAATTTCATTGAAATTGGAGCTTGTATGAGGAACTTGGGTTTTTGGGTCATTTTGTATACTACATATGTATATTTATGTAACTTTGTATTTATGTATCATATTTGACCTCATCTCCGTCTTTGGTCAACATGAAACTTGTAGATCTCATCAAGATCTACAACTTTCATGTTTTGAGTTTTTCCAAATTCGGCCTCCTCCTCTTTCTACACGTGTCTTTCCCTTCGACCACTCACAGCAGGCCACGTGGCGCCCTCTGATTGCGCCACGCGGCCCGCTGCCCTTTGTCTGCGCCGCCCGCGCCCTCCACCGTTGGATCGCACCTCAGATCCAACGGCCCAGGCCTGACCACGTCCGCTCTCTTCTACAGCCATCAGATCCACCCCGCATTCCATCTGGACCGTTCCTTAGCGCCGCATCCTCAACGAGCCACGTGGCGACCTCTAGGCCGCCCGATCGCGCCCCCGATCCCTTCATCACAACCGCTCGTCTTCCAGCGGATCGTGACCCTCAGATCAATCACCTAGACCCGATCCTAGCCGCCCGCTCGCACTTCGCCCGCGTCACGCCACGTGTCACCCTCATAGCCCTTCATCTGGGCACTCCAGATCTAATCTCACCCGCCCGCTTCGCGCCTCCATCTGGCCGTTGGATCACAAGATCCAACGGCCAGGACTTCGTCCCCTACCTCGGGCAGCCCCTCTCTCCCACGATCTCCGCCTTGCGGGAGGGGCCGCCCCTTTCTATTCTCGGCCGCACTCCAGCCCCCCTCGCCGGCCACTGACTCTCCCACGATCTTCCCCACTCTTCCCTCTCCCTCGCCAACACCCTCGAACATCACCATCTCCGCCACACTCGCTCCACCACCTCCATGAAACTCGCCACTCACCCAGCTCTGCCGCCACCTTCGACCTATAAATACACCCTCTCCGACCACATTCAAGCCCATCCGCCACTCCAGGAAAGAACCCCGAGCTCCAAGCTTCCTCTTGGTGACAGCAAGCGGCCGAATTGTTGAGCGACGAAGGACCTTCTTCTCCGGCGAGATCCACGGTGCACCGCCGTGCCGCAGCCGCCCTCCGCGTAGCTGCACGAGCTCGAGGCTTACCGACCTCTGGAGCGACGACCCCTGGAGCTCAAAACCGAGCCCCAAACCCCAGGTAACCTCCTTCATCCCCTCTCCGATCATCCTCTTCTTTTCTTCCGATCTTCTCCGATTTTATTCGCCTTCCACGGACATCTCCACACCTCCTCGACATCCCGACGAGCTCCGCGACGGTGCTAGCATCCTCGCGGGCTTCTCCACTTCGCCATTCACCGCACTTCGACCATCGTCGACTAGCAGCTCCGCCGCTTGTCCGGAGCCACCTCGCCCGATCACCTCAAGCACCCGCAGGCCTCACCGACCACGCCATCCTCTCCACGATCGTATCAGCACGCTTCGGCTATCCACATAACCCTTGCAGGTACCCGATCATCATTGGCCGGAGCTTCATCGGATCCTTCTTCGAGCTTCATCGACCAGGTGCTCCAGCCCTCCTCCAGCCAATCCGAGACCACCGGAGGCTTCGCCGTCCTCATCCGCTGCTTCCGAGCTAGCTGGGAGCTGACAGAGCTCACTGACGGAGCTCAGCGAGGCAGGCGGAGGTCAGCCCCCTTCACCGGAGCACAGGCCCCTCCTCCGCAGGCGGCGGAGGAGCGTTGAAGGAGAAACAGCAGCCACCGTTCGATCTTCTGATCGAACGGCCCTCGTCCCGCCACGCGTCTCTTCACCGCCTTCGTCCTCGACCGTCGATCGCACCAAGGATCGGACGCTCCACCCGCTGCCACGCGTCTTCACCTACCACCCTTGGATCCATCCAGATCCAAGGGCCCTCAGGCCGCCACGTCGCCCGATCCGAGCCTCGGCACCCAAGCCTAGGCTCGGGTCCCCCGAAGCAGATCCGAGGCTAACCCGAGCCTCCAGAAGCTCCGACGCCTCCGAGCCTAGGCCGCCCCACGTGAGGAGCACGTGCGGCCTGGGTAAATTGCACCGACACCCCTGGAGGTTTCCAAAATTGCAGAAAGGTCCCTGTGAAGCAGACATCACGTGAGGCGCACGTGATTCGTGGAGAATTTGCATTCAAGTCCTGCATAGTCTTGGTAATTGCACTTTAGTCCCTGTCAGCATGTTTATTTCTTGAACATTTATTTTTCAGTATTGCATTTAGACCCCTATGTTTGCACGTGTCCATAGCATGCATTTTTGATTATTTTTGAATTTTAAAAGTTGCATATTGTTGAGAACTTTGTCCTCTACCTGTTAGCACACGTGTTGTATTTTTGTTGGTTTTCTTGATTTATTAATGAATTAATTGGTTGATTTGAGTCATATTTTGCCCAGAGATGCCATTTGATTTTTAGTAAATTATCTGTGCCTTCAAAAATCACCAAAAAAATCACAGTAGCTTAAGGACATTGTTTTTAACATCCCATAAAAATTTCACATCATTTGCACGCATAACGAGGCCTGAATAAATAGTTTAGTGATTTCCTTTGATTAATTTTAATTAATTCATTTCACAACATTTTTTTAGTTCTGTCAATTTTCCTAGGTTCCTGATCATTAGACCTTCCTAGGATAATTTTAGTTCCGAGAAATATTGTGTTTTGATATTTATTAAAAATTAAACATTGAAAATCACACTGTTTGTTTAGTTAATTCATAGAATATTCATTTTGAGTCAAAAAATTCCAAAAAAATTAGTGTAGGTCATTTTCATCATAAGCAACCTTCTGGCCAATTTTCATAATTTTTGGACTGAATTTGATATATCAATTAAATCTAACTTGAAATTGGCTAAGGATTGTCTGCATTGTCTACATAGTAATTAAAAAGACCAAAAAAAAAAAAAAAAAATCGTTCCCCGAATCTCGAGCACTTGTGAATTGATGTAATCAACCTAAGGAGACAGATGCCTCCCTGAGATCGACCTTGGACTTCACCAAGTAAAAAAACTACATCACTTAACATTAATAGCTAAGTGATTTTTGATTAATCCCTCGTATCCGACTGCAACGAATATCATTAATTGATTTGGACATTAATTTGACCGGATTAACTAAGGGTGCGGGAGGCTTATCAAAATGGCGCCGTTGCCGGGGAGGCACGGCTTAGGTTAATTTACATCACATTTTGAGTGTTTGATTTTCTAACCCCCGGGTAGTCTGACCCCCGGTTGTTCTTGTAATTATTTCTCTCATTTATTTTTGCTTTATTTTATTTTTGTGTCACTCTCTGACCTTATCTTAATTTTTGTGCGAGGAACGCGAGGAGTCGGCGACGCTTCGAAGACTTAGCACTTAGATTGTGTGAGAGAAAGAGAGGCCTTGTAATTTTCATTTTATTTTATTTCTTTTGCATCGTTTCCAGCGGTTCCCGTTTGGGTTCTCGCGCGTGTAAAAATAGTGGAAACCGTGTCCCGTGTGCTGTGTGGTTGATTGGTAACTTAGCTTGCACTAGCGGCTCCTCGAGCCAATCTAGGACTTGTTTGTGCTCGTAATCAATAGGACCACACAACACATTTAAAAGACGCACTTAGACCGCAGGACTTAGTTCAAATCAATCTGTTCTTCACGCTAATAGAACTGCCTGTCTAGGAGCGGCTTTTATCGCCTGCATTTGCATATAGGATAGAGTTTTCAATTCTGTATAGCATCCTGCATCGACAAGCGAAGGGATCACTGTAAGTATTCTCTACTTAGCATACGCATCATAGATTTTAACTTGCATCGGCTTTTCTCGATTTCCCCCTCTGATTTTCTCACTTAATTAAAGGAAATTGGGACTGTCCGATAGGCGTGCTTTGTGGTGATTAAATTTCAGTGATAACCTACTTTAAAACTGGGACTGCTAACAGTATTGACAATAAAAAGGGAATAAAACTGAAAATTGTTTGCGGGAGAGTAACCCCGACCTTGTTTTCAGGCTGAGTGAGGGTACCTGAGTGTGTGTGAACACCCTAAGGTAGAGCCCAAATCCCCGTCTTCCATATCATCGTTCTGACTGATCCTAGCAAATATCACAAGCCGGATACTTTCAGATTCTTTGACTAGTACCAAGTAGCCTCCGCCTGTCTCAGGTAGATAGGGGCGAAATTGCGGTACTTCGCGACAAGCTGCCAGTAACCCCCCGGGGTGAAGTTCCGGCCTTGTCAGCCTCCGCCTGCTTGCAGGTAGATAGGGGCGTGGTCACTGAATCCCTCGGCTTGGGATAGGAGCGAAGAAAGGAAGGAGCGGCGGTATCTTAGACGACAGGATAAACAGGGAAGACGCATCCGGCTCTGAGCCGACTTCCCTCTAGGCCGCGTAATCCTTGCTAGATTTGCTTGAAATTCACACTTAAAAATTACAAGATAAATTGGACTCAATTTGAGTCCTTCACTGTGTTGAGTGTGAAAACCAGGGTCTTGGATTGTTCTTCTTGCTTGCTTCAGGTAGGAGTAAAATCCTATCTTCTTCTCGCTTATCAAGATGAGTCAATGGGGAGATCTCGACACACAAT
Source organism: Ottelia alismoides (assembly GCA_037367405.1). Taxonomy (NCBI): domain Eukaryota; kingdom Viridiplantae; phylum Streptophyta; class Magnoliopsida; order Alismatales; family Hydrocharitaceae; genus Ottelia; species Ottelia alismoides. The sequence continues at coordinate 962,122 of JAZKJV010009974.1, forward strand.
TCACTGATCCCTCTATGAGTCCCCCAGATAACTCGTCTTTTTCGGTCCAAACGCACTTTGGACCACCCAGGACTCATGACCCTCTTGAGTCCTGGTTCCCTCCTGCTCAGGGTGGTTACCCTCAAACCAACCCTTTTATCTCCTCTGAGAGTACCGAGGAAGACCATTGCCTCGGTAATCCATTCCTTGATTTACCCTCTAACACCGGACCTATTTTCCATATCCCAGAACTGGAGGGAGAAATGCCGCCAAGGATGCCGCCCGACGAGGACCAGATGAGACAGATCCTTAGACGTCTGGCAGAAGCTGAACAGAAGAATGCCGATCTCACTGCACGAATGGGGCAGATTATAGTAGCAGAAGGAATCGACCGGCCAATGGTCGATACATATAACCCGGCGGAGAACGAGATCCAGAATTGGCTAGCACCTGCAGTTCCCGACCAGGCATTCGAGCTGAAGCCCCACTTCCTTAGCCTGCTGCCGAAGTTCAACGGAAACCTCAGCGAAGAGCCGTACACCTTCCTCCGTGACTTCGAACTAGTCTGTAATAATCTGAGCCATCCCAATGTTGGCCAAGACTATATCAGACTGAAAGCCACCCCTTTTGCCTTAGGAGATAAGGCTGCACATTGGCTGAAGAACCTAGGGGTGGTTTGTACTACCTGGATGCAGTTCAAGGACCTCTTCCTGAAGAAGTTCTACCCACTCAGTAGAACCAATCAGATGCGTACGAAGATTGCCAGCTTCGCCCAAGGACCCTGCGAACCGTTCCACGAGGCGTGGGACAGGTTCAATGATTTAGTGCAGAAATGCCCATGCCACGGCATTTCAAAGGCGATCCTAGTCCAGACCTTGTTCTGCGGCTTAACCCCAGAGATGCAGGGGTTAGTCAGCGCCGCCTGCGGAGGAAGCTATCTGAACAAGAACGAACACGCCGTATGGAAGATCCTGGAGCAGATGGCAGAAACCGGCAGGTCACAGGCCACAAGGGCCTATCAGTTGTCTCCCTCGATTCTATCCAACGAGACAACTAAAAGGACTGTTGCTGATCTGACAGAGGACCTCATCCCCAGCATGGGGATGATTGCAGACAAGCTCACCATGGTCGAACAGATCCACAAGCGAGTCGCGGAGATGGAGTCTCTTTCGAGCCTTCCCAAGAAGGTGGAGGAACTCTCTGAAAAGGTAGCCAAGATGAAGCTACCCACCCCTTCTGCACCACCTGTACCTGTACATCGAGTTCATCTTGTACAGGAACAGGCACCGGGGTCTCAAAGCAGCTGGGATCAGACTTACACCCAGCAGAACCATCAAGCACCCCCACCAGTTGAGACAGCATACGAGGAGCCTCCGCCCGTCTACGAGATCAACGGGCTCTGGTATAGCCGTGACCCACTAGTCCGGCAAATTGAGATGGGGAAGGATCAGGCACACCGCCCAACCCCAGTATACCAGGAGACCAGACCCGTCACAATCCCGCGATACCAGTCCAGGCCAGACCAGGGGTACCAGCCGCAGCAGCGAACCTACCAGCAGGGGCCAGCACCACCCCATCAGCAGCAGTATCGGCACGGCCAGCAGGGCCAGTTCAGGACGGCATCCACGCAGCAGCCAGCCCAGCCCACCGAGTTGGAGTCCCTCACCTTGGCGATCCAGACCCTGTCTGATAGGGTCCAGCAGATGCAGAACGATTACTTGGACATGAGAACCGACATCAATCGGGTCTCTCGTGCTCAAGACCAACAAACGGCGCCAAGGACTCCACTTCCCGCACAGGTTCAGGCCAACCCGAACAGCATACACCAAGGCCAGAACCGACCTAGAGATCAGGTAGACTATTCAGATAATTATTTATCTGAACATGAGATCCTTTCGTATGATAATGTAAACCATATGTCCCTCAGGAGCGGAAGGACCGTGACCAAACCTGATCGGGCACGGGCACAACAGGAAGGAACCTCCGAAGTTCGACCTGAGGAGAATTCGGAGGAGGAGGAAGAGGAGCATCACCACCACCACCGCAAGCAGAAGAAGAGGACATCTGAGTCCTCGAAGCAGCACCCCCGCATCCACCTGGAGTCCGACGGCACCGATGAGCCCGCACCTCCATCTGAGGAGGACCAGTCAGAAGAAGCGGAAGACGCATCACCGGTTTCGCCCAAGCATTTTCCCTTTCGTCAGAGTCAGCATCAGAGTCTGTACAAAAGTCCGAGTCAGAGTCCTGTCCAGAACTCAGTTTCAGTTTCTAATGAAAATATTTCAGTTCCAGATCCTGAGTTAATAATCCCTTTCCCCCAAGCTCTTAAGGGTGGGAAGAAGAAAAACACAAAAATCCAAAAAGATGACCCTGAGATGGCTGAATTTTGTAACAAACATATCAAGGTCACAATCCCTTTCGACAAGTTCGTGGAAATGACCCCTGCATTCCAGAAATACCTTAAGGTGCGATGCACACCTACTAGGGTTAGCAGGAAGACCAAAAGCCGTGTTGAGAAACACGTTCTATCAGTAGCCACGACTTGTGCAATAAAGAACTCGTTTCCTCGGAAACGAAGAGACATGGGTGCACACTATGTAGTGAGTCATGTTGATGACATCGCGTTTGCACGCACTCTCCTTGACAATGGTTCCTCGATCAATTTGATGCCCACAGCCCTCTATGAGCGGCTTGATCTCGGACCTCTTAGGAAATCTAGAGCTATTCTGCAGTTTGCAGATAAATCCACTAAGAGGTCCCAAGGAGAATTAAGGAACATTGTGATCAAAGTCGAGGGTCAGGAATACCTGGTGGACTTCACTGTCCTTGATATGGAGACCCCTCGTAATTGGAGAGATTCCCAGATTATCTTGGGTAGGCCCTTCCTTAGAACAGCAGGGGCCTTATTCGATTATAAGAATGGGAAGATTCAGTTCCAAACTCCAGGCGGAGATGAGGAACTAGAGATGAAGCAGACCAGATGGCAGAGACCGGACTCCGAATCCAGCACCGAGTACTCTTCGATCGAAACAGACAGTGCACATGTAGACTTAGTTGGGCCATGGAGACAGAACCCAGCCAGCACCGATATGTCCATCTCCTTTGAAGATGATCCAGTACATGAGTCAGTCTGCGAGATCATTAGGAACGAGTACAGCTCTGAGCCTGCATCACCCTACATCTTCGATGACATAGAGGCCCAAGAGGGCCTGTCAGTCCTTACATCCTTAGGACAATCGGAAGATGAGGAAGACGAGTCGGACGAGGCGTTTGCCGATTGCATGGAGACCTTTGACGATCCGACTCCAGAGCCAAGCTTGGTGGCAGCCACTGCAGATCAAGATCCAGCCACTTCCAACACCGAACCAGATCGGATTGAGCCAGACTTCTTAGATGATCATACCATCCCTGAGCTCAAACCCTTACCCACAACCCTTAAGTATGCCTTCCTTGCGGGCGCAGCCAAGAAATTTCCGGTCATTATCAGTTCGCAATTGACCGAGGAGCAGGAATCTCGCTTGCTAGAGATCCTGGAGAAGAACCGCAAGGCAATAGGCTGGAGCATTTCCGATCTCCACGGGATAAATCCCGCTCTGTGTTCGCACCATATATATTTGGAGAATGAAGCCAAACCCTCTCGTGAATTCCAACGTCGGTTGAATCCAAATCTACGAGAGGTTGTCAAGAAAGAGATAGAAAAATGGTGCGACGCGGGTTTTATCTACCCAATCTCCGACTCTAAGTGGGTGGCCCCAATCCATGTTGTCCCGAAAAAGTCGGGAATTCAGACGACCACCAACGAGGACGGAGAGGAGATCGTGACGAGAGTACCCACGTCGTGGCGCGTCTGTGTGGATTACAGACGCCTGAATGCCGCGACGAAGAAGGATCATTTCCCCCTACCGTTCATTGATCAGATCTTAGAGAGACTAGCAGGGAAAGAATTCTTCTGCTTCCTTGATGGGTTCTCGGGCTACAATCAAGTAGCCATAGCTCCAGAGGACCAGGAAAAGACCACGTTCACATGCCCCTTTGGTACCTATGCTTTCAGGCGCATGCCTTTTGGGTTATGCAATGCTCCAGGTACTTTTCAAAGGTGCATGATTGCTGTATTCGCCGAAATGGTCGGCGAATTCCTGGAAGTCTTCATGGATGACTTTTCGGTCCACGGCGACTCTTTTGATTCCTGCCTTAGGAATCTGGACCGAGTCCTCAAAAGATGTTGTGAGGTCAATCTGGTGCTCTCCTGGGAGAAAAGTCACTTTATGGTGACGGAGGGCATAGTGTTGGGGCACGTCATCTCCAAGAGAGGAATGGAGGTTGACCCTGCCAAGGTGGATGTGATCAGACGACTCCAGCCACCAACCAACGTACGGCAGTTGCGGTCGTTCCTCGGGCATGTCGGATTTTATCGGAGGTTCATCAAAGATTTTTCTAAAATTGCCCGACCGCTAACTGAGCTTTTAGGCAAAGACGCGGAGTTTATTGTCGATCACAAGTGTCTTGCGGCCTTTAAGCTATTACAAGGAATGATTATGGACGCACCCATTTTACAAGCCCCAGATTGGTCTCTCCCTTTTGAGATCATGACGGATGCATCAGATTATGCTGTTGGGGCTGTATTGGGACAAAGAAGAGATGGCGTCCCGTTTGCAATCCACTACGCAAGCAAAGTGCTTGATTCTGCTCAGCGTAACTATACAGTTACCGAAAAGGAAATGCTGGCGGTAGTGTTTGCCTTGGACAAATTCAGATCGCATTTAATCGGATCCAAGGTGACTGTGTTCACAGACCACACGGCACTACGATATTTGATGGAGAAGAAGGACGCGAAGGCGCGTCTTCTTCGTTGGATTCTACTTATCCAGGAATTTGATTTGGACATCCGTGATAAACCTGGAAAGAAGAACGTAGTAGCTGATCATCTCTCTCGTCTCGAAAATATTAATACTTCCGAGGTTTCCCCAATTCGAGACTCCTTCCCTGACGAGTCGATTTTTGTTATCGACTCACTCCCATGGTATGCCAATATCGTGAACTATCTTGTCTCCAAGAAGGTTCCCGAGGATTGGCCCAAGAGCCAAATTGACCGACTAAAGTCGGATGCTAGACACTACCATTGGGAGGATCCGATCCTTTTCTTTGAAGGACCGGATTGCGTCTGGAGACGTTGTATTCCTCAGGAGGAATACCAGAGTGTCCTTTCTTTATGCCATAGCTTAGAGGCAGGAGGACACCACTCCGGGAAGAGGACCGCATGGAAGGTGCTTCAGTGTGGCTTTTACTGGCCGACTCTGTTTCGCGATGCCACCACCTTCGCGAAGTCGTGCCCAGTATGCCAGAGAATGGGAGGAACCGTTGGTTCCAAGGATGAGATGCCGATGCAGCCGGTCATCATTTGTGATGTCTTTGACGCCTGGGGCATCGACTTCATGGGCCCATTCCCTGTCAGCCACGGATTTGAATACATCCTTCTTGCGGTGGATTATCTGTCAAGATGGGTGGAGGCTATCCCGACCCGAGCCGCAGACAGCAGGACTGTCTGTAAGTTTATCAGAGAGCACATAATCTCTAGGTTCGGGATCCCCAAAATGATGATATCAGATGGGGGTAGCCACTTTGTGAATCGGGAGTGAAGAAACTCCTGAAGGATTACGGCATCGAACACCGTGTCGCTAGTCCTTACCACCCACAAACCAATGGTATGGCTGAGGTGTCAAATAGGGAGGTAAAAACAATACTGCAAAAGCTCGTCCGCCCAGACAGGAAGGACTGGTCTCAGATCTTGGATCAGGTCCTCTGGGCGTATAGGACGGCTTACAAGACACCGTTAGGTACCTCCCCATTCCGAATGGTATTCGGAAAGCCGTGCCATTTGCCCGCAGAGTTAGTGCATAAATCAGAATGGGCAATAAAGAAGGTCAACTGGAACACACACCTGGGCCAAAAACAGAGAGACATGGATCTGAATGAGCTTGTGGAAGTCAGAAACCGCGCATACGACAACAGTGTGGTGTACAAGGACAAGGTGAAGCGTTGGCACGATAGATTTATCAGACGAAAGACCTTTGTTCCTGGACAGAAGGTATGGTTGTTCAATGCCAGGCTGAAGACCTTCCAAGGCAAGCTGAAATCCAAGTGGACGGGACCATTTGTAGTCCGAACGGTGCATGATAGTGGATGTGTCGAGATCTCAGATCTCGCGGATGACGCACCGACATTCCTGGTTAATGGGCAGCTGTTGAAGCACTTCGTTGAATCTAATGAACAGTTAGTCCATGTGGAGGAGATTGTATTCATGCGCGAGACAGATACAGCAGATACATCTCAAGCCGTGCATGAGACCTTGCAGCAATGAACTCCAGCCATCAGCAGCATCTTCAGAAGATTCAGACCGACTCATTTGTACATATATCATCATTCCTGTATATCCTTTCCTCTACCTCCACGATTCTAGTAACCCATCCCCACATCATCGAATCATTATCTCGGACTATACTTAGGATGACCAGATCCTAAGTATAGGGGGAAGGGGTCACCCGAGTCGTTTCACTGTACATTCTCCAGATCACATCGGTCCTCATACGCATTTCTTACCAATACTTAGGCTGACCTAAGCCTAAGTATAGGGGGGACCGATGCCCATATTGTATATTCATCCATTCCCATCTTTCCTCGTCCGCCCCATTTTTGATCTTCTTCTACACTTAGGCCGCCAGAGCCTAAGTATAGGGGGGCAAGACGACTTCTATACTTTCTATTCCTCTTTGGCTCTCCTATGCTTAGCACGAGCTATGTCTTTTTCCTCGCTCTCTGTGCTCTGAGGACATAGCACACGCTAAGTATAGGGGGGCGTGTATATATTACATATATACTTTACCCATAGCTCGTACTTTCGCATATTTTTGTATATATATATTTGCAATAATTATGGGTGGGTAAAAATTGAAAAAAAAATTGTACACTTGTATACTACTTGTAAACCTTTTGTAAAAATTAAAAAAAAATTAATAATAAATTAATGTACAAATTATATCAACTAAAGATTGTTGTAAATAATAATAAAAAAAAAAAGATTGTTGTATACCAGAAAAATAAAACAAAAAGGCTTCTTATTTACTCTTGCATATTATCTTGCATTTTCAAAAAAAAAAAAAAAAAAAAAAAAAAAAAAAAAAAAAAGTCTTGCATTTCATTCATAGCATGTCATCTGCACATCATCTGCATATCTTGCATATGCAAAGTGAAAAGCTAGTGGGTTCTGAACCAAGTTATGAGTAGATATTGAGGATGGACTTGATTTGACCTTAACCCATCTAATTTCAGAGGGACCTTATAGGAACTGGAATTAAGATTTTTCAGGTCAAGTGACTTAATTCTTTGAGTCCGCAAGTCTATGTTCACATGTCATCTTGATTAGTCTAAGTAGAATATTTCGTGCATACGCAGGATTCTCTTAGATAATGACCTAACTTGGACAAGCACAATGCACGTAGCTCTTCATTGATGAGGTGGTGAGGAGGTAGAATCCTTTAGCTTGGAGTAGCACACGGGTGGAAACATCCGTCCTCCTCTAGGGAGGGTAGTGCATCTCAACCTAGTCTAGTGGTGTTGACATCTAAGGACGGGATGCTGTGGGTTGCAATAATGCTTCAAAAGAGGGATAGTCTACTGGCTCAAGAGGAAAAACTCCTGATGTACATGCTGCACATTGTATATAGTGAAAAAAAAAAAAAAAAAAAAAAAAAAATTGCAAGAAAACTCCAAAAAAATCAGACAGGTCCAAGTCAAAGAAAAAAAATTTTTACCTGTCGGAGTACGAAGAAATGCAGCTGGATGACTTGGCTACACTGGTCAGGCATCCCGGGATAGGTGGCTACACTGGCCACCGTCCATTCTTTTCTCTACCCCCTCCTCTTGAGTTGGTCGCACTTGAACTTAGAAGGGAATACCCCGCTCCTCGAGGAAAGAGTTACTGGACCGGGTTATTGAGTTACCTTGTTAGAGGAGGCTGGTTCCGAGTCATTTCTGATGTGGAGAGCTATATCTCACTTACACAGTACAAGTAAGAATCATAGTCATCAGAAATTTGCGTTTGAGGATTTGTTCTGACCTGGCTATTGAGGCGTCTTGAATAGAAGACTTGTGGAACTTGAAGTCTGTTAGCTCTTAAGTTCAGGTCCAAATAAGGTTCCGCCACACAATTAATCCAAAGGTCGAGTCAGGCTCCATTTTTAACTTTTGTTCATGACCTTGGTATGGAACCCAAAATCATTTCACTCTCGCATTTCATTTAGTTGCTCGGGGACGAGCAAGGTTTAAGTATAGGGGGGTTGATGAATCTGTGATTCATCACATCAAAAGTCAAAAATAGAGCCTTGTTCCCGAGAAAATAGAGGCATATTTCCCTTTATCTTGCATAAATAGCATTCATGCATGCATCCATAATTCATGCATTTTAGGAGCTCATCTGCATTTAAATAAGAAGCCAAAAATCACCTGTAAAAGACCTCTTCATCAAATAACTCCTTCTCTATAATATATGTATATACTCCTTAAGAATATAGGGAAGAAAGCCACAAATCACCCTTGTAAAAGAGCCTAAATACCCTGAGCACCCTTGTACATTAAAACACACATAAAGCCCGCATACAAACTCCTACTTAGGTCTACTCACTCTTAGAATACTACATATCAAAAGACCTTCAAAATGAGACTAATTTCATTGAAATTGGAGCTTGTATGAGGAACTTGGGTTTTTGGGTCATTTTGTATACTACATATGTATATTTATGTAACTTTGTATTTATGTATCATATTTGACCTCATCTCCGTCTTTGGTCAACATGAAACTTGTAGATCTCATCAAGATCTACAACTTTCATGTTTTGAGTTTTTCCAAATTCGGCCTCCTCCTCTTTCTACACGTGTCTTTCCCTTCGACCACTCACAGCAGGCCACGTGGCGCCCTCTGATTGCGCCACGCGGCCCGCTGCCCTTTGTCTGCGCCGCCCGCGCCCTCCACCGTTGGATCGCACCTCAGATCCAACGGCCCAGGCCTGACCACGTCCGCTCTCTTCTACAGCCATCAGATCCACCCCGCATTCCATCTGGACCGTTCCTTAGCGCCGCATCCTCAACGAGCCACGTGGCGACCTCTAGGCCGCCCGATCGCGCCCCCGATCCCTTCATCACAACCGCTCGTCTTCCAGCGGATCGTGACCCTCAGATCAATCACCTAGACCCGATCCTAGCCGCCCGCTCGCACTTCGCCCGCGTCACGCCACGTGTCACCCTCATAGCCCTTCATCTGGGCACTCCAGATCTAATCTCACCCGCCCGCTTCGCGCCTCCATCTGGCCGTTGGATCACAAGATCCAACGGCCAGGACTTCGTCCCCTACCTCGGGCAGCCCCTCTCTCCCACGATCTCCGCCTTGCGGGAGGGGCCGCCCCTTTCTATTCTCGGCCGCACTCCAGCCCCCCTCGCCGGCCACTGACTCTCCCACGATCTTCCCCACTCTTCCCTCTCCCTCGCCAACACCCTCGAACATCACCATCTCCGCCACACTCGCTCCACCACCTCCATGAAACTCGCCACTCACCCAGCTCTGCCGCCACCTTCGACCTATAAATACACCCTCTCCGACCACATTCAAGCCCATCCGCCACTCCAGGAAAGAACCCCGAGCTCCAAGCTTCCTCTTGGTGACAGCAAGCGGCCGAATTGTTGAGCGACGAAGGACCTTCTTCTCCGGCGAGATCCACGGTGCACCGCCGTGCCGCAGCCGCCCTCCGCGTAGCTGCACGAGCTCGAGGCTTACCGACCTCTGGAGCGACGACCCCTGGAGCTCAAAACCGAGCCCCAAACCCCAGGTAACCTCCTTCATCCCCTCTCCGATCATCCTCTTCTTTTCTTCCGATCTTCTCCGATTTTATTCGCCTTCCACGGACATCTCCACACCTCCTCGACATCCCGACGAGCTCCGCGACGGTGCTAGCATCCTCGCGGGCTTCTCCACTTCGCCATTCACCGCACTTCGACCATCGTCGACTAGCAGCTCCGCCGCTTGTCCGGAGCCACCTCGCCCGATCACCTCAAGCACCCGCAGGCCTCAACGACCACGCCATCCTCTCCACGATCGTATCAGCACGCTTCGGCTATCCACATAACCCTTGCAGGTACCCGATCATCATTGGCCGGAGCTTCATCGGATCCTTCTTCGAGCTTCATCGACCAGGTGCTCCAGCCCTCCTCCAGCCAATCCGAGACCACCGGAGGCTTCGCCGTCCTCATCCGCTGCTTCCGAGCTAGCTGGGAGCTGACAGAGCTCACTGACGGAGCTCAGCGAGGCAGGCGGAGGTCAGCCCCCTTCACCGGAGCACAGGCCCCTCCTCCGCAGGCGGCGGAGGAGCGTTGAAGGAGAAACAGCAGCCACCGTTCGATCTTCTGATCGAACGGCCCTCGTCCCGCCACGCGTCTCTTCACCGCCTTCGTCCTCGACCGTCGATCGCACCAAGGATCGGACGCTCCACCCGCTGCCACGCGTCTTCACCTACCACCCTTGGATCCATCCAGATCCAAGGGCCCTCAGGCCGCCACGTCGCCCGATCCGAGCCTCGGCACCCAAGCCTAGGCTCGGGTCCCCCGAAGCAGATCCGAGGCTAACCCGAGCCTCCAGAAGCTCCGACGCCTCCGAGCCTAGGCCGCCCCACGTGAGGAGCACGTGCGGCCTGGGTAAATTGCACCGACACCCCTGGAGGTTTCCAAAATTGCAGAAAGGTCCCTGTGAAGCAGACATCACGTGAGGCGCACGTGATTCGTGGAGAATTTGCATTCAAGTCCTGCATAGTCTTGGTAATTGCACTTTAGTCCCTGTCAGCATGTTTATTTCTTGAACATTTATTTTTCAGTATTGCATTTAGACCCCTATGTTTGCACGTGTCCATAGCATGCATTTTTGATTATTTTTGAATTTTAAAAGTTGCATATTGTTGAGAACTTTGTCCTCTACCTGTTAGCACACGTGTTGTATTTTTGTTGGTTTTCTTGATTTATTAATGAATTAATTGGTTGATTTGAGTCATATTTTGCCCAGAGATGCCATTTGATTTTTAGTAAATTATCTGTGCCTTCAAAAATCACCAAAAAAATCACAGTAGCTTAAGGACATTGTTTTTAACATCCCATAAAAATTTCACATCATTTGCACGCATAACGAGGCCTGAATAAATAGTTTAGTGATTTCCTTTGATTAATTTTAATTAATTCATTTCACAACATTTTTTTAGTTCTGTCAATTTTCCTAGGTTCCTGATCATTAGACCTTCCTAGGATAATTTTTAGTTCCGAGAAATATTGTGTTTTGATATTTATTAAAAATTAAACATTGAAAATCACACTGTTTGTTTAGTTAATTCATAGAATATTCATTTTGAGTCAAAAAATTCCAAAAAAATTAGTGTAGGTCATTTTCATCATAAGCAACCTTCTGGCCAATTTTCATAATTTTTGGACTGAATTTGATATATCAATTAAATCTAACTTGAAATTGGCTAAGGATTGTCTGCATTGTCTACATAGTAATTAAAAAGACCAAAAAAAAAAAAAAAAAATCGTTCCCCGAATCTCGAGCACTTGTGAATTGATGTAATCAACCTAAGGAGACAGATGCCTCCCTGAGATCGACCTTGGACTTCACCAAGTAAAAAAAACTACATCACTTAACATTAATAGCTAAGTGATTTTTGATTAATCCCTCGTATCCGACTGCAACGAATATCATTAATTGATTTGGACATTAATTTGACCGGATTAACTAAGGGTGCGGGAGGCTTATCAAAGGCCCCTCTCAAAACCTCCCCCATCTCGGCGCTGCTGCAGCAGATCCCCTACACCTGGAACAAAATCCGATTCCTTTTATCTTACCTTTTTTTACTTCTGATTAATTCCAGCCACTGGATTAGGCAATGGTTAGATTAACTCATTCATGTAGTTGAGTTAAAGAACTAAATTAACGGAAGGTTACGAGTGTAAAACGGAGTATTTATTTCAGGGTCTGGGTGTAATTCAGTATTACCGAAGGTTTTGGGGTAATTACTATATTAATCAGGGTTATGGGTGTAAATATCCCTATTTATTATTGGTCTAATTAATCGATCTATAGGTACATGCAAAGTTATTAATGTGTGTGGACCTACTTATTTACGTCACAGTCAAGCAAAAATCCTAAGGCTAGGGGCTGAAAATAGTGAGAATCAGAAAGGCAGGAAATAAACGGTAAAGAAAACGTGAAAACCACGAAAACCGCGAAAATGCCGAGGGTCCCCCGAGCACACAGGTGTTCGGCGAAAAGACCCCGAGAGTCTCAAAAGTCTGGCTGAACGTCCTGTTTTATTACAACAATAGTTCAAATAAGCTGAAAAGAAAACCTAATCTACTCTAATCCTCCCGCACTCTGTTGTCTCCTCACGCTCTCCTGCGGCTCCGTGCAGAAGGGAACCGCCTCCGATTGCCGCGGTTGCGTCGGCTCCTCGAAAATCGCCGCCTAGGTCCTCAGGCCCTCGCAAGCAAACAGGCAGAGTGTATCAGACAAGGTTATTTGGCAAATTATGCAAATGAATGATATATATACAAAATATGCACAAAAGCCGCGAAAAAGAAAACTGCGGGAAAAATCAAAAAGCGACTACTAAGTCGTGCTCCCCGGCAACGGCGTCATTCTGATGACCGAAAAATTCCTCAAATCAATCCGGGATAAAAATATATAATCACTCTCGGGTCGTTGCGATCCGGATCGAGAGAAATAATTCAGTTAATCAAGAAATATATAAGGAACAGACCATCAAATAGAGATAGAAAATCAATGAAAATCAAATAGTGGCCCTGGCTATGAGATTAGCCTGGTGTAGCACCCAGAGTCAGACTCAGGGAGCATGAGATGGCCTTGCGACCTACGAACTAGTCAACAATAAATAGAAAGCAAGAAATAATTTTTTTGGTGGTTTTTAATATTTTTATAATTTTTTTGGATTTTTATATATGAAGGAAAATAATAAAACAATAAAACAAGCAACTTTGACCAATTATTTAAACATCCAAAATTGGTCCAAAAATTCCAACAAAAATATTTTTATGATTTTTATATTTTTTACTATTTTTGTTGAATTTTTGACAATTTTATGATTTTTATGGGGTTTTCTAGAAATTAAAGAAGGCAAAAATAAGAGGAAATTGTCCAATCAAGCTTCAAAGACCACTTAAAAATATCAAATGGTCTTTTCAAGGCATGGAGGTATTTTTCGGGGAAAATAGAAACAATAAACAAAATTCAGGAGAAGAGTTTATTAATTTTTGGATTTTCTTTAATTTTTTAGAATTTTTATAAGTTTTTCAAGGTTTTTCAATTTTTAAGCTTTTTATAAATCTAAAAATGACCAAAAATGCATAGAAATTCAAACACACAAAAATTAACAACTCCTAATTTTTTTAGAATTTTTGAAAGGGTTTTAATATTTTTTGGGGATTTTATAATCTGAACAGACAGAAAAAAAATGTTTTGAATTTTTAAAAATAATAAAATGCCTCAAAAATGCACCAAAATTTTAGTGAAAATTTTACACAGTGGCAGAAACCAGTATCCAATTTTTACAAAATTTGGACTTAATTTGATATTTTATTAAAATCAAACAACAAGGCATAGTGTACAGGGACCTAAATGCAAGAAAACGTGTTTCCGATGGTTGAAATGTAACAAATACAAGAACCTTGGGGTCCCTCGTGCAAAATTTCCAAGTTCTCGCATGCAAAGCACGTGTACTGGGCACGGAGGGACCTATATGCAATAAAAAATACTTCCAAGGACTTATTAGCAACAGGTGCTAAAAGTCCAAGGATGTAATTGCAAAATGTCCAAGAAATGCAGCACATGTCCAATAAAAGCACGCACAGGGGTATGGATTAAATAATGAAAATTAAATTTCATTCCATAACTCCTTAAAACTTTAGCCCATCCAATGCAAATATCCCAGAAAATCACGTGTCGATGCATGTGTTCCACGTAGACAGGGGTATAAATGCAAATAAATGAAGCACGAGGTCCTTAGTGCAATTTTTACAAAGTAAAGACAACTAACTAAATTATTACGGGACTAATTAATAAAAGCAAAACAGGAGGGGGCATAAATGTAAATTACCCCTTATTATGATCCGAGGGCTGGAGGCGCTCCATGTGGCTGATCGGACGGTAGTCGTGCGCTGCGCCTCGTCGAAGAAACCCTGGCTCTCATCCAACGGATGGAGGCTTGCCACGTATATGATCGGACGGTGGAGGTACGCTGCAGCTAACCCTCGTTGGCTCGGACGATCCAGATCGAGCCTCCAAATGATCTGACGGTGACGGCTGCTCCTCAAATGAACGGATCGGATCCAAACTGGAAGAGGGAGCTCGATCTGACAGCAATGGAGGGTGCTCCAAGAACAGGTGGGCGGCGAAGTTCGCCGGCCCAGTACTCGCGCTGGGCTCCTCCTCTGCTGCTGCTAAGGTGCGGAATAGCTCCGCCTTAACATTCTGCAGCTGATGCGCCTCTACGATGAGGTCGGGGAGCTCCGAGGAGCTCCGACGACGACGGCGGGGCTAAGCTCTTGGGCTCAGGCTGTGGACCTCCAGAAGACTCCTGGGTCGAGGGCAAACTGCCTCGACCCGGTTAGAGGTGAAATGGGTGGCGGGATGAGGCGCTGCGATGACCTCCGGCGAGGCGACGGTGAAGGAGGTCGAGCCTTGCCTCCGTGGAGCCAAGGTGGGCGAGTGGGCGAAGAAGATGGAGAGGGGTCTCATGAGTGTGACGGTCGGGTCGATCGACGAAAGAGATGGTCAGAGTGGCCGGAATCGATGAACTACGGCGGCGGAGTGATTTGGGGCTAATCTGAAATTAAAGAAATACGGGAAGAATTAAGGTCACCTGATGAAGGGGGTCGACTGGGGATGAGCTCCTGGAGCTCTGGTCATTGCCTCGAGGGTCGTCGATGGCCCAAGGCTCAGGCACAGCTCTGGGCGGCGCACGGCGGCGAAACGCTGCCGGATCAGTGACGCGGGGTCCCTCCTCCTCTCTGCAACACGCCGGGCGCTAGCTGTCACTCTAGGCAATTGGGTGGAGGTCCTGGGTGGAAGGGGCGATGCCAAATATGGCGTAAAATGTGCGGCTGAGCTAAAGCTTTATACACCTGCAGGTCCGAGAAGAGATGATCGGGCAGGGTTCCGTGAAGCGCGGATCCCCATGCGGATGTGTCGGCGAGGATCTCGGATGCAAGAGGAAGAAATGGGACCCGGGGTTTAGTGATTTGGCGATCAGGTCGAGTGGGAAGAAATTGGAGAAATCGGGTCAGGCGCAACGAACCCGGCTCTGGTGGTCCTGGGGGGAAGTTGTCCGGGTGTCAACATCCCCCGTGAACCAATCAGAGCCCGACAAATATTAATTATTTGATTATTCATTTTAAAATAGTAAATGGCCGAATTTCAAAAAAGTTAAAACATGAATAATGTTTCTTTATTTTTCAATTATTTTTTAGTGATTTTTATTTATTTTTTTAAAATATAATTTAGGTATTTACAAAATATAATTATTATATACATGTATATACATATGTGTTTTTTATTTTTGATTTTAGTTATTTATTTTTATACAAATTATTCCAATTTTATATTTTATTTATTTATAGGA
The DNA here is from genome assembly GCA_037367405.1 of Ottelia alismoides. Taxonomy (NCBI): domain Eukaryota; kingdom Viridiplantae; phylum Streptophyta; class Magnoliopsida; order Alismatales; family Hydrocharitaceae; genus Ottelia; species Ottelia alismoides. The sequence continues at coordinate 977,820 of JAZKJV010009974.1, forward strand.
TAAAATTGGAATAATATGGTATTTTTGTTTTATTTTTATCAATTATTTACAAGGGTTAAATAAATACTTTTATTTATATACATATATGGTATATATACAATGTGATTTTGATTTTGATTTTGATTTTGATTTCTTTTTATTTTTATTTTATTTTTATGGTTTTTATTTTATTTATATACATTATAGAATATGGAATGATAAAATATGTTTATTGAATTTTTACTTATTTATTTATAATGAGAAATAAATAGAGATGTGGTTTTATGTACATGGTGTATATACAATGATGAAGGGGTTTTTAGTTTCTTTCTAATTTTCTCATTTTTGTTTTAATTTTATATTTACAAATATATACATATTTACACAAATGCCTTTTTATTTTATTTAGAGGATAATATTATTTTTTTATTTTTTTATTTATTTACATGTATATGTATAAACCCATGAGTTGCCATATCTCCCTCTACTTGGTTCTTTTTGCGGTCAGGCCAATGCTGAGCCCTCCCTTGGGATTAGGCCACTCAATATTTATTCTAAATATCTCCCTCTTTTTCTTTTATTTCTTTATTCTTTTATTTATGCACAAAAACATGCTGAAAATGCATCTTTAAACAATGCATGCTATTTGACAATTATTGGAATTTACAGGAATATACATGTGTTTTGCATGGGTTTTGTAGCTAAAATAAAAGAATAAAGAGTGTTGAATGGGTATTCATCAAGGTCCTCTGCAATCACTAGAGATCCCCGAATGGAAATGGGAGCATATCACTATGGATTTTATTTGTGTGTTGCCAAAAACATATAAGGGGCGCTTTGACACTATTTGGGTGATTGTTGACCGTTTAACAAAGTCGGCACATTTCTTACCCATTAGATTGGATCAATCTACAAAGAGCCTTGCTGAATTATATGTGAATGAGATAGTGAAATTGCGTGGTGTTCCGGTATCGATCGTGTCAGACAGAGATACGAGATATACCTCCCGATTATGGAAGAGCGTGCAGAATGCTTTGGGTACAAGTTTGAAGTTCAGCACATCATTCCATCCTCAGACTGATGGACAATCTGAAAGAACAATCCAGACATTAGAAGACATGTTGAGAGCTTGTGCCCTCGACTTTGCTGGAAATTGGGATAGACATTTGCCTTTGGTTGAATTTGCTTATAATAATAGCTATCATGTAAGCATTAAGATGGCTCCTTTTGTGCATTATACGGCCTTGTAGATCCCCTTTGTGTTGGAGCGATGTTGGGGAAAAATACATATTGTGACCTGAATTAGTCCAAGTTTGTATGAAGGGTGCGGAGGTAATTCGGAAGAGTCTTTTAGCCGCTCATTGTAGACAAAAGTCTTATGCTGATTGTCGAAGGCGGGAATTGAATTTTGAGGTAGGTGACCATGTATTCTTAAGGATTTCTCCTACCAAGGGAGTAGTGTGATTTGGCAAAAAGGAAAAATTGAGTCCTAGATATGTGGGATCTTTTGAGATAATAAAGAAAGTGTGTGAAGTAGCATATCAAGTTGCTCTTCCGCCTCATTATTCCAAGTTACATGATGTTTTTCATGTATCAATGTTAAGGAAGTACAATCCTGATCCATCGCGCATGATTGAGCATGAAGTTCCGGACATCCAGCCAAATCTAACATATGAAGAAAGGCCAGTTCGTATCGTAGACCGTAAGGAGCACCAGTTGCAACGTCGCATAGTTCCGATGGTCAAAGTACTCTGACAACACCATCAGAGAGAAGAAGCGACTTGGGAGTTAGAGGACGAAATGCGTCAACACTATCCCCATCTCTTTGGTAAGTGAATTTTTTTTCAGTATAAATTTCGAGGACGAAATTTCTTTAAGGAGGGTAGATTGTAACGGATTGGTTTTAAAAAAATAAACTAATATAAAAAATGTAACAAATTCCGATGATAATGAAGATATTATTATTATTATTATTATTAAGGAAGAGATAATAAATTTAGACTATTATCCATTAATTATACAATAATTATCTCTTACTTAGTCACCAGTATTATCCATTAATTAAATTCAAATCATTATTGCTAATTATCTCTTTGATTGAGCCTATAAAAAGTCCATATGAGACTCTCCACATCTTGCATATAACTTGAAAGATAAGTAGATATTGTTACTATTAGTCACCTATTAGTTTCACGATCTCGTATATGAGCGGTTACATGTGTTCTTAAATGTAAGTAGATATTGTTAAAATATTGTTTAGGAAAAAGGAGGAAAGAAGTGATTCGTTCCATTTTACATCAACTAATTTAGTATGTATTTAATTAATTGAGAAGTCTAACATATTATTTAATTAACATGAATGATAAAGACCTATTATCAAAGAAAATAACTTTTTCTTGCTCTACTTGATGAGAATATGCTCCACGTATGACGGGTTAGCGAAATAAGTTGAATTGAATTTTAATAGTTTGGTAGAATAGTATAATCCATAACGTTGATGTGGTGGATCACTTTCATTTTCTATAGATGTCTTATTATTTATGATGGTTATTAATTAAAGTTAATAATCAATTGAAAATTTACATTAAGACTTCGGCACCGACTGGAACTAAGGGGTCGTAAGGGTCTAAAAGGCCAACGCCTTCCGGGGCGTGAGGCGAAAGATAAGTCCTCTACAGTTGTAGCTACACTATCATGTTATGTTTTATTATGAACCGCTTGTGCCGGCGGTAAGCCATCAAAGCCATCAAAGCCGCCTAAGAAGTAACAATCAAGACCAATCTAAACATAAAAAATGTTATGGACATATGTGCAATATAAGTTAAGATTATGTGCATATATGCAATTATGTTACTATTATGGACTTATGTGTAAGTTCTGTTAAAGTTAAGTGCACGTATGAAAATTATGTTAATGCTATGGACATATATGCAATTTATGTCAACGATATGTGCATATTTGCCATTTATGATAATTTTTAAGGGTACATGTGCAATTCTGTTATGGTAAAGTGCATATGTGTAATTTATATGAATATTATGGACATGCATGCAAATATGATAAAACTTATGGGTATATGTGCAAATATGTTATGACATTCATGGTTATGAAAGAAATTTAGTTATATGTATTAAATAAGTTGATAATGACTTTCGGGACTTGTTTCTACGTTAGCCGGCTTGACCCTAACTCGGCACATACTGAGCGTTATGCTCATATATGTTTTTTTAAAAATTTTTCAGGGGACCGTGAGGATTAGATCATTAACGGTTTAAGGGAGACGACACAGTCTTCAAGAAGTAGGTTCGGTATGGAACTACTGCAGGTTTGCTTTGGAAGGACGTCTTTTATGTCCACCGGAATAAGGAAATCGTGGATAGGATTTCATCTATTTTATTAACTTTTTTTAATTAAGGAACTCTTGGAATTGTGACCTTATTATGATTATGGAAAAGTTTTTAGTAGGTTCTTTACTGCTCTTTTATGCTATGATTGATGCTATGAGTAACGATCCCAAGATGTCCACCGAGTTTCTCGCTTCCGCAATATTGTCGGACGATCGGGTTCGTTACAAGCCAACAAAGGTAGAACTTCTCAAACTCTGCCCCATAGCGGAGACTCAAACCGCGCTCTCCCTGCCTCCAAGGATCCCCGAACACTGTAGAGTTCTCGTAACAATCTGGCCACCAAACTCTCCGAGTCGCTCCAAATCTGAATGACCCATTGTGTCAGCAAGGCCTTGTTCATATACTCCACATCCCAAATCCCCAATTCCCCCTCATTTCTCGGTTGTGTCAGCTCCTCCCACCCGACTAAATGCATTCCCTATCTCTATTACTTGCCATCCGCCTAGAAAAATCTCTTCATCAAGCCTTCAATCTTCTTGCATACTCCAACTGGCATCAATCTAGTGGAGAAAAAGAAAATAGGGATAGCCGACAACACATGCTTTAGAAGGATCAGCTTACCCCCTTTGGAAAGGGTAACTATCTTCCACACAGCCAATCTCTATTCCATTCTTTGCAGCACCATGTCCCAATATTTACCTTTTTTATTTGTTTATTTTATTTAATAAAATGTTATTTTTGTATTTTTATTTGATAAAATAAAATATATATACGAGAAATAGAAATTTTTTTGAATTGTTGTATATTTGGAAATTTTGAAATCTATGTTAAAATATAATGTTAACTTGAATTGTTGTATTTTTTAAATGTAATGTGTGTTAAATAGAAAATGAAAATGTTTTTAATAGACCAAATATACCAATAAAATGAAGTGAATTTTATATTTTTATTTTTTATAAGAAAATAGGATATACGAGAAACTTAATAAAACGTCGACCAAATAAAAATATGTATATGTTTATCATATATAAATTGTATAATATATGTATACAGTCGTGTAATTGGTTCAATCAATCTTTCACAAATAAACATGTCTCGAGCTTAAAGTATGTTTAGAATTTAGAAAATTTAATTTCATGAATTTTAAAGGTGTGTCAATCCATTTGGAGTTCATATGCTCTAGATAAAAAATCCAGATTGCCAATATATAAGAAATGTGGGTTTAATTTCATAGTTTAACTGTCATATATATATATATATATATATATATATTTATATTTATATTTATATTTATATTTATATTTATATTTATATTTATTTTTATAGTTTTCTATTCATATAAAACTAAATTATTTTTATATTTTTCTATGTATTTTATTGAATCGGTGATAAAGAATTAAATAAATTGGACTTGTAAATAAAAATATAAAAATCTAAGAAGTTTGTGCATATCATGTACACATGTAGTTTGTTTTTCTACGTCTCTTATGCATACTTATTTTTCCTACTCGTTATTTAGTCGATTGAGGGATATGGCCTTGGTCATTTGGACAGTTTGCATTCATGAGTACTCATGCCTCATGTCATCTTCCATATTTCATTTTGTTTTTTCTTTGCATACTTATTTTTCCTACTCCTTATTTAGTCGATCGAGGGATATGGCCTTGGTCATTGTGGACAATTTGCATTCATGAGTACTCATGCCTCATGTCATCTTCCTTATTTCATTTTGTCTTTTTTCTTTTGCATATTTTGAGGGATTTTAGGGTGCTAAAAAGTGCAACTTCTAGCATTAATATGGTTTATAAATATGGTGAATTAATGCATGCATGGATGTATTTGTTAAGGAAATTTGCTCAACTTTCATTTTTAGGTGGACGAAACATGGGCTCATCAAAGAATTCCGATTTTCATGAAGTACGGCGAGGATGCAATCCGGTGTCTCAATCAAACTTTGGGAACCATTTCCCACATATCGGACCTTCAAGTAAATAAAAATTATTTATCCGTAATCTAAACTTCCCGGGTAAAAACATCTCGAGCTTGCACCTTGATAGGTTGGAATCTGGCTGACTTCCTGATAAAACTCTCGCCTGCACGGATAAAACGTGAGTCTTACAACTTATCATTCTTTTCTGATTATCTTTGGGAGCCTAGATATTAAAACTTATACCGAACTACTCTATGATGTCTTTAATTTCTCTTTAGAACACTAAAACTTATTTCCAAACATGTTTTTCTCATGTAGGTACAAATAACGGGGGTTTTCTCCATGTCGCAGCTAGCTCGGATTACCAACTAAAACCCCATGGGCATCCACGCACCCTTTGCATGCCAATATGCCAAAGCAAAATCACGGGCTGGCTGATATCTGTGGTTTGCTGCAGGGAGTTTTTTGAAAGGAGAACCCGGTGCTGCAGATTTTAGGATTTTTTTTATATGTATTAGTTTGTTTGTTTCATGTATTTTGGGTATATTCCAGAGGCATTCCGGATGGTAACTATCAAGTCTTTGTTGTATCCAAACATTACCCTGCCCTCAGGCTTTTTAATTAGATGCTGATCGTGATTGTTTTTTTTTAAAAAAAAGTTACTGTCTGAAGATGACTGCAGTAGACCAGAATCCAAATTTCACCTCTTAAAAAATAAACATCGATCTAGTGTTTGGAAACCTGTAAAGGATAATAGGCCACACATTGCCTATCGTTATCTTACTAAATATAACAGACGATGAAAATATATATTTATATATAACTAGGTTGAAGAAAATCAACCTCGATTCTTGATCCAAAAGGGGAAGGAAATTCTTATTATATTGTTAAATAAAACCAGTCATTTTGGAAATTTGAATCATTTCTACTGTAGTTCTTCGAGATTTTCCACGTAAGGAGTAGATCTTTCCAAGAAGAATCAGGCATAAGCTGGAATGTACTAACTGTCTAAACTTACTTGCAAAAAAACCGAAGGAAAACGGTAAAAAGAATACTTATAAATTGTTTTTTAAATGTTTCTAAGGTTCTTCCCGAGGAATGGCATACAGCTGGTTAGTAATGTTTGATATTTTTGTAATGAAATGTTTTTAATAATACTGCCATTGCAGGATAGAAGCAAGTATCTGTACCATGGAAGGGTCTAGGTATTCGTATGCAAGCATATAATATTATTGCTGTAACGCTGGCACCTTCCGTCGAAGAAAGAATACCACAGAATTAAAAAAAACAAGTTCAATTAATTATAATTTACCTGTAGTGCCGAATTTTCCAGATATCCTTCGATATATTCGTGCAGTACATATATGCAGATCACTAACGTCCCATGCAACTATATCCCATTGAGGCAATTAAGTACCGAATAGCAGATAAATTTCCTCCTTAATTACCATCTCAGCATAGTCCTTTCCGATCTTCGAATCATGGGATCTGCTGGTGATCGCCTGTCAAGATCATTCTACGAGGTGCTCGGTGTCAGCACGCTTGCGTCTCAAGCCGACATACGAAAAGCCTACAGGAAGCTCGCCATGGTTAGCATAAACAAAATTTAAATAAAAACTCTAGTAAAAAGTTTCCAACTATTCGCGTCACGCCCAGCAACGGCATTATATCTTGCGGTTGTTCACGATGCAGAAATGGCATCCGGATAGATGGTCCAAGAAGAAACGTATGGAAGAGGAGGCCAAAAGGAGATTCCAAGATATCCTGAAGGCATACCAAGGTAAGAGATTCTGCAGATTTATTTGTTTAAATTCTAACGTTGATGTAGAGTAAATCAATTAGTTATAATCGATTCATGCATCGCAGTGTTATCGGATCGTGGGAAGAGAGCGCTGTACGACATGGGATTTTACGACGAACACAATGTCGATGAGGATGATGAGGAAGAGGTGGAGGGTTTTGATGGATTCATGGAGGAGATGTTGGGGCTTATGTCAGACGTGAGAAGAGAAGGGAAGACCTACAGCTTAACCGAGCTGTGTGGAATGCTGCAAGACATGGCCGGATCTTTCACTTAAATGATCGGTTAACCTTGCCCTCCGCAAGTATATAGCCATCACCAGAGTTGTAGTACTGCATAGGACTGTTGTAAAGTTATGGATCGCTCGATCTTGATCGAAAGTTCCTACGAATTCCCATGGAAAGAGCTTGCAAAAACACTGAATTTGAACCACTCAATCAAGTTCGAACGGCTCGAGTGGTCCATGGTTTTACCAGCAGTCGTCTATTGTACAGCAGAAGATCTGCCCGCCCCATCACCATGCAAATAACTCCCAATCTTCGCTGGCAACCGCATTATGGGTATGATATTCCGACACTTTTCTATGTATTGCTGTCCAAATAAAATCTTCTGTACATATTTCTGTCCAAATAAAGGCAAGTTCGGCGTACAAGTGTTTCTAGATTGGTAGACTTGAAAGGCAGCATGTGAGTTGAAATATGAACAGAAATAACGAGCGGAAGAGTAAATTGTTAACTAGCTGAAGAGAGCAAATAGAGCATAAATAAATATGTTACGTATCAATGATCACACGATCATGCTAAAAATATGGGGATATGCAAATCAAAGTTCCTGTAACATTTAGATAGTTGCCATGCAATGATGCAATTGGGTTTTATCATCTTTATAAGGACGAGGATGAAATTTTCGACCGTTGCAAAATAGGAGATAAAAAAAAGTAGGAATTTTTATTCTTACGTGCCTGTAATATTTTATAGGGGAAAAGGAGTCTACACCCAAGGGTGTAGGTAACTACCGACACTTGACTCTTTTTTCAATATTTTTTGATATTTTTGAAATGAAACTTCTGGGGAATTTGATCATGCTATATTACCATGATGTAATTCCAAAATCAACTTAATTCGGGACTTCTACCATCTCCATCAAGACTATTAAATTTTAACAGTCTCAGAATTACTGAAATTGACCTTTCTAGATGAATGTGTTCGGAATGGTTGTTTTGCATGAAACTTGAAACGCAATTCCACTCAATATATTAAGCAAATCTCCAAAAGGTTTCTTTCCAAAAAAAACTCAAGAATTATGAAAAAGAAATTCGGATGTAGGTAGTTACCTACACCCTCGTGTCTAGACTCTCGAGCTCCCTATTTTATATACTGATCTCTTTTTAATTTATATTTTTATCCCAAGTCTTCTGCGATAATATATTAAGTGCACCTTGCCCGATAACTTCCATCCACTTGTCCATTTACTTTGACCGTTTCGAGTAGAAGTTATCGAATTTAACAAAATGATCCTCCACATGGAAATCGATGTTCCATAAACTCCTCACCCTCCCGCACATCCTCAATTTATCTTCTACTCGTTATTCGAGTTCTTCGTCTTCCTTGTACCCTCCACGAACTCATTTGCCCCTCGATCACACCTTCTAATTGGAGATAACCCAAATGCATCCTCGATCACAACTTCTGGTATCTGATCACAACTTCCCTATTTGCCTCCTCTGTTCTATTAGATGAATTTCTAGGACCTAATAGGAGATTAGCTCGAATGCATCCACTATCTCAACTTCTGGGATTTGATCCAAGAAGATGACATGGAGTCAAACCGTGTATCTCCTAATCGGTGTATCAGCTGATCTTCTTTGCAAATGACCTAACCATCTTAAGTGGTTTTCCGGCATCTTATCCTCGATCGGAGCTACACCAACTTTCTTTTTTATTGCATCATTCCGAATCTGATCTTTACGTCTATGTCCACACATCCACCTTAGCATTTTCATTTCTGCTATAGTCATTCTCTGCACATATCTATGGTTCACAGGCCAAATTCAGATCCATAAAGTATAGCAGGTCTCACGACTTCTTTGCAAAACTTCCTTTAGTTTTTAAATGAATCTTCTTATCACAGAAAACAGCAGAGGCTCCTCTCCACTTTAGTCAGCCTGCATTTACTCTATAAGTAACATTTCTGTCAATTTCCCCATTATGTTGCAAAAAAGATCTCATATATCTAAAAGAATCTCTCTTCCGAATGTTATCATCACCAATCTCCACATCGATTCATTCGCCATTGCTTCAATCAAAGGTGCACTCTATATATTCCGTCTTAGCTCTACTTATACGAAATCCTTTAGTCTTCAACTCATGTCTCCAGACCTCAAGCTTCTCAATTACTCCATCTTTAGTCTCGTCAATCAACACAATATCATCAGCAAATAACGTGCACCAACCTTGTCTCCATGTCCGTAGAAAATGATCTCACCGGACCGCTCAATGCGGCAACTGGCAAGCTGAGGAAATTGCGGTATCTGGGTCTGGATTCCAACCAGCTCTCGACGAGAATTCTTGGGGAGATCGGAAATCTAAGCTCGCTGACCCGCTAGAACCGCAGGAGAAATACATGTGTAGGCGAGATCTTCCCCACGGGATTGTTTGAATTGAAACAGCTAATTGAGATTCTCAAGTAGGGAGCAACGGATTGAGATGTGTGATTCCAGATGCCATCTCCAACCTCCAACTTACTCCTACTTTCTTTCCACCCTCGGGGACCTGGATTTCTCGATTACCAGCTCGACGGACAGGTACTCCCGCCATTGCGGCGGCGCTCACTTCCCTTGGTGGTCAACCTCGCAGACAACCATCTCGCTGGAGCAAGCGAGTGGATTCTCATTTATATTAGTGTAAATTGCACAAAAGGGCCTCAACTATCCGTGGACATCCCATTAGAGACCTTATGTTTCAAATGTAACGAAGGTTGGTCTGAACTTTCAAGTTTCGACTTTATAGTATTTTATCGTTGACATAATAGGACTGTTGGATTGTTGAAGCTTTCAAAGGCATGTATTTGAGACAAAATATAACTGTTTTCCTTCCTTGTTACATTGAAAAATTAAACCCCTAATTGAGAATTAATTAATAATTGGGGTCTTTTTTATAATTTACGCTTATAAATTCCAATGGTGTTGAACAAGAGTAGATTATAGAGAGAGAGGAAGGAGGGAAGAGAGATGCAAAGAAAGAGGAAAAATATATAAGTATCTCTGGATTGTTTGAAAGTTTTATATGATTAGATTAAGTCAAGACTAGTTTAGTTAGAGAAGTAAGATAGCGACTAAGTATACGCGTAAGACGTGGTCACGTCATAAAGATTAGGATTAAATATGAAATATTCATGAGCTAACATGTAATTAGCTTGTTGGTAAGGTGTATATATGTAAATATTCTAAAAAATACTGATGAGTTATTCGTTTTGTTAAAAAATCTAGCTAGGTACCAACCATCATGCCATTAATACACTATGGGAGGATAGGAAAGGTAGATGATAGTTGGAACATTGTTATTGAAATCGGACAGGTGGATCAAAATTGGTGAAATTTTGTTTTAATCACTGATCCAATCGATTATTTACAACTCACTTTAACCTAGATCAATCGAAATTAAATCACTCAACCATAACTAGTGATGAGTGTTGAACTCATGTCCTATGGTTGCCCTTTCAGAGTACTAACCAACTACTCCACTCCAACTTTTTGAAAGAGTTAGAAAACAAATATAATTGATATTTTTTGGACTGTTAAATTTAAATATTATTTATATTTATATGAATAACATTTAATGTTGCATATTCAATAAAATATTTTATGTATACTATATCCGCAGTCCGATCGAGTTGGGTTGGATTATGTGGTACTCGTGGCCCGCCCATTTAACGGGCGGGCCAATTGACAGGTCGGGCCGGAACAACATGTGCATCAAACATTTTGACCCATGGTCAAGGGACCGGTGAACATCCGACCCATTGACCAGGTCTATTTGTAACTCTGTCTATGAAGTTTAAGATTGTCCTATCTGTGTGAGGAGGTCCTCGTTTAAGGTGTGATCTAGTGCTCTTGTGGATAGAATGTATTAAATATATGAATCGGGATTTAGAATCCCAATTGAAACTCAACAATTGCGAATAAATAACCTGAGGGCAGCCGAATTCTTAAGGGATCTGATCAAGCTCTTCACTATGCCCTCACTACATGAGTATGCAGCAACGAATAATGGGAAGAATCGTTTCTTATCTTCCGAAGTCAAAAATAAAATCATAAATTAATAATATTAATTGTGAAGGTTGATTGAATTTGCTTAATGAAAATGAAAAATATTTTCTACTATATAGCTACCAGACGATAAAAATATTGGACCTGCCCGCCCCAAGACTCAAAATCTGTTGTAGTTTAGGGCCCAGGAGCCCCAAATAAAATGCAGGCTCCGTCCAAGTAAAATACATGCCCGAGTCCGATTGAGTTTTTTGGATTGGGTTTTGAGTTGGGTATGGTCTGGTCCACTGCTCCAACCTACTCGTCTTGCTTTTGGGATGTGTGTCAGCGTGTTCTCAAAGTTCGATCCTGAGTATGATCAGAGAAAGGGAGCATAAATCGTTTTAAGTAGTTATAAATTATTGGAAGGTTCCTTATTCTTGTTATAAGTATTTTCTTCGTAGAATTCGAATAAGATATTTTAAATATTAAATTAATTCATTTTATCTTCTTCATCCATGAATAAGCACTAAGATTCGCGTATCATGCTTATCCCAACCTATAGCAATCACATTATAGCTAATGGATAAAAAATATACAAAGCAAGCTCTTGCAATATAATAAAATAAAGAGATATTTACACTGTAATTTCGTAATTACAATCATTGCATAATCATGAAATACACCTAGTACCCTCACTAGTCTTAACTCTTACACCCATAACCCTCATGTTAACTTCCATCCAATTTCCAATTAACTATGACGATATCTGTCAAATATTTCACCTACCCTTTATATTATTAACAAATGAGTCCACTCCCACCTCCTCATCCCCGCCGACCACCTCCCCCTCCCGCATCCAACCCCCTCCCCCCCCAACACACACACACAACGGGCGACTACCTCCTCCTTCCCTTCCTCTCTTCTATCGACCACCTCCTCCTCCCCCAAAGATCCCACCTTTTCCCCTTCTTGCTCTGTTCAACCCCCCAAAATCCCACTTTTATACGATATGATCGCTACCCGCCTTGAGATCCCACCTGCAATGGCATCCTCCAAGCGACACCTCTTTCGCATACATCCCCTTCCCCCGTGAGGATGACGATGGCAGCATGATGAACCTGCAGAAGTGGATGATCTCGAACCACGAGTCTACGAAGGGCTCCCGCATGAGGAAGCAGAAGCACATGGATGACCTCGTTGGGCAAGTGGAGCACCTCAAGAAGGAGAACAGGCAGATCCTCCAAAGCTACAAGATCCGGTCAATAGGGTGGAAGAGGTGGTCAGCGTGAGTTGATGAGGGTTGTTGAGGATGGAGGAGGAAGGGGTGGTCGGCATGGCGGGAGGTGCGACTGGGCTGGAGGAGGAAGGGAAACGGGTGGGATATTTTCCTTTTTTATTCTTTTACTTTTGGTTAATCCTAGTCGTTAGATTGTTGATTGATTATATTATCTCGTTCATTTATTTTAGTTAATGAACTAAACTAACAGAAAGTTATAGGTGTAAAAGAGAGCATTTATTCAGGGTCCTGGGTGTAATTCATAATTATACGGGGTTATGATTATAATTACGAAGTTACTCAAGGTTATGGGTATAAATAACTCTAAAATAAATTTAAAGTATATCATGAATGTTAGTGATGTTTAAGATAGTGGATTTTTGTACCAGTAACTTTATATATTGTAGAAATTATACTATGAATCTTCCATAATTTCGAATTACACGCATAATACTGAGTAGTCGTTAACAATTACATTGCATAATCATGTATTTACTTCCATTCGCTCTCTTAACTTAGACAGAAAACGTTAAGTTTTGATAGTTTTCCCTCGATTCCTTTAAATTTGCTAAGCCCATGAAGGTCTCTTATATTTACCCTAATCTCATGCACACATGTTGCTGGCGAAACCTAGAATTGAAGAGGGAGTATGAGATGGCCGAGACAAGAGGCCATTGGCCTCTAACATGTGAATGCCATGTCATTTGACCTATGTCAATGCCACGTGGCAGTCACCTGCTGCTCTTGTGAGGAATTGATTATGATCCTCGTGTTCTTCCTGGGATACACCTAAAGTCTCGTTACTATGTGATACTGATGCTCATGTATTTCTCCAATTTCTTAGACCTTTCCTCAAGTGACAACCTGCAATGACAACATGTTCTAAAGAGACTGATGTTGTCTAACTTGTTCCTTTATGATCAAACTCATCAGTCTGATTCGAAGAAGCCTCCGCACAACTTTGATTAAAAAAAATACAGCACAACAACTACAGTTATACAATTCAACACAAGAGATCTAAACCTTTCGATGAGAGAACCTGAGAATAAACTCGGATGAACACCCCTTCCGACGCAATGAAATCACTTGCTATAAAATCATAGATGAGGGATTGGTATATGAATCTGGTCAGGGTAAATCTGGTATTACAAACTCAGAGAACAGAATTGAAGAGATGTCGATTGGCCTTGACCGATCGTTGCCTCGGTGACGGCCACCTCCCCGGTCCCTATCCTCCCCATTCCTCCTCCCCACAAAGCTCGTCCTCACCCTGACCCGCACCGCCGCCACGACCACTGCCTGCTTCCCTGTCTCCCTCCTCCATGGCCCTCCTCTCCTAACCCACATTGTTGTCATGACAATCACCACCTTACCGATCTCCGTTCTTTCCAGTCCTCTTCCCCCTATCCGCATCGTCGTCATGACAACCGCCACCTCCCGGTCGACTCCTCCGCAGGACAGCAGTCCTCCTCCTCCCCACGAACCACCCCCTCCTGCAAACAGCGATGTTCCAAATTTGAGCCTTGATGGCCGTGTCCTCAATGCGGACACATTGGGTGGCGAACTCTGCGTTGCTGGTGGACTTAGATTCGAGGGAGAACTCGTTGCGAGTGGGAAAGGCCATTAAATTGCCATAGGAATGGGAAAGGGAAAAAAGATCGGGAGTGTGCATCTGGGAAGAACCAGTGAGAGAGAAAGAGAGTGGGAGATCGGGAGGATAATAAATTTAACAGTAAAATCACAACCACTGGATCTATATGACGTTAGATCAACCTGAATGGGTGATTAGGTAAGTTACCAAAATAAGAGTAGGGGCATACGCGTAAACAAGAGTTTCTATCCAGGTTCTTTGTATAATTCAAATTTTAGTAAAGTTCATTGTGTGATTATGAAAGTATATAAGGTTATGGTTGTAAAAATACCTCTTAGTAACTACATTGATTGTATTTGGTTCCAATTTAATAGTCAAGAAGTCCCAATTAAACATGCTTGCCCAATAAGGGTAGCCAAATTTTAAAACTCCTTCCTTTTTTTTCTTTGTATAAAGGAGAAAATTTATTTAATATAAATATTATAATAGTTCCAAACCACATTTTGATAGAGATTCCGCTATGTGTAAAGAGAAAAGACTTCAGTTGATATAAATATTAAAAAGCTAAAACCACATGCATATATTAAATACATATATAAAATATACTGTAAATGTTGATTTGTTATAAAAGATATCGAGACGTTGCATATAAATTTCTAGCCCTGATGAACAAATTCGCGAGCATTAAGTCAGACTCTCAAAAGCTTCTATATATAGGAGGATGTCGGATCGAAGATACCAAACACACAATCAAAGGACATAACAATGATCACATGCTTTCCAATTAGTAATATTGGTTTCCTTTAAAATGTAGTACATTTAGATCCAAAGAGCATAACATGTCTCACGACTATTTTGTAATACTTTTTCTGTGATTTTCAAGGGATTTTTTTCCACTCACCTAGAACGGTGGAAGCTTATCTCGACTTTAACCAACCAACATTTATTTTATGAGTAACATCTCTCCATCGATTTGTGCATCATGTTGCAAATTAGATCCCATGTATCTAAAAGAATCTTTCTTTTGAATGTTATATTATCTAATCTTCACCCCAATTCCTTCATCACTACTTCCATCAAATGTGCACTCCATATATTCAGTCAAACCTACTTATACAAAATCCATTAGCCTATGTGGCATGTCTCCAAATCTCAAACTTCTCATTTACTCCATCTTGGGTCTCATTCACTGTCGCAATATCATCAACAAACACCATACAAGGTATCTCATCCTGAATGTGAATAGCCAACTCGTCCACAATCAAATTAAAATGGAAGTGACCCAAACTAAGCCTTGATGTAGATCGATACTGATGTCAAAATGGTCAGTCTTCCCAGACTAGGTCCTTAAAAAAATAAAGCTTTTAATTTTATGTCTATTTCTACAGATGGGATGGTAGGGAATAAGTATACATTTTTTACGTAATTGAAAATGAAGGTAAATAAAGTAAAGCAGAAGAAAAACATCTAATCCATGAAAATTAATAGTTAAAATTTCCCTTTCTTTCACAGTCAATTCCTCAAATAATAGAAATTGACCTCGCATGAGACATCTGAGGGATATTCCAATTGATTAATCTCTATAAGCGAACAAACTCACTCACTAGAATGAAATTGACATTCACAAGGAATAATTTACTATTCGTTGCAATATAGTATGTTATTAAATATATAACAATAGATAGGTAAATTCAATAACATAAAAATTAGCATGCATGAATTAATATTTCATAATCAGCATGTATTTGTGCAAAAATAAAAGAATAAAGGAAAATAATTAATGAATCCTATACTAAGTTAATGTATATCCCAGAGACCATAGTTAAATACAAGCATAAACATGGAAAAATAGTGTATTATATTATTAGTCCTAAAGACTAAGTTATTAATGTAAAGAGTAAGCTATTAGGCCTATAGACAAATATATTACATTTATTTCATTATTCCTAAACATTCAGCTATTAGTTTAAACATCTAAACAATCATAAAAGCAAGCATATTTCAAGTAATAATTTAATAAAACTAAAAATAGTTGAAGAAACTCACAACCAAAGAAGAGGAGGTCGGACGACGGCTCTAGGGGAGGAGGAGACCGGGGCGACAGGCTAGGGGAAGAAGAGACCTAGGCGGCTGCGGATTTGGAATGATAGGATCGAAAGGAAAGTTGGTGTAGCTCCAATAGAGGATGAGAGTGAATTGATTAAGGTGGTTTGCTGATTTCCAAAGGAGGTCAATTAGTGCACCAGTTACTATATGCGAGATTTAGGACGTTGAGCCAGCTAAGAGAGGGTGAGGAAGACCCAAGAAGTGTTGGAAGGAGAATATTCAAAATTAAAGGATCTTAGTCATTTGGATTAAGATCGATAATGATCCAAAATAAATCTGAATGGAGGCAAAGAATCCATGTAGTTGACCCTATTTAATGTGTGAGAAGGCTTTGTTGTTGTATTTTTCTAAAGCTTTCTCTTTGTTTCAACATTTTGTATAATTTTTTTATAACAAAATATTTATATTTCCTTCTTTTCTTGTAAAAGCACAAATATATCAATTTGTTTTCCATATACTTACTGACTAACACATGAGAATCAGATAATGAAAAGTGAATCCTCTTTCCTTTCTTTGAGTCAGTAAAATGAATCCTCTTTCCTTTCTTTGAGTCGGTTTCTGTTGGACTAGGAAACTGAATTTAATGATTTTCGAGAGCATTATTACAAATTATCCATCATTTTCTAAAAACTAGTCTATTCAATAGAATATTTAAATTACGTATGTACCTTAATATCTTACTATGGTATTGATTATAAAACTATTTGCACATGTTTTAAAAAAACTTTTGTAAAAAATGATTACCTTCGTGGGAAAATTTTTTAAATGTATTTTTTTGGGAGAAATATTGAGATTCCCTAAAATTTTAATTAAGGATTTTATTAATTATATTTTTTTGGGAGAAATATTGAGATTCCCATAATATTATTAAATTGTTGGTACAACATTATAAGGACTTTTTGTACTTTTATTTGAATTTACTCCTCCTACCGGTTCTTAAATAGAGGTCAAGAAAAGGGTAAACTAGCGCATCAAGAGCACCCTTTGTGCATTTCAGCACTAAAGGTCCAAAATAGCTTGTGAGATTTTTCATTACAACTACTTGTTTTCTAATAATAAGCTCGATTTTGGGTGTAATTGTAATGCTTCGAGCTTAGGTCCATGAAATGTTATTGAGGAGAATTGATCTTAATAACTTGTTGGATTCAAATATGATTAGACTCGTGGTTAACCATCCAAATATTTAATTTCAAATTGTCAACCTCGTTACTTATAATCCACTCTCAATTTCCATAAGTTTTAAACGTTGGACTATTATTGAGATGGGTGTTACACTATCTCCACGTCAAAGCTCCATTCTAAACTTAGCGGATTGGGTACAACAATTTAATCCGTAAGCTCTGAAGCTACCTATGTTCTTTTTTTCTTATGCATGTTTTAAACGAGTCAAAGGACCAGACATTTTCTAAGCATAGAGAGGGAATCACCTTTTGCAGCTCTTTACAAATAGTCAAAAGCAAGCACGAAAGCATTCAGATTTTTTTTCGGAAAAAAATGCTCTTTTTCACCCATGCTGGGGAGGACCTTCGCTACAACTTCCTGACGAAAATTGGTCCATGGATAATTAAGGACTATTTACCAAGTAAATTGTTGTTACGCACTTAACAAAAGATTTGAGAAAAGATACAATGAAGGGAATCGTAAAGGTGATCTAACCAGACAGAAAGTCCAATCAAATGGAACCTCTCTTTCTCAACCACCAAAGATGGCCGTCTCCTCTACCCGTCCGCCGCCTCTCAAGGGCATCTGATTCCTCCACACCCCAAAGAAGAAAAGAAATTAAACATATATCCGCCTAGATACAAAACGAAAATTATTGCGGACCTTAAATATATAAATAAATTATGTCACCTTATTACACCCCCAACTACAATCCAAGTTTTTGTTTTGACCAAGAAAGGAGATAACATGGACGTGCATATATCTATATCCAGACAATCTCACATACACACATTCTCACACTTTGCACAATTACCCCCAGCTCATCCTCCTTCACACAATGATACAAGCGTTTGGATTCTCCTCGCTGAACATGGTCGTGAACCGGTTCGCGTCGGTGCCGAGCCGGTACACGCCATCGTGGATCGGGGTAGCATTGTAGTACTCGAGCTGACCAGGCAAAGGAGACGGCACGTAGCGCTGGCCCAACATCGGGTGGGGCGCGTTAGCACCAGGTCCAAAGTAGTGTTGGCTGGACGGTTGCTCTGATGACCCGACTTTTCCTTCGTGCACAATGTTAGCATGCAACACTTCCTCCTGACCTTCAGGGAGCCGGACTCGCACTCGCGGAGGAGGGGATGGGGCTTCATCCACCCCCGCCGCCACGACCGTGGCATAGACATGGTCCGAAGGTACGAGCTCCCCCTCTTGGTGGTGATGGTTTACTTCAGGTTGCGCCACGACAACGGGACCGCCGTTGTGGTAAATTACGGGCCTTGCCGCTGGGTGGCCGTACATCCCTCCTTCTATTTCATATCGGTGCAACGTGTTCTTCTTCCATCTCTTGCAGTTCCTCTTCCCATAGCCTTAAATTACCAAAGCAAAATATCATCAAGGAAAAGGTACTACATATCATCGAGGAATTCATTTCACTTAACCAATGGTGTTAAGAGAGAGGAGGAGTTGATAGATCTCACCGTCGGTGTTTCCGCGTCCGAATGGGAAGCAGCCCATTTCGTAGGTCCTTCTCACCTTAATATTAATTATAAGGTTGAGGCAAAGTCATGCGTGTGGATATGAATTGAGGGGGAGATATAAAGAGATAGGGGAATAATATGGGGGCTTTTCAACCGAGAATATCAAAGATAAAGAGTTGTAGTCCGCTCACGTCTGGTTGATAACGTACAATGGAATAAGAATCCATTCCTAACTCGGTAGCTAGCTGTTCCCATTGCTTTCCGACGCTTGTTATGAAAAACAAAGGCATAATCAATCATCGCGGGAGCGCAAGAAAAAAACTATTTTTAATTGTTGTCGTCCAATTTTCAAAGCCATCGGAATAATTGCCTTCCATCCCAGGAAACAGATCCTCTGCTGTAGGGAGGATTGCAGCAGAGGTGCTGGAATCCTCTTTAAGCTATTTTTTAGATTTTGATTTCAAAATCTAATCTTATAGATTGAATTTTAGTTTAATCTTCTACCCATCCTTCAAATTTCATCCAAATATGAGCTCATTTGCTATTTTATCTTAATGATGAAACATTTTCATTTTTTTAAATCGAATTTTCGTTGCTTAGATTATGACCGAATATTTGACCATTAAGATAAAATAGCAAATAAGCTTAGATTTGGACGAAATTTGGAGGATAGGTAGAGAATTAAACTAAAATTCAATCTATAAGATTAGATTTCGAAATCAAAATCATAAAAATAGCCTAGAGAGGATTACATCACCTCTGCTGCAATCCTCCCTACAGCAGAGGATGTGTTCCCTCCATCCCATGCGGTCACTCACTCATCCCCCCCCCTTCTCCCATACACACACACACACACACACACACACACACACACACACACACACACATATACATATATATAGGAGAAACTTCAAATGAGGTGGGGTCTCACCACTTTTATGGTGAGCCATTAATCCCATCCGTTTATTTTTAATCAAATGGTTGTCATTAATGATGTATTAATCCTATTATTTTAATGCTGAGAAACTCATTTTAGTCATTTTATCATATTCTAAAAAAAGAATGTGACAACCCATATTATCTCCTTTTATTGCATTCCATGTATTGAAAACCTAATCCGTATTTACGCAGGCAATGGAGGTGGCGGCGGCTCGTGGAGCGGGGACGTGCGGGGGCGCGTGGAGGTGGCCGTGAGGATGCTCGACGGTCGCCGGCTGGAAGACGTGTGGAGCAGGACAGTCACAGCGTTGCGGTGGAGGTCGGTCGCGGCGCTGACGCGCGGGGAAGGTGGAGGAAGTCGGTGGGGCTGCGTGGCGGCGCACGGGGCCGCGCGGGTGCGAGAAGCGGGGCTGGTGGCGGTGCCGCGGCTAGGCACGGCTGTGTGTCGACGGTGATGGCGCAGGAGGTCGACGCGGGCGGCTCGCCGCGGGTCTATCGGGTCGGAACGCCGCCTCGCGCGCGGTGTTTCGCGCGGGGTGGGGGGCAGAAGTGGAGGACGCAGCCGGGCGGAGGGAGGCACGAACGACAGCGGGCGGCGCCGCCAGGCACGGCGGGAGTTGAGGCGCCACTCACGCCGTGGGCGTTCTTTTTAATTTTTTGTTTTTTATTTTTCCCTATGAACAGTGATAAAAAATGTTGTTTTTTTTATTTTTTTAAACTGGAAATACAAATAGTGATAAAAAATTGTTCTTATGTTTTTTATATTTTTTATGTTTTCCTACAAAACAAAGGTGAGAAAAAAACAAATATGTTTTTTTTAGTTTTCCTGCAAAACAAAGATCAGAGATGACAAAAAGTTTATTTATTTTTTTATTGTATCCTGCAAAAACCAATGTTAGAAAACAAGATACATTCTCTTTTTTTAACAAATTGTAGTTTTTTTTACAAAGTTGGAATGTTTTCTGCAAATATTGATTTTTTTTACAATCTCATGTCAATTTTTTACTTGTTTCAAATAGCTAACCGTGTACTTATTGTTGCAAAACTCTACATAAATATTACAAAGTGATCAGATGATTTTACAATAGAGCGTCTAAATTTTACATACTGATCAGACACTCTTATAAAGGATGGAGATTCAGTTACATTATCGTATAATAATTTTACTTAACTGATATTCAGATTTACATATTTATGTACCTTTTTTTACAAATCTCATTGTTTTTTCTCTATTTTGAAGGACTCGAAAACATGTATGACAATTGAACTTTAACGCAATGGAAAACATGCGTGAATTTTACAAAAGAGGGAGATCCAGTTATAAAGATTCACGGATTTTTTACAAAACAAAAATACACAATTAGAAAAAGTTGAAGTTTACAAAGAGGAAAAATACTCTTACAAAAACTCGCTGAATTACAAAATGAATGTATGCATTTACAAAACTGATACAATCATTTACAAAATGAAATTACAATAATAAAATGAAATCATTAATGAAATTTTACAAAGAGTAAAATATATTTTACAAAAACTCGTTGTACTTTAGAAAGCTTGGTTGATTTCAGATCGTTTGGAACAAAATCGGAAATTAATCAATAAAGGTATTTGTGAAAATACCAAATCGAGAAAAGCTTAGAATGGCAATTTGAAACCAATAAATGAAACTCGAAATCGATGGCTCACTACAATATCGGTGAGACCCCACCTCATTTGAAGTGCCCCCCCCTATATATATATATATATATAGAGAGAGAGAGAGAGAGAGAGAGATAAAATAAGACCGCTTCCTCCTGTTTTTCCACGTATTCTTTTATTTCTTGAAAAATATCAGCATGTATATTTATCACTATATTCTTCTAATATACCATTCTGATTTTGTCAGAATCAGATATTGATATGCCCTCCATCTAGAAAATAACTGCTCATGCCTCATTTTCCCGCATATTCCTTTATTTTCTTGAAAAATATCGTTGTGTATATTCATCGCTATATCCCTCTAATATATCATTCTGATTTCATTGGAATCAAGGACTCATGTATCGTCCATCTAGAACAAGTAGATTACAGCAATATTGAGAATGTTAAAATTATATATTCTATATGGAGAGCATGGGAGTACATGATTCTAACGAAATCTGAATGGTATAGAGGGAATAATGATGAGTATACATGGTGATATTTTTTAAAAAATAAAAATATATATGAAAAATGAGGTGGGAGCCTCCCGTTGGCTACCCTCAGGGAGCAACCACCTTTTTCTCATATATACACATATATAGGGAAAAATGGGGCTGCCTCCTGGGAAGAGCTAACTTGGATCCCCCACCCTATTTTTCCTATTTTTATTTTTTTTAAATGAATCCATGAGTTTTCATCATTATAATTATATATTATGTCATTCAAGTTTCGTACGAAACAAAGACTCCTACGGCCTTCATCCAGACAATTTTTAACGGTCGCGGAATTGTAGAAATAGACCCTGACTTAATGGAGGTCGTAGGAGTCTTTTTTTTGCACGAAACTTGAATGACGTAATATAAGGATATAGTTATGAAAATCCACGACAGTATTTTCCAAAAAATTAAAAATTTTAGAAAAAAAATAGGGTGAGGGAGCCAAATTAGCTCGCTCAATGGACAACCCCTTTTAACTCGTATATATGAGAAAAATGGGGCTTCCCTACCTATTTTTTCGCTAATTTTTTTATTTTTTCGAGAATACTAGTATATAGTTTCTTCATTATATCTCTTTAATTTGTCTTCCAATTTCGTTAGAAATAGATATTCATATTCCCTCCATCTAGAACAGGTAATTTTAATGGTCTTAGAATTAATGTGATTGTCATTTCTGGTGGAGGGTATTTGAGTCTTTGTCTCTAACGAAATTGGATTAATATATTATAAGAATATGGTAATGAAAATATATGATGATATTTTCCAAAAAATAAAAAAATAGTTAAAAATAGGACGAGGGCAGTCTGTTAGTTAATCTATGGGACAACCCTATTTTTCTCTCTCTTCCTCCCTCCCTCCCCTCCCTCTCTCTAAAACCCTCCGAAGCCTTGTGGTCAACACAAGGCGGGATCACTGAGTCGCTATGATGAAAGCCCAAGAGACCCAATCAATCGAGACAACAATGAACCCACACAACAGATATCAATCAATGAAGAAACAAGTGTGAATCAAAATTTATTATAAACCCTACAAATAAATTTGTATAGTGATAAGTAGAGTAGGGTATCGAAAACAAGAAATGCACGATGTAGCACTCAATATTATTTATAAATAAATAATCAATAAATAATATATGTATAAATGTTTATAGGTATGCACACAACTAATCAAAGAATGATGGATTTTCAAAAATAAATGTTTTTAGTTATATTTTTAAATTAAATACAATATATATAGTTGATTTTAAATAATTATAAAATATTTAAAATAATGTTATAACTTATATATTTATTATATAGAGATATAAACACTAAGGATTCATATACTTATAAATATATAATAGTAAAAAATAATAAAGTAATAAGTTTTAGTGTTTTTTACAATTTCTTATTGTTTTTTGTAATGTTTTAAATTAATTTCCTAATTTTTAGTTATTTTTAATGTCAAAAAGTATTCGAAGATAGGGATTAAGTAAATAGGTCGAATTGATTTGGGGTTTAAAAATAGAAAAAGGTTTTAAAATTTTTCCAAATCAAATTTAATGTATACTAATATATAAATATAATTATAAAATCGGGAGAAATATTTTGGAGGTTTTAGAAGAATTTTATATTTCTATAGGATTTTGGAGTTTTTTTATCATTTTCTTTTTCTATTTTTAAAGAATTTTAGACTAGGGTACTATATACAATAATAAATATCGACTATTTTTTAGGAATTTTTAAACACGATTCATATTTTTTGTATTTTTAAGGCAAATAGGGAATATCCATGTAATATTGGATTTTTAATAACTAGGAAACATGCATGAAATCTGAAATAAAAATTATGGCATAAAAGTACACTACATCAGGCACATTATCTATTTTTTTGCAATTTTTGAAGCACGGATGATATTTATAAAAATTAGAGTATACAAAAAAAATCTTAGACTAGCAAGGATATATTTGTAATTAAAGATAAATACAGGGGGCTCCATGCAAATAACTCAAAAGTTTAAAACTAATATCCACAGTTTATGTATTAAACAACAATTAAAATAACATGTAGGAGTTTATATGTAATTTTTACAAAATACGCATGCTAGTGCATACGAGCATGGCAGGGACTATTTTACAATATTAGAAAAGTTTGAGGGAATCTATGCAAATTTTCTACTGTAATTTAAACATCATAAAATATTCATAGGGATCTTTAGATATTACAAAAAGGTGGAGGGTGCCTAAGAAATTTACCTACTTATGCTTGTCGATCAGGTCATCCTTCACATGGCACGTGGCAGATCGGGTGGCTTTGGTTGAGCAGCGCTTCAAAAAGAACCAATGGCCCAGATTAGATATGGGCCATGTTCATCATCGGACGGTTGGAAAGGGGGCACGACTGACTTGGAAGAACATCGGTTGGGATTTCTTTCTTCTTCAATTCCCGACATTTCCAATGGTCTTTATTCACTCTAATGATTGCTATGTTTCGTCGGTATTCCTCTACACCCGTTGTTGAGCTCAAGAGAGCTCCAAGAGGCTTCAAGCACGATCTGAGAGTCGGGTCGTTCAAGCTTTACCTGGGAGGTATCCATTTG
Organism: Ottelia alismoides; assembly: GCA_037367405.1. Classification (NCBI taxonomy): domain Eukaryota; kingdom Viridiplantae; phylum Streptophyta; class Magnoliopsida; order Alismatales; family Hydrocharitaceae; genus Ottelia; species Ottelia alismoides. The sequence goes on from JAZKJV010009974.1 coordinate 1,002,429, forward strand.
CTTCTGTTTGCCCCAGAAGGCTCTAAGTGATTAGGAACTTGCACAAAAAGATAAAGCGACTCGAGGGCTTTCTCCTCGACCAATTTGTGAAGAAGTTGAGACCAAAGAGGAGCAAGGTGGCAAAGGATCTCCAGGGTAGCAATGGAAGGGGAGATCTATCGAACCTCAATTTGTGCAAAATTGAGGGGGGTTCGGGGTTTTGTGGGTGAAATGCATAGAAGGTGTCGAGGAAGGATAACGAGGTGGGAGTGGGTTGAGGAACAGACACAATCACGATGATTTCGACGTGAAGCCCAAGCTCCATGTCAAGGGGATTTTTCTGATTAAACCTAAATCTATTGATTAAATGAAACACCAAGATCATAATCAAAAAACTAAGAAAGTACATAGAAATGACAGAAAAGATGGGGCTCAACTGGCCAAGAAAGCCAGGAGTAGAACCTCGACGTCGGCTCGCCAGAGGCGATGGATCTGCCTCTCCGGATGTCCTCCTCACTGCATATCAACACATGTTGCTTCATGTCACCAAGCTTGAGGTGGATTAAGAGATCTGAGGGGCTAAGACGGGTCGAAGATAGATCAAAAAAACAAAGAGGTGATGGGGTCATATTTATAAGAGAATTTTCGATGGCTTTCGAGAAGCGATGCGTGAGCTTGAGCGAGGGTCAGTGAGGATTGGGGCATGGGCAAAGATCATGGATGAATGGGTTGGGCAAAGGTGGAAGGGTTGAGGTATGAAGGCGAAGGAGAAAGCGTACAAATTTTAACGAAGGTGGCATGCTCGTGACTTCTGACAGTCGTAAGAAGAAGGTTGTAGCTGACCATAGGTCAACAAATATCACACCTAGTTGGTCCACGTGGACCAACCAGAAAATTCCAAGGCGGAAATGAATATAAATTGGTATACGATTTAATTAATTTTTTATTAAAACATGAAAATCATTCCTAATTTTATGTAGTATGTATTACATATTTTTGTTTATTTTTTCATGGTGTTTTATTATATGTTACTTTTTACAATTATAAATATAAGCATATTCATATATATTTTATGTATTTTATTTTTATTTTTTGTTTATATTTTATTATTTTATACATAATTTTTTATATTTATAACTTATTTATATATAAATAAATATTTTTTATTGTATTTTTTTGATGTTATTTGCACACATAGATAAATATAGGCATGTAATATATAGTATAGGTATTTGTATTTCATCAATTTATTTTATATACTTATTTTATTTTTGTATTTTCTTTATGATTTTATTCTATTCTAAATATGTGCATATATTATAAATAATATTTACAAAATTATAAAAACGTAAAATTATAAAATAGTAAAGAATAAATAAAATGAATATTTACATATGAATTATATAATAAGGGTCCAAAACCTAAATTTTACACCTTAACTCTAAATTAAGTTAAACCACATTCATTATATAGCCTATTAAAAGTTATATACAATTAAGAGTGATTTTGATGCATTTTGAGTTTTTATTGAGGATAAATTAGGCTAGGAAGTTTGGGTTTTGGCTTTTTATTTTGAGTATAAAAGTACCTTGTATATTATTTTTCTATGAAATCAATTTTGTATTTTTATCTACAACTTGGATGTACAAAGTTTATTGATTTAATAAAGAATAAAACAGGTCTCAAAAAGTAATTATTGGCATTTTTATAGGATTTTTCAACTGTGTTTTATACACAATTCGCCACCTTATCTCCCCCTACTTTATTCCTTATCGATTAAGTTAACATGATGACTGAGTCTCTGGGGCTAGAGTCTCTCAACACCTATGGTGCCTCATTTCTTTTTTTCTTTTCTTTATTCTTTTATTTTGACAATAAATGTAGTATTTATGCAATATTTTATTTTACACAGTATTTTGACAACTTTATTTATTTTGGCAAATTAGTGCTATATACATGCATTTATCTAGGGTTTAAAGCTAAAATAAAAGAATAAAGGTAATGAAATGAGGATTCATCACCCCCTATACTTACCTTTGTTAGTCCCTAGTAAACACTTATGCCTATAAGTGCAGAAAAAAAGAAAAAGAACAGAAAAAGAAATAACATGGAATAATTTTCAACTTTTAAAGTTGTCTTAATAAAGTTAAAGTTTGGATCTTAGAGAAGGCCTTTGGATTAATGGTGTGTTCAGAACCATAAATAAATCATGAGGTGTGACATAACAGCCCTTAGGTTCCATATTCCTATTATCCAGTCCAATTCACAGCCAGGTCAAAACATCCTATCAGTTGCATACTCTTGCTACCTTGAATGATAGAACCATGTGTGTCTAAGAAGTAGAAGTAGAAGTAGAAGTAGAAGTATGTGTGTCTAAGAAGTAGAAGTATGCATTCAAGAGCATCTAAGAAGTAGAAGTAGAAGTAGAAGTCGCATCCTACCTTGAAGTAGAAGTAGAACTCATCCTACCTTGAAGTAGAATTATGCATCTAAGAAGGCGTGCTTTTGTGTCTTTCTTTTCCATTAAGTATAGGATGGCCGAATGATCTGTATACACTATCACCTTAGATCCTAGAAATAGAGATCTGGATTTTTCTAAGGCAAATACTACAACATGCATTTTCTTTTCTGTCACAGTATAATTTTTTTGAGTAGGATCCAAAACTTTGCTTGCGTATGAATAGTGTAAGGGACTCCATCTCTCAGCTGTCCTAGCACAACCCCACTTTAAATCGAAGGCATCGATCATGATCTCGAAGGGAAGATACCAGTCGTGGGCTTGTAGAATGGGAGACTCCATAATCTTCTTTTTTAGCAGCTCAAAGGCCTCGAGACATTTATGGTCTATAATGAAGTCGGTATCTTTCCCTAAGAGCTCAGTCAGCGGTCGAGAAATTTTTGAAAAATCCTTGATAAAACTTTGATAGAATTTGACATGCCCTAGAAAAGATCGCACTTGCTTTATGTTAGTTAATGGCTCGAATTTTTTTATCACATCCACCTAGGCTGGGTCAACCTCCATTCCCTTCTTGGAGATTATGTGCCCCAACACGATGCCCTCCTTTAACATGAAATGACTTTTCTCCCAGTAGAGAACCATATTAACCTCCCTACATTTCTTGAGGACTCGTACATATGCACAAGACTATCATTGAATGAATCACCATGGACCGAGAAGTCGTCCATAAATACTTCCAGAAAATCTCTAACCATTTCGGTAAATACTAAAATCATGTACTGCTGAAAAGTGACGGGGGCATTACATAGCCCAAAAGGCATGCGCTTGAATGCATAAGTATCGAAGGGACAAGTAAATATTGTTTTTTCCTGGTCCTCGAGGGTGATGGCTACTTGATTGTAGCCTGAGTATCTATCTAGAAAGCAGAAGTATTCTCTCCATGCTAGTCTCTCCAAAATTTGATCGATGAATGGCAGTGGGAAGTGGTCATTCTTTGTCGCGACATTCAAGCATATGTAATCCACACAGACACGCCATGATTTGGGTAGTCGTGTCATGATCTCATCTCTCTCCTCATTGGTGATGATATAGAGTCATGACTTCTTCGAGACTACGTGTAATGGTGTCATCCATTTGGAGTCCAAGATGGTATAAATGAACCCTTCTCCACACCCATTTTTCTATCTTAGTCTTAACCACGTCTATAATTTTGGATTCATCCTATGCTAGAATTCATGAGAGGGTTTATCAATATCCACAAGGTAAGTATGGTGTGAACAAAGAGCTGGGTTAATCCCTTGGAGATCCGACAATCTCCAACCTATTGCCTTGCAGTTTTTCTCTAACACTTATAACATGCGGATTCCCTGCTCTTCGATCAGATGTGAGATGATGATGATCGGAAACTTTCCGTTAGGTCCTATAAGGAAGGCATATTCGAGAGTAGGGGAAATGGTTTGAGCTCAGGTATATCAATATCGCCCAAGAAATATGACTCTATCACTGTTGAATCTAGTTGTGTTATGGGTGGATCCTGTGTAACTTCATCTACCACAAACTGAACGCCTTCAGGGATTGGTTTACCGAATATGTGTCGTATTTCGAAAAACGTCGTGTTCGACCCATCTTCCTCACTCCAGGATTATCCTAAAAGAGATGGGACTGACATGTCTAAATAAACCTCTGAGTCTCCAAGAGTGTAGAATGATGCATAGAGAGTGTCTTCTTGAATGAGCTGGTAGACCAAATGTTTGATATTCTCTTCTTCAGATGAGAGTGATTCTATGGTTGGGTTATGTCTCCATGGCTGATTAACGGGTTTCTTAGCGGTTTTAGAAGGTTAAAATTAAGTGATTTGAGTCGTTGCAACCGCAATTTAACCAATTAAAGCATTAATTTCAAAAGATATTTTTTTTACTTGTACGATGGTAAGCACAAGGTCGATCCACAGAGACACGGATAAATTTCGAAGATTAATTCAAAACATGAATACGATGCACAAATCTAATTATCCAATTACTCCAATCTTCATTAGTTTTCAGTTTTGATTTAAGCAAATGAAGACACAAGATCTTTTTGGTCTTTTCAAAACTTTTTTTTAACACTATGGTCACATACTCTTCATCTCTGTGCCATTTAGGAGAAATATGAAAGTGATTTCTAGTAAAAGTATCCACTTAACTTAATCACCTTCTTGAGTTAAGAATTATAAAAGTCTCCAATGAAGTTTCTAACAAGATGCTCCAAACAAGGAATAACTAGATGATTGATTAGCAAGGGACACTCAAAATGTTTGGCAAGTTACTTTGGCAATTAAAATTATGACAAATAGATGGAGTAAGCAATAAACATAGTGATCTTTTTTTATTTTTTTTATAAGCAAAACCAATAGAACATGGAAAGCATACGGTGGCCCACTTGGCCTTTTGGAAACAAAGACATAGTGACAATGATTACGTAGCAAGACTAAATGTACATTTCAAAACCATAGCAAAAGAAACAAGGTGGTGGATGAGATTCCGTCACCAAAATTATGTTTGTTGTTGCGAACGCTAGCGGCGGAAGATGATCCTTCAACTCAGGCCGGTATGCTGTCACCATACCAAGAGATAGTGATTCTCGCTTGCGCTGCTGAACTTCGTGTCATACGGCATCGAGCAAATTATCTGTGACGATTTTGGGACTGGATGGTGAGGATGTCGCAGCTCCAGAAGAAGAACTCGTCAGTTCTCAACTCCTTCACGCGCGAGAGCCCGCTCACGGCTCGGTCCTCGTTCAGCCTGTCTCTTCCTCTTCTTCACTGCCCTGTGCGTGGCTCAAACCTTTGGTGCTCTTGTGAGGGTGGGAAAGTTAAGAGCCAGGGATCGGACCGGATAAATAGAGCACACACTATCATTTTTATAGAGCAAGGATATGGAAACTAATCTCAATCGCAGAAACCGCTGCTAACTCAATCGCAGCAACCGCTGCTACTGAGTGGGGACGAATGAAAGGGGGAATTCGTGCAGCAACCGTTGGACGAGTTGCACAAAAACCACTCGTGAAGAGCAACTGTTGGTACGTCCAAGCAGGGGGAAACGTTGAGTGCATGTATAGTGCTTAAAAAATGAAGTGAGAATTAATTAGGAGAGAGATAGATAGAGAGAATAAAGAGAGAGAGAGAGAGAGTGAAGAATTTGTGTTTGGTTGTGCTCTCTTCTCCCTCTTGTTGAAATTGATGGATAGGTGCATTTATGATGAGAGATGGGATTGCAAGAACAATGACAAGATACGTACAAGGCTTTAGGGATGGAAAGAGAATGTATGAGAAAAATATGGATGGATAAGAAATGGAAAGAGATGAGATGTTGCAAGTGAAGTGAGAGAGATAGAAGAGACAAAAATGGATCACATGGGCCTTGTACCTTCTTTAAAACATCACACATTTTAATAAATATGTTACAAAGGTAAGTGGGAGCATGTGATACCATTGCTTGCACATGAGATAGGGACGTGCATGGAAAAACATTAAGGAGGAGAGAGAGTTATGGAGGGAAAATGTGAAGAGAGGTCTAGAAATAGAATAGCCAAGAGGAGAATTGCTACTTGTCAAACGTTCAAAATTAATGGTACAATGTCTTTATGGACTAGAATTAATTAGCTTCGATACAAACAAGATAGTCCATGCATATGTATTTCTCGGCCTAATGGCAAGTGACATAAGAGTAACTTACAAGTTCTTAGATTTTCTCTTTTGTTAATTTTATGTGATTAAATGAGTAAGTTACTGCAACATAGATAATAAGATAGAATAACTAATTATTCAAGGTACTTTAATGTATTTTTAAGCACAAAAAGTATAGATTTGACAATACAAAACATGACGAGACTTGATCTCATCATACCCCCATGCTTAAACCTTGCTAAACCCTAGCAAGACACTAATCCAAAGCAAACTTCCAAATGGGAACTTGAACCATGTTTTGTACAAAGAATAAGAGACAAGCTTGATTTGAACTTTGGATTCATAATGCGTTCGAGATTCGCATAGTCTCAAATTTTCAAATGCAACAGTCTCCAAGTTCCACGAACTTTTAAGCAGGTTTGACTCCTTAGTCAATTCAGCTCATTCGATCATAATCGCATCTTCTTATGACATATGAGTTTGAACTTGTGAGTGTGAATAGGTAGCTCTTCCCACTTAGAAAGATAAAAACTTATGCAACCATGCCCAGCACCCTTGGATTCCCTTTCTAGCTACTCTATCCTCGTGAAGCGGAGTATTTCCTTCTAAGTTCGGGTAAGTTGGCCAAAGAAGTAGATAGGAAGAAGTAGTTATTTGGAGTATGACCAGTGTAGCCATATCTCTCAATTTGAGCTTGACCAGTGTAGCCAAGTCTCACAGAAAAGAAATGACAGCTTCAGTTTTTTTCTTCTTCTTCTTCTTTTTTTGCACGGCTTCATGCGGGTATAAAATCTTTTTCCCGCTTTTTTTTTGAAAAAATTTTTTATGTGGACATGATATGAGCATTGTGCTATATTTGGTGGAGGAGAAGAAGATTTTTGCCAACTGACCGTTCCTCATCCAAAGCTTTATTCCAACCCACACTCTCTGGTCTTTAGATGTCCATGCCGCCAGATAGGGATCCATATAGATACCATTCATAGTCACAATAGCTTTCACACATCCTATTTGAGTCGAGCTACGTGCATGTGAATTAAGTTCAAGTAGATCAATTATCAAAGAGTATGTGATTCTTCTCAAAAATGAGCAACTTAGACACGAAAAGTCAAAATCTGCGTAAAGATTGCGGACTTGGAAAATTAAGTCAAGAAGATCTGAAGGATCCGAATTCTCAAACCTATTGAGTCTCTATGGATATTAGGTAGATTAAAGTCAAGATCAAACTCAATCTCCTTACGTTTTGCCTCAAATCTTGGTCCAAACTCCCACAAGGAAGAGGAGATATGTACAAAGAAGTTTTTTTATTTATTTATTTTGAAGACTTTTTCAATTTTTTAGGATTTTTTTAATGTAAATATAGCGATACATACATATATATACACACACAAGAAAGGGGTTATAAAAGGCTTATGATACACACACACATAGATAGATAGATAGATAGATAGAAGACTACCCCCATGCTCAAATGAAACCATGTCCTCATGGTAGAAAACCTGACCCCCTTAGAGAGAGATTTTTTTCTTTTCTTCTTCTTTTTTTTGTTTTTTTGTTTTGTTTTGTTTTTTTAAGGAGAAAGGGAAAGAGGAATACCCCCATGCTTATCTGATACTAATTCACAAGAGAATGTAGTTAGCATGGAAGTAAAGAAAAATAGAAAAGAGAATATACAAAATATACAAGAAAAATAGAGATGGGGTGCCTCCCATAAGCGCTTGTTTTACGCCTCAGCTAGGCGTTCAGGTTCAGAGATCCTGAAGAACTAAGGATTCAACAGCAGGAAGGGGGCCGTCGGGTTCAATGACAGGCTTGAGTCTCTGCCCATTGACCCGAAAAGAAGATGAAGTGGAGGGGTCAAAGATGTCAATAGATCCATTATCGTAGATATTCAAGATGGTGTAAGGACCTTTCCACTTGGAACGGAGTTTTCTAGGGAAGAGTTTGAGCTTGGAATCAAATAACCAAACCTTTTGGTTGACACTAAAAGATTTGCGTGAGATGTGAGTGGCATGCCATTGTTTGATTTTGGCTTTATAAATCAAATCATTGGAATATGCCTTTGCTCGCAACTCTTCGAGCTCATTCAAATCCAAAAGCCTTTTCTTGCCAGCTTCATCATGATCTAAATTACATTTTCAAATAGCCCATTCAGACTTATGGTGAATCTCTACTGAGAGATGGCATGGTTTCCCATACACTATACGAAATGGGCTCATACCAAGAGGTGTACTAAAAGCTGTACGGTATGCCCATAGTGCGGTGGGAAGATGTTGAGACCAATCTTTCCGATCAGACCGGACTATCTTCATCAGAATGGTCTTTATTTCTCTGTTGGAAAGCTGAGCCATGCCATTCGACTGGGGATGGTATGGTGTAGCGACTCTATGTTCAACTCCATTATTATACAGGAGTCGTCGCACCGAGGCATTCAAAAAGTGGGTGCCACCGTCACTAATGACTACTTTGGGTAAACCAAAGCACGAGAATATGTCATTGAGGAACTTAGTGACAATCGCGCTATCAGCAGCACGGGTGGGAATTGCCTCTACCCAGCGAGAGACGTAGTCTACTGCCAATAAGATGTACTGAAATCCCTGAGATACCGTGAAAGGGCCCATAAAATCTATTCCCCAAGCATCAAAAACCTCGACCACATGCACAGGAGTGAGGGGCATCATATGTCGTCTAGACATTCCTCCAGTGGTCTGACAAACAGGGCATGCCTTAACAAAGTTGTGGGCATCACGGAATAGGATCGGCCAAAAGAAACCAGACTGTAAGATTTTGGCTGCAGTTCGCTTTCCAGAGTGATGTCCTCCACACCCAGAGGTGTGGAAGTGGGTAAGGACACTCGGTATCTCAGACTCTGGAATACAACGTCTCCAAATGCAATCAACCCCTTCCTTAAAAAGGATGGGGTCCTCCCAGTGGTACCAACGAGAATCAGATCGAAATTTTTCTTTTTTGGTCTTGGGCCAATGATCTGGAAGTTGAGAAGTGACAAGGAAATTCACCATATCAGCATACCAAGGTAACTGACTGATGGTAAGAATGGACTCATCGGGAAATTGGGCAGTGATAGGAGTAGGGGTGGCATCAGTGAAAGACTCATATGATGGAAGAGAAGGAAGCCGAGAGAGATGATCCGCCACCACGTTTTTTACTCCTGGCTTATCTTTTATTTCAATATCAAATTCCTATAGGAGCAGGATCCATCTCAAAAATCTTGGCTTAGAGTCTTTCTTTGTTAACAAGTACTTGAGGGATGAATGATCAGAAAAATTGATAACATGAGCTCCTAACAAGTACGATCGAAACTTCTCCAAAGAGAAGTCTACAGCCAGCAGTTCCTTTTCAGTAACAGTATAATTACGTTGGGCCTCATCCAACGTCTTGCTGGCGTAGTGAATGGCAAATGGCTTGCCATCCTTCCTTTGTCCAAGAACCGCCCCGACTGCATATTCAGATGCATCACACATGATCTCAAAATCTAAAGTCCAATCGGGGGGTTGTAAAATTGGGGCCTCGGTGATGGCCTTCTTTAAAATCTCAAAGGACCGAAGTGCTTCTTTAGACATCTCAAAATCACGGTCCTTTTCCAACAACTGAGTCAAGGGATGGGCTATTTTTGCAAAATCTAATACAAATCATCTATAAAAGTCAACGTGCCCTAAGAAGGATCTGATTCCCTTGACGTTCGTAGGCAGAGGTAAGTGTGTAATGGTATCTACCTTGGATGGGTCAACCTCCATGCCTCTTTCGGACACAATGTGTCCCAGCACTATCCCTTGCTTACCCATAAAATGTGATTTCTCCCAAGACAACACCAGATTAACATCAATGCATTTCTTTAAAACCCTCTCCAAAAAACTCGAGGGTCTTATCAAATGAGTCACCGAAGACGGAAAAATCATCCATAAAAATTTCCATAAAATCCCCCACCATATCCGAAAAAATAGCCAGCATACATCTCTGGAATGTAGCTGGTGCATTGCATAAGCCAAAAGGCATTCGCCGAAAGGCAAATGTCCCGAATGGACAGGTGAAGGTCGTCTTCTCTTGGTCGTCAGGAGCGACCGTGACTTGATTATAACCCGAATATCCATCAAGAAAACAAAAGTATTTCTTTCCTGCTAATCTCTCAACAATCTGGTCAATGAAAGGAAGAGGAAATTGATCTTTTCAGGTTGCTTTATTCAACTTCATGTAATCTACGCATACCCGCCAAGATGTGGCAACACGGGTTGGGATATCCTCCCCTCGGTCATTCTGGACCACAGTGAGGCCAGTCTTGTTGGGAACCACATGAAGGGGGCTAACCCGCTTACTATCTGAGATGGGGAAAATGATCCCTGCGCTCATCCATTTGCAGATTTCTGCCTTAACAACTTCTCGCAAATTTGGATTCAATCGTCTTTGAGGCTCTCGAGAAGTTTTGGCATCATCTTCCAGGAAGATCTGGTGTGCACAGTAAGAAGGGCTAATTCCTCTTAGATCAGAGGTAGTCCATCCAATAGCCCTTGAATTTCTTTTAAGAACCTCAACGAGTCTAGATTCATGTCTATCGTCTAAATGGGCATTGATTATCACAGGAAGCGTCTGATCTGAGCCAAGAAAGACATACTTTAGGTCCTTTGGAAGAGGTTTAAGTTCCACTAGGGGAATAGTGCTAGGCTTATCAAACAGATCCGAGAAATCCAATTTTTCAGAAATGGAGTGATTAGAATACACAGCCTCTATGAGAGAGACAGGGGAAACAAGGGAAGAGGCATTAGGGATCAGGCACTGCAGTTCTCGAATCTCATCGGCCATGATCTCTATGCAACGCTTCACTAGGTCCATATCAAGTTTCTGATTAATCAATAGTGAGGTTAGTGAAGGGTCAACATGGACTGACAGAGCCAATGGTGAAGGCTCATGGTGACCTGAGTGTGAAGATAACTGATTCTGTCTGTAATACTCCATCAAAGTAAACATATCAGCTACCTTCCTTGCATTGTCAGGAAGGTCACTATCAGAAAGGAATTGAGATAATGAATGCCCCCCAGAAGGGCTTGTTATCTCAAAGGGTGGACTCATCATGGGCATGATCATAGAAGACAAAGCACACAACTCTGCATCTAAATCATCCCAAGCTGTATCTAATTTGCAGAAAATCTCATCGTGAGAGATGGGAGTCGAGTCCAAACACTCGACCAGTACTGTATGTTTTCTGCATGTCCAATTGCGTCAGCCAGAGAAATGGTAGCATCGAGTGGGTCAGATGCCACATGAGCAAGAATTATCTCAGTGTCCAAATAGGAGCACTCCTCTATCCATCCACATTCATCATCTTCAGTCTCATGACCAGTGGGGACAACAAGATCGACAGGAACGATCTCACCATTGACCTTGAATTCAACTTTTCCCAACTCAAAGTCGAATTGGGCTTTAGCTATAGATAGAAAGGGTCGACCCAAAATTATGGGTGTCTGGGCCAAGGTCTGGTGGGGTCCATCTCCATAACTACGAAATCAACAGGGAACTGCTTCCCTTGGACCGTCACTATAACATCCTCCAAAAGTCCTTGTGGTCTCCTAACAGATCGATCTACCATCTGTAAAATCATTGAGACCGGCTTGAGCTTTCCAAAATCAAACTGTCACAAAATGGCAGCAGGGAGGAGGTTGATTGAGGCACCATTATCAAGAAGAGTGCGCTCAAAGGTCATATTACCAATGGTACATCGTACCAAAGGTGCCCCAGGGTCCATCTTATGGGGGAGGAGTGAGGAGATAACATTGGATGTAGCTCTGGGAAGCACATGCCGTTCCTCTTCTTGCTCGTTATTTTTCTTCTTCTTAGATTTCCTCCGACGCGTGCATTTTTCTTTCAAAAATTTTGAGTAGGCTGGAACCTGCTTAAGCGCCTTCAGAAGAGGGATCTCAATCACAATATTGGAGAACAGTTTCTCCAATTCTGAGTCGGTGGTGGATGATTTGGGAGCTTTCCGTAAGCGAAGGGTCTCCGGAAAGGGGACGGAGATGACAGTGGGTGAAGGGGATTGTGGAGAAGTTGAGACCATTTGAGGGGGGTGGAAGTGGTCGTGCTAGATAAGGGGTGCAAGTCATTCTCTTCATCAGATTTCTCTTCATCACCTGTCTCGAAATTACAAGGTTGACTTGTGGGTGTAGACATGGACGGAGATGAGTCAACCACTTTTTTTCCTCGCCTGGTCAAGACTGCATGGGCAGACTCGTTACTGAAATTACCAGGGGTCTTGAATGTCACACGACCTTTTTGTGGATGATGTAAGGTCCCTTGGGAAGTGCCCGCTATAGAATTGGGATTCTGAAGGGCTTGCGGTGATAACGTAGGCAAATAAGATCGGATATCTGCAAATTGCCTAGCATTCTCTTGATTATTCTTCTCCATATTATTCTTCAATTCTTGCATCATTTTCATGAGAGCACCAATGTCATTCGAAAGTGGTTGGTTGCTCATAGGAGAAGTTGGTTGTGTACTAGATGAGGCTGGAGCCTGTGGCAAGTACAACGGTTGTGCTTGTGGTGGTGGTTGCGGTGGTGCAGTGATGTACCGACCTTGTTGATTGACCTGGATAGGTTGTTGCGGGTTTGAAGTTTGCCATGCAAAATTTGGATGATTACGCCATCCAGGATTGTAAGTAGGGGGCATTGTATTTCCTGAAGTCCCCGATCCCATGGCAACCGCATTGACATCAAGAGTAGGTTCTGTGACCCAAAATACTTGCTCTGGTTCCTGAACTTGATCCAAATGTGTAGGAATGGCAAACATCCTACTGACATTCTGTGTCACTTCTTTGGTCATATTCCTACTCATGTCATCAACCTTCTTGTTAAGAATTTCTAAATTATCCAACTTTTAAACAATGAGTTGGAGGTCAATCGCTGTACTTTCCGATCGGGTTTGGGTATTTTCGATTTGCTCAACAGGTTTCTTATGGCGGCTATTGATTAAGGGATGCCTTATTCAATGAAGTCTCTGCCATCTCCTCGTACAGTTTCCAAACAAATGTTTTTGATTTGAGGAGGAAACCACCTCCGCAAGTGCTATCCACAGCCACCTTGAAATTCTCATGCATGCCCTCATAAAAAATCTAGACCAATTTCCATCTATCCATGTCATTACTTGGGTATTTACACAATAGCTCCTGAAACCTATCCCAAGCCTCATGAAAAGACTCATTTGGGCGCATTGAAAAGGAGGAGATTGCGTAGCGGAGTGCATTTGCTTTTCCAATCAGGAAGTACTTCTTAAGGAAGGCTGAATTCAATGCAGCCCATGTGGTGATTGGTTTCCCATAGCTCCGGAGCCAATTTCTCGCCTTGTCCTTCAAAGAGAATGGGAATGCCTTAAGATACACAAGGTCTGGATTATTATTTTCAATATGCATGGTGTCACACACTGCAAGAAAGTCATGAATGTGTTGGTAAGGGTCCTCGACACTCTCCCCATGAAACTTGGGAAGCAGAGAAACTATAGACGACTTTATATTGATCTGGCGTGCCGCTGCAGGCAACTGAATCCATGGAACTAAGATTTGTTGGGCAGGATTGTGTCTTTCCCCCATAGGTTGAGGGTTTTCCTCTTCATCCTCAACAATGCTCATTTGAGCTTCAATTCGAATTTGGCGATCAATGATTCTTTCAAGTTGGGCCATGATGATCGCTAAAGGGTATGGATTTTCGCCTTGTTCAGCCATGATGGAAGATGAAGAAGATAAGGGAATAGAAGAGAATGATCTGAGTGATGTCGGAGAAGAGGGAGGTGAAGAAGGTAGTGATGTGGTAAGTGGAGGAATGTAAAGGGAAGAAAGGGAATGAGAGGAGTTGGGTCTTCTTCTCGAGAAGAAAGGATTTGAATTTAAAGGAACAGCAAGAGAATTGAGAGATCGTCTCCCTTGCATGCACCTCCTATTCTATGCAATCAAAACACAAAGCAAGGTCACTTTGATACGCACACTGGTGAAGCCCTTTGTGGCTTTATCTTTTCAATTTTAGTCTTATAAACACGAAGTTGAACATCCAATGGTTACACTCGTCCTTCCCTCATGTCATCCAATGTACCTTGATAGAGTCACAAGGCACACTGATGGGGTTTTTGGCTCTAGTGACCTTAAGGTGCGTCGTGCAACAAACAACCAAGTGTGCAATCCCACAAGTGCAAATACAAGTAATTAATTCAAACAAAGGTGATATTAATCAATTTTAACCTTATGTGACCACTTTATTTAAGAAAATTGATTTTAATATCTACGTTCAATTGCTTTGAGTGATATTCAATCAAATCGAGTGAGGTGAATTTCCTTTTTTCTAAAAAAAATTCTCAAGGGGGAGAAGACCACGGAGAATGATGCATGCAAGAAGATTAGAATCGCGTACCTTTCGCCAGCAATCTACGTGCAAGATTGCAACGCGAAAATATAAACCTATTCTAAATGCTCCTAGCAGGCAACTTCTAAAGAACTCTCTTTTTTATTTTAAATTTTTCAAATTTTTAATTTTTGAAAACCGAGCACAAACAAATTACACTAAGGAAATTAAACCTAATGCAATCTAATGCAATGCAGAAACCTAGTAAAATTATTACAATAATGAGAGTCCAGTCTCTAGGCCACAACTCGGCCCGAAATGAATATAAAACAAAAAATGCTAAACTAAAGAGGACGAATCTCTCAAATGAGAATTAAACGAGCTCCTTGTCCACGTATTTGCCTCCTCCTTCGTCTCACCGGCTCGAGATTTGAGTTGAGAGAAGAATCTCCCGAGCGTCCCGCGTAAGAGAATGTGCGCGGTCACTTACGAAAAGAGCAAGCCGGTCAATCGGAACAAGATGCTAACATGTGATAACAACAAATGTGCAAAGAAAAAGTGAATCAATCAAAAATTCAAGCCGTATCCCCGGCAACGGCGCCAAATGATTAACGGGTTTTTTATCGGTTTTAAAAGGTTAAAATTAAGTGATTTGAGTCGTTGCAACCGCAATTTAACCAATTAAAGCATTAATTTCAAAAGATATTTTTTTACTTGTACGATGGTAAGCTTAAGGTCGATCCACAGAGACACGGATAAATTTTTAAGATTAATTCAAACCATGAATATGATGCACAAATCTAATTATCCAATTACTCCAGTCTTCATTAGTTTTCAGTTTTGATTTAAGCAAATGAAGACACAAGATCTTTTTGGTCTTTTCAAAACTTTTTTTAACACTATGGTCACATACTCTTCATCTCTATGCCATTTAGGAGAAATATGAAAGTGATTTCTGGTAAAAGTATCCACTTAACTTAATCACCTTCTTGAGTTAAGAATTATAAAAGTCTCCAATGAAGTTTCTAACAAGATGCTCCAAACAAGGAATAACTAGATGATTGATTAGCAAGGGACACTCAAAATGTTTGGCAAGTTACTTTGGCAATTAAAACTATGACAAATAGATGGAGTAAGCAATAAACATAGTGATCTTTTTTTATTTTTTTTATAAGCAAAAGCAACAGAACATGGAAAGCATACGGTGGCCCACTTGGCCTTTTGGAAACAAAGACATAGTGACAATGATTACGTAGCAAGACTAAATGTACATTTCAAAATCATAGCAAAAGAAACAAGGAGGTGGATGAGATTTCGTCACCAAAATTATGTTTGTTGTTGTGAACGCTAGCGGCGGAAGATGATCGTTCAACTCAGGCCGGTATGCTGTCACCATACCAAGAGATAGTGATTCTCGCTTGCGCTGCTGAACTTCGTGTCATACGGCATCGAGCAAATTATCTGTGACGATTTTGGGACTGGATGGTGAGGATGTCGCAGCTCCAGAAGAAGAACTCGCCAGTTCTCAACTCCTTCACGTGCGAGAGCCCGCTCACGGCTCGGTCCTCGTTCAGCCTGTCTCTTCCTCTTCACTGCCCTGTGCGTGGCTCAAACTTTTAGTGCTCCTGTGAGGGTGGGAAAGTTAAGAGTCAAGGATCAGACCGGATAAATAGAGCACACACTATCATTTTTATAGAGCAAGGATATGGAAACTAATCTCAATCGCAGAAACCGCTGCTAACTCAATCGCAGCAACCGCTGCTACTGAGTGGGGACGAATGAAAGGGGGAATTCGTGCAGCAACCGTTGGACGAGTTGCACAAAAACCACTCGTGAAGAGCAACTGTTGGTACGCCCAAGCAGGGGGAAACGTTGAGTGCATGTATAGTGCTTAAAAAATGAAGTGAGAATTAATTAGGAGAGAGATAGATAGAGAGAATAAAGAGAGAGAGTGAAGAATTTGTGTTTGGTCGTGCTCTCTTCTCCCTCTTGTTGAAATTGATGGATAGGTGCATTAATGATGAGAGATGGGATTGCAAGAACAAGGACAAGATACGTACAAGGCTTTAGGGATGGAAAGAGAATGTATGAGAAAAATATGGATGGATAAGAAATGGAAAGAGATGAGATGTTGCAAGTGAAGTGAGAGAGATAGAAGAGACAAAAATGGATCACATGGGCCTTGTACCTTCTTTAAAACATCACACATTTTAATAAATATGTTACAAAGGTAAGTGGGAGCATGTGATACCATTGCTTGCACATGAGATAGGGACGTGCATGGAAAAACATTAAGGAGGAGAGAGAGTTATGGAGGGAAAATGTGAAGAGAGGTCTAGAAATAGAATAGCCAAGAGGAGAATTGCTACTTGTCAAACGTTCAAAATTAATGGTACAATGTCTTTATGGACTAGAGTTAATAAGCTTCGATACAAACAAGATAGTCCATGCATATGTATTTCTCGGCCTAATGGCAAGTGACATAAGAGTAACTTACAAGTTCTTAGATTTTTCTCTTTTGTTAATTTTATGTGATTAAATGAGTAAGTTACTGCAACATAGATAATAAGAGATAGAATAACTAATTATTCAAGGTACTTTAGTGTATTTTTAAGCACAAAAAGTATAGATTTGACAATACAAAACATGACGAGACTTAATCTCATCAATGGCCTAACTGCCGTAACCATGCTACAGTATGCCTCTGACTCAAAAGTTCCTGACTCGATGATGGATTTTGTATCAGGTCTCTGGAGTCTAGTATGCTTCATTTCTAGTTCAACATCTCTGAATTGGATTTTTTTTTGAGGTATAGTCAAATAGGGATCCTACAGTTCTAAGGAAGAGTCTCCCTAAGATCATCTAGGAATCTTTCCATTTCTAGGGACATCCATGTCAAGCATAATAAAATCCACTAGATAATTCTATCCCTTAATATTTATTACAACATTCCTAATCTTACCCCTAGGTCCCTTAGTTGATGCATTAGCAAATTGAAGTACGACTCTTGACTTCCTAAGAGGTCCTAGATTCAGATGTCCATAAAGTGTGGTGGACATGAGACTGATAGAGGAACCATTATCTAATAGAGTTCTAGCAAACTTGATCTCATTGATCTATCTAGTTACGAAGCGTGCACCCATATCTCTCTTCTTCATTGGAAGCTCATTTCCGATTAAACGAGATGTAGCTATGGAGAGGATATGCTTCTTTGTTCGACTTGAGTTCTTTCTAATCACCCTTGTTGTTATGCATCTAACCTTAAGGAATTTTATAAAAGGTTGATCTCTTTCTATCATCTCGTCTAGGAACAAAATGACCTTATGTTTTCTTTGCATATGTAGGCCATCTCCTCATCATTTTTTTGATTTTTTAAGTTTTTCTTCTTTCCAGCCATTAGAGCACGGGGGAAAGGGATTGAATGATCATGAACTAAAACATCACTTTTATTGAAATTAGAAGTATGTACATGACCATGACCAAGAATGACATTTGGACTTCTGAACCAGGACTGGGAAAAGAAAATGACACTTGTGGCTATGGGGGATGTTGCTGCTGTTGTGAGTTCTCTTCTTTTGACTCAGACTCACTTGACTCTGAGGTGTTGTAGTGCTCTGATGTGGGGGTTGGAGGTCTCTCCGACTCTTCTTATTCCTCATATGTATGCTTAGGTGTGGATACTATGGCTATGTCACCGTGTTCCCTTGCTCAATCAGGCATGGTTACGATCTTTCTGCTCTTGAGAGAAATATGATCCGTGTCATCATGCAAAAAGATCGAGTATTCATGTAAAGAATATTCTGATATTATTACTTGATCTTTGTGTCCAAGATTATTAGGATTAGCTTGGACTTGAGTGGGAATCACAGTTTGTGGCGCAGTGCACTCATCTCTCCATCTCGAGAGTCAATTGATATCAAATCTCATATCATAAAGTTCATCCAGCACTTATTGGAGTTCAGGAGATTGAAGAGGAAGATTCCTGGCCTTGCCTTTCCTAGGGTAGTTGGTTCAGACGGTACTGGCCTTGCTAGCTCAGGAACTGGCATTGTTGATGTTGTTGCGGGTTCTGGTTTCTTTGACGTGACTACTGGTATGGTTGATGTTGTTGTTGTTGCTGATAGCCAGGACAAGACTGGTGGACGAGGGTTCAAAGTTGTGTTGGATTCTTGTCAGGTGACGGGGTCAATGTTTTACCAGACTCCATTGATCTCCATCACTTACGGAGGTTCCTCGTAAACAGTCAAGGGTTTCTTCAGTTTGTTGGGAGAAAACTTGATCTCCACCCAAATTGCTCGGTTGCCCTTCCCCTTTCCCCTGAATATAGTGAATCTAATGTATGGAGGTGGGGGATGTAGTCAAGGCAGGTATTTGTATCTTAGATACCCTATCAGCTAATTCCTCCATTTTCTTGGGTAGTTTAGATAATTTTTCCATATCGGTAGATTTATGGAGTTCGTCTACCTTCTTATGAATCTGTTCGACCATAGTTAGCTTATCAACTATGATTCCCATGTTGATACTTTGGCTGATGAACAGATTGTTTACAGTCTTCATTCCCCTTCTTTTGATGAGAGTGAAAGGGGATTGGACATGTAGGCCCAGCTTATGGTTTGTGCACGACTCATGTTTGTTAGCTTCTCGAACACTTTGTAGACAGTGTCTGCGTGACATCCCATACAGTTTACTTCACAAGAAGCACTAACTAACCCTTGCATTTCTATGTTCAAACCACTGACAAGACTCTAGACCAGCATCATCTTGCTTATGCCATGCCCTGTGTATTTTTGAATTAAGTCTATAAACCTCTTCCAGGTTTCGTGAAATGGTTCATTAGGATACTAGGTGAAGCTTGTGAGCTTGATCCTCATGTGGTTAATTCTACTCACTGGGTAGAATTTCTTTAGGAATAGAGTCTTGAATGTAGCCCATGTTGAGACCACTTCCCCTAAGTTCTTCAGCCAATATGTTGCCTCATTAGTCAAGGCAAAGGGAGTGTCTCTCAACCTAATATAGTCTTTACTAACCCTAGGGTGAGAGAGGTTGTCAGGGACTAGTTCGAAGTCTTAGAGAAAAGAGTAGGGCTCTTCATGGTCGTTTCCTTCTAACTTGGGAACTGGTGTGAGGAAATGCAGTTTGTGCTCGATTGCATTCTCGGGGGGTACTGGTCTCAATCGGATGTAGTCCTCATCAATTTCCGGAAGACATGTATCTTCCATAGCATCTTCTTATTGATCTCCAGCTCCTTCTACTTCTGTCAATCGGGCTCTTAGTAACTCATTTTGTTGCACAGTTATGGTTATGCGCGGTAAAATAGCTATCATTTGATCATTATTGTTCTCATCTTCACCAGGATTCTTCTTTGTAGGAATTTTGGTTTCTTCTTCACCTGCATATGTAAATATATTTGAATTAAATACATGTATCGAAGGGGTTCTACCAAAGATAAGAGTTTCCTTGGTAGGGGCAGTTAAAGAAAGGGTTAGTCCAAGATTGACTAAACCCTGAGAGTAACTTATTGAGCTCATTTTGGAGAAGAGAGTCATTCCAAGACCAAGGGGGTTCGAGAATAGGGTCCTCTCGATCCCTAAGAGACATGAATTCTAAGGGGTTCCGTGAAGCGTTCGCAAAGTCAGAACTACAATCCCCAGAGAAATCCATCTCGGATGTCTAGAGAATCGATAAGGGCATGATGGTCAAGTCAAGAGAGAGAGAGAGAATAAACACATAAAACAAACACAAAGCAAACTCGTAGATTTGCCCACTCGACACTTATGAAGGCACGCTAGAGTTTGGTTGCTTATCTTTCCAATTTTAATGAAAAACAATCTTTGAGAAGATTGAGCAGAGCTTAGGTTCCGAAGAGTGTCACAAAGACTGGTCCGAATTCATACATCTAGTTGTATCTACTTCCAGCCAGTATGTGTGTAAGTACGGGCCATCGAACGACTACTCGTATTACTTCAAGATGGTACCTAACACGTTGTCCTTTAACGACCCAATCTGTTAAGGGAGATTGTAGTTTCCTCACTAAGAATTATCTAATCTTTTTTAAATTTAGTAGTCAGAATGAGTCTCCCATGTTTTGGCTCTACCTTAAGTGTGTGATTCTTTTCCTACAAACAATGAGTGGGTTTATCTCCAACGGATACAAGGGTTGATTTTATATCAATTTATTTACAGTCACCTAGATTAATAGTCCCGATTTTAATATAAGGTTATCACTTGAGTCATATGTGAGCCCAAAAAAATGCCTAATGAGCAGTCCCAATTCCTTTAAATCCTAAGTGTTAAAACTAAGATAGAGAGGATCAAGAAAGTTTATGCAAGAAAGAACTTGATGATACATGCTAAGAAGAAGACTTATAGTGATTCCTCACGTTCTTCTTGCAGGATGCAATATAAGGAATTAAAATTTACACTAAATGATATACATAAATAAAAAGGCCCTAAGCATATAATTCTATTAGCGGGAAGAATTTATTTAATTTAGCTAATGTTGAATGTTCTACATTACGTATAGTTAGTGAAAAATATGTGGTCTAAAAATTACGAGCACAATAAAAAATAAATAACTTAATCTACTGCATGTGCACCTAATTTCTACGCCACTCAAGTTGCTTCCCAACCGCACATAAGGGGTTGAAATAGACACGAGACACCATAGAGAGTCCACTCCAAATTATTATAAAAATTAGAGTTAAGAGAAACCATGTAAATGATGCAGAAAATAAAACCTAGTCTAAGCTCTCTCTCACAATAATAAAATAAGTGTCTTCTCCACAGGTCTTTGAATTTTGTCCAAAAATCGCTCCGAGTTATCTGTGAAGAGAGAACTTGCGTTTAGTATTTGTAATGAGAGAGAAATGCAAACAAAAGTAAAGAAAATTTAATACAAAAATAAAATGCAAAACAAGAGAAAATGACATAGACATTAAATAACAAAAATTAATTATAGAAATTTATTTAAAATCCTAAAAATACATCGTTCCCCGGCAATGACACCTTAAGATGAATGAGGATTTCACCTCTTTAAAAGTCAGAAATTGTAGTATAGGAGATGAAAAGTGATCAATAAAAAATTCTTGAATATTGTGGAACAATTTTTACTTGACAAGTCTATCGAGGTCGAACACATAAAACAATGTATTTTTAGCTGTGTAGTTCCAGAATGATTTCAATGATTAATTAAATACTATGGTAATTTCCATGTCAGGAAATGTAATGAAAATGAAATGCAATGAAAGAGATGAAATGTAAATAAAATAAACAAAGAGTATAAGCACGGAATCTGTGATTCTATATAATTTTTATCCAATAAAAATAATCAATATTCTCAAAAATTGATTATAGATCCAAAGAAATAAGTATTCAATTCGAATCTAAGTTGCATGCGAGAATGTTAATATCTCTATGAATAGTCCTACAATAATGAGATCACACAATGATTTTATTGAAGAATAATTGATCTCAATATTCCCTTTAAGTTAATTCTCAAATATAATAGACTTTAATCTCATAAAATATCAGGTAAATGAATTATTTCTTCCTCCTCAATTGAGCCCCTGCAGAAATTAAATCCTTAAAGAATATGAGTAATAATTTTTTTTACTTTGATAAGCCCCTGCATAGATTATTTCCTCAATTAATAGGTTCCAATCATCATAAGAAGATTAATCAATTTAAATATCTTTAATCAAGTCCCTACAGATAAAGTCAAATTTTCTCACTAAAAATATGGCACAAATATATCAGCAAATCAACTTGAATAGATCAAATTGAAACTCAATTAATATTCATCAATAAAGAGCTCCGGATCAGTCCACAAAATATATATAATGAAAGATCATATAATAAGCTTCAAAAATAACATATTGTGCGCTAAAATCGGAGTTCAAATTTGAAAGTTATGCTAAATTGAAGATTTGGAGACAAAAATGCAATAATTTTTTTCTTTTCAAATGAGTCCCTAGAGAACTTAACTGTAATATGAAAAACTCATAGGGATTGTGGCATAATTTTTCCAAGGTACCACATGCATTGTGCATGCCGCTTGCGTGCGGGGGTTCTTTTGCAATTCTAAGAAATTTCAGGGTTACCTCCCACGCATGTGCGAAGCACATATGTGCGAGGCTCGGATGTGGCGAAGTGTGTCTCAGGTAGAGGTGAAGGCTCGGGAGCCCAAGCCTATACATGGCACGTGTTTGGAGGTTCAAGGGCAAAGGATATGCTTGGGTGCCCAAAGATCCATGTGGCAGCTTGGCGAGGCTCGACAGCCTCGAACCTCGAGGCTGGGATCGAGGTTCGGAGAGGGAAGACGTGGCGACTAGATGGTCATTGGATCAAGGGTCGGACCTGATCCAGCTGTGATCGGAGGTCGAAAGCAAGGGTCGACTGAGGGTGATGACGGAGTTACCTAGTGCATACGCGGTGGCGGAGGGCAAGGGGGAGGCAAAGCTCGGTGAGGCACGAGCTCGGGGCTCCAGCCGGAGGGCACGGAGATGAATCTTGACCTCATGTGACACACGCCGAAACCGAGGGTTCGGGCGGAGCGACAAAGGTGAGGGGGTGCTGGAGCACGAGCTCTAAGAGCTTGGAGGCATGCTGCGGTGGGGGCGGGCACGTGTAGGGGTTAGCTGAAATCGAGGACGAAAAAAGGGAATGGTCGTTCCGTGTGGAGGCGATGGACTTGGAGCGAAGCTCCGGCCTTAGTGAGGTCAGAGATGGAGAGGATCTGAAAGATATAGATGGGAAGTGGAGAGGGAGGAAGATGCACGGGTCGTTGATTGGTGAGGTAGGACTTCAGCTGATGAGCATAGAAGAATAATAAAATATGAAATTGGGCTCAGGTTTATGGATAAAGGGGAAGGGGGTACCTGGAGCTTGCAAGCGGTTCAAGGAAGTCGGAGGGGTATGTTGTGGTGGAGAATGAGGAGTTGGTCCTCCTCGATGGTCATTGCTAAAAGATCCTGATGGAAGGGGATCTGAGCTCTGCTACTGTAGGAGTAGCAACCCGGCCAGAGATGACCGAGGATTGCACTTGACTACCCCCTCATTGTAACTCGACAGAGGTCTCGCTAATAGCTATCACCGAGGGCGAAGATCAGAGCTGGAGGAGAAGTCTACTATTGAAGGATGAAGATGGACGAGTGCAACAACAATGCTTTTATGATGGAGGAGAAGAAACGGTGAGGAGGCTCAGCTCATAACGGGAAGGGTGGGTTATGGCAGCGGTTACGAGAGAGGGAGGAGGCAGGTAGCAGGGATTATGGAACTGAAGACAGAGCACAGGCAGCGTACATGCAGGAAGAAAGAAGGGGAGCAGGAAGGGGTCACGTGTTGCGCACATGACCAGGCTACTATAGAGAGAGAAAGAAAAGTGGGAAAGAGAGAGAGAAAGAGAGGGAAGAGAGAGAGAGAGAAAGAAAATAAAAATAAAAGTTAATAAAATAAATACAAATTAAAATAAGATTAAAATAAAAATAAAATTAAGGATTAAATAAAAGTAAAATAAAATATAAAGATTAAATAAAGTTAAAAATAAATAAAAAATCAAAGAACATCATAAAGAAATAGTAAATGAAGTCAAAGAAAAAAGTGGCCAACATGAAAGTTGCTCATCTTGACGAGATTTACAACTTTCGGGAAGGACCCAAATCAAAAGAGGTCAAGTGTACAAAATATATTTTCAGAGGCACTATGTACATGATAAAATACTACATTTTTGTATTTTATGAAATTTTTTGTATTTTTAATTTGGTTTTAATTATTGGATTAAATTATATACATTATACACATAATTAATCTAATTTATGTATTTTTATAGGTTATAAAAGGTAAAATAAAAACAACAAAGATAAATTACGCATAAAATAAAAAATAACAGAATTTGATGTTTTCCTTTGATTTTCTATTTTTTATAGATTTTAATTCTTTATACCAGGTTAGTTAGTTAGTTAATTTAATAATATAGCTGAGAAAGAATTAGGATAAAATACTCTGTTTTTTTATATAAAATAATATGCTCAATTTAAGTCAAAAATAAGGGTTATTTATTTACAGATTTCAACCCTAATTTTAACACAATTACTTAATGTTAATTAATTAATTTTAGGGGATTTAACCATTGATTACTTAAGAGATTTTGCTAAGATGTCCATATAAAGTAGATGAATCATGGATTCATCACCTCTATGCCCACATGCGTATCATTGTGTGCATCCATTGTCATGTCTTGAAATGCTGTTTGTACTTGTTACGCTCGTTCTACTATCAACTCCCTGAGACTCTACATCTAAGTGAGTGCCTTCATTTGATGATTTTCCATTGCCATTTACGATTGAAGGTGATGAGTCCATGGGTCTCCAATGAACATCTTCCGAGCTAACCACATGCAAAATCCTCCTGAAATCTGTCGCAACGCTCATGTCTATGCATCATCCATCACATCTGCACATGCATTGTCCATCATGGAATTTATGAGTGTGACCTTAGTCATTTGATTCTAAAGATAGATTATATATCGCCAGGCATGTGAGGAGCATTTTGCAAGGAAGCCCCATAGTTTTGGATATTTACATCCGTTGATTAAACTTTTTAGTTTAAAACTTTGATTTATTTGTATTTTAGTCTTCTTAATATTTTTCAATTATTTGAATTTTATTGAGTTTGTAAAATAAACTATTTTGTGTGTATATTTGAGCAATTTTAGATAATACTAGAATTCTTAAGACTTAATTATGAGAATTGATGCTTTTTATCAAAAAAACATTCAAGGATATTTTTTTAATGTTAGGGCCTGCAAAAAATTATAATAGGATCGCATCCCTTAAATAACAAACTCTCCCATCTTTTTGCATTACAACCTACACTTTGTCATAAATATTCTCGTAGCTTTTAGATCTTCTATTTTTATTAAACACATATTGTAATATTTTGGAAATTCCTTTTGACATATAATTAATCCACTATACTCTATCATCCCAAAATTTAGTGCGCAAGACTATAAATAAAAATTTATTTTTATTTCATTTCTTGTCAAAAACATCTCAAAATTCAAGGAGTATGTCTCCTATAGGTACATTAGTCCTCCAAACAACTCCCCCAAAATCCCTTATATGTTTCCTCAAAACACAAAACCATTTAAAAAAGTTTGTTATTTTCTATAAAAAAATCACAAAATTAAAATCACAAAAATAAAGTCCATCTTGTAACCCAACTATCTTTTATCTTTTAAAAATACACTTAGGTATTTCTAAGATAAATGTCTTAATACTATCCTTTTTTTTCTTTACTCTTTTTTGACAAAAGATCGGAATTTCACTTCATAAAAAAAGGGAACAACCTCCCTGAGTGACTAACAATAGCAATCACCTCTTAGACAATCTAGGTAGCGACAAAAGAGAAGAAAACTTAGGGACCTGACATTTAGTATGTCAGTGAGTGCCAATAAGCGAGTAGCAAAATCATAATGATTGTTCTTGTATAAAATACTTAGGTCAAAAACTAAAAAGCAAGGTAGCTCCGGTGCATAATTGGATAGTAGTGAGTCATTTCTTCAATTCGTGGGAGGCGTGTTGATGTCTTGTGAACGGGCGTTGGTTTGGATGAGTACTCATTTCTTGGTTGCACAAGAAAGCAAGGGTGGGGAACAAAGATAGTAAATGTGAAAAGGTTATTTGGAAAAGCTTATAGGGCTTGCACCAGTAATAAATATGATTGTTATATTATGAATTTCGCATCATTTGCAAGCTATAGTGGGTGGTGAGAGGCACCCTGGTACATCCACAAACATCACTCCATCTAGGTCAACCACCGGATCAATGCTTGGGAACCGGTTATCTTTCAATGGGATAAAGGTAAATATGTGTTATTATAATGCATAAAAAAGTAATCAAAAGCTTCACTAAATCTAGGAATATTTGTTGTGTTAAAAACTTAGTATAAAAGGAGCAGTGAAGTAGGAGATGGGCCAGGTTCTCCCCCTCATTTAGGCGCATGGGCAGATGTTGGTAGTTGAAATGGAAGTGTCGTAAGGATGATCTTGGGTTCTTAATTTTTGGTGGCTGAGGAATCAAAGGAAGATGGACACTTTAGGGTGAAAAAAGATCTCTTCCAGATTGTTTTATTTAGTATGGTCCAAGTCCTGCATGAGCGAGAAGCTTATGGATTGCTTTTGTCAGTCGGTGGTTTGTTGTATCCATGTGTTGGGTTTGCAAGCATGTTGAATTCACGTGCTTTGACTTTTTTTCCAGGAGTTTTTTAGAGTTTTTGGCAAAGGGTGGGATGTTTTTTTCTTCCATACAATGATTGTGCTTTTTAGGCACTTCACCTTAAGGAGCTAGGTGTGGAAGGGGTTAAGGATATCTATCAATATCGACCAAGAGTCTTTTGACAATATTTTGCAAAATTTGGGTTGGAGAACCAAAAGGCTACCATTTTAAAGGAGGATTTGATTGATTTGAGGGTAGAGAGGGTTGCCTCCACTAGTGAGTTGTGTTCAGAGAAGTTTGAGGAAGTGTTTGGAGTATAACCATAGAGGAAAGCTCAAGGAGCATGAGGATACCAGTACTCTATCTAAGATAACCGACCATGCTTGAGTAGTGGTAATCCAGATATAAGACGAGGTTGGCTCTCTGAGGTCTAGTAGGTAGGAGGAGATAATCTAGTCCAAGAGGTTTTGGGAGTGTAAAGGTGGGGATCGACGGGATGAAGATCTATTGGGGAAGCGGAAGATGTTGATGTCTCTCACAACGATGCGAAGTTAATTCGAGTATGTTAAGGTCTTTAGTTGATCAATGACTAAGTCGTTGTCTGACCTGTAGGGGGTGCATATATGTTTATTAGGTAAAGCTTGAGGTTCATCTGGTTGTGAAGTAGCTCGAGTCTGGTAAAGTAGTCATTATGAACGGATGTTGAGACACTGAACAATGAACGGATCCCAACTGGAAAGGAAGCCCTAGGATTTATATCAAGTGTTCGTGTGCCAGTATAAGTGGCCAAGCAATGAGGACTTGTGCTTCTGGATTGGCTCAAGCAATCTAGTTTCTTGGATTACAAAGAAATTATTCAATTTATTCATTATGATTTTTAGTATCGTGATTTTCTACGGGGCCCAAACCCTCTAATGTTCTAAGAAATCAAGTTTAACTACATATGTAAAGGGACCAGTTATCTCTACTTGGTGTTGGATCAAGAACTTTCCAAATGGAAAGCACTTTTGCCGTCCAAGCTTGGTGCAAGAAGTAATTTTCATGTAAAGAATTATCAAAAGATAGAAGAAGATTCTGCATGGAACTTTTGGCTAATAGAAATATATTTGGTGCGAGAAAATCACGCACCAGAGAAGATGGTGGGTATGATAAATCATCTGAGTGGGGGGTTAGAATGGGTTTTGGCATGTACCTAGAGAGGCAAGTGGCTCCAATGGTTGTTTCCCTATCGAGGTTGTGCTTGGGGTTGGTTGGTCATGGGTATGAGTGGTTTTTTGGCAGAATTGCAACAGTGGCCGGTGTCGCTTGCAGAGGCCCCTGAATAGTAGAGCTGCTAATTGAATTGAATCATTCGAATTCGATTAGGATTCATTCGATAGAAATTCCAGAAAAGTTTGATTCGAAATCAAATGAACTGAATTTGAATTTAACTTTTGATTTGATTCCCAAATGAATCGAATATGAATTCACTTGGATTCGTTCGATAACAATTCGATTCGATTCGATACACACATATATATGATATAGTATGAAGCATTATATATGTAAATAAATGTAGTATATATTTTGTAAAATCCCCATACATGATACACAACTTAATATAATAAATAAACAGTTTCATCATCTTATTGTAAACATCCCAATTTTGGGATGCACATTGCATACACCGTACCCCCTCTTTACTCCTTCAAATTCTCTCTCTCTCTCTCTCCCCTCGTCACACATGAGAGAAAAAAATCCTAACATTTGCTTCTGCTCTCCAACACCACCATCTCCAACCTCTCGCTCCTGCTCGCTCTCTCCAATGTTGCTGGCTCTAGCATCCCGCTCATGTTCGCTCTCTCCAACGTCGCCGGCTCCAGCCTCTCACTCCTGCTCGCTCTCTCCAACGTCGTCGGTTCCAGTCTCCTACTCTTGCTCGCTCCCACCATTGACAACATCACCCTCCCAGTAGCCAACCCCACCACCAGCTTCCGCTCTCCCCCGTCATCGACAATGACATCGGTTCTAGACTTATCAACGTCGACAACATCTCTCCATCACCCCTGCAGCTACTGGTATTACCACACACCCCCTTTCTCCCTAAAATCTTAAGATTTAGGTTCTATCCAAATAATTTATGTGATTCTAAAATACATCATCTGCAAACAAAAACATACTAAATTTTTTAAAACCATCTCGAGGTCATAGATTTCAAATTTCCAATAATCTTTTCCTTAATCACACTCTTAATCATCCCACCCATCACAATATCAATATCTTATGATAAGGACAACCAAGCATTTGAATACAAATAATATCTTAGAGGCAATTATGGTATGAATAGATTTCATGAATTTCAAGCTTTGCCTAAATGGCTACATGTGCAAAAGATCATAATTGCAACTATATTCCATTTCTCATCAAGATTACAAGGGGACTAGGCTATCGAGAAGGACATATCATCATAATCTTTGATAAGCCCAACTATGCCCCCATAAGAGTGCACTGAAATGAGGTAAGCATGAAGTGTTCATGCTTGATGTAGAAAAATGTTACATATTAGTAAATCGAAGATCAGAGCCATATCAACTGAGTTCTTAGTCTGGTCTACCAGTTTTTATACACCTCGAATGTTGGATTCAGCTCCATAAGTTAATTCATATCGACCTTTTATGATTCTGATGGAATTTAGTGATTCTTCTTTCTCAGATATTATGGAGATAGGTTACAATGGGAGGGAAGATATGGAAGATTCTTCAGAGAAATGTGGAACACAATCTTCTGCTTATTGTTTTGGACTTGTATACATATTAATCTATTTATTGTATTTCGATATTGGTATGGAATTTAAAATATAGTTCTGAGTATGCATTTTCATTTTTTTTAGAAGTCTAATTCAAACATGTCATCTTCTCAAGATAGTGTCCATGAAAGAGAAATTAGGCATGACGTAATGAAAAAGTTGAAGGAGAGGGTAGTAAATAGAAAAATCAATTCCTAGAATAATTAATAAGATTGATAGAAAGAAAAGACTAATGGTTTATGAATCATTTACCAAAGATAATGAGAAAGTTGGTGGAGTGCCAGTTGAAAGGTGGAGATGCATTGATTGAATTTTCATCATAGGTATAAAAAGAAAAGATCAATGATTTATCAAGATGTCAATAATTATTTTTTCTTTATATAATCAACTCACCGCAGGTACAAAAAGAGCAAATGAGGATTGCAAGAGACATACACGAACAACAAAAGTTAGGTACTTTAATGTAATTTATATTATCTTTTGAAACTTACCATTTATGTTAAAAGTTCTTTATTTATCTCAATTTATTTTTCACAAATTAGTATCACAAAATCTATTCAATTATTTAAAACTTAAAATATTAATAATATAAAAATTTTATTATTAGTTAAATTAATAAATAAAATTCTAATTCGATATAAAATAAATTGAATTTGAATATTTGAAACTCCAAAAAAATTGAATTTGAATTTAGATTATAAATTCATTTAATATTCGATTCGAATTCGGATTTGAAAATTTTATAATGAATTGAATCTGAATCTAGGTAGATTGGAATGTATTCGATTCGATTAGAATCCCTACTGAATAGTGTCCATGGTCTCCTTCATCTTTTCTTTTTATTTATTTAAAGGGATCCATGCCATCCTTTCCACAACATTCTCATCAGTGCTTGCTCCCAAGCTTTCAAACCATAGGATGGTGTTCTCTAAAGATTCATGGTCTAGGTCTTTGGTCAGACGGAAAGCAACGTCAGAGGCGAAACCATGGTGTGATGGGAATGGTAGCGGATCCATGATTTGCTTGGTCCAAGTTGTGTTCGAGTATAAGTCGAATGGTTTTGGGCTTAGTTTTACTATCGGGGTTGATAGAGATTAATGGTTCCAAGTGTACATGGAGTGTGTGGTGATGTATGATGGAAATACTTTGGACATGATGAAGCAAACGACAATGTCCTCAAAGGATGGATTGTCGTAGTGTATGAATAGGAAGTCACGGAAATGCTGTAAGGGGTGGAAGGTAGCTTCGAAGACCCCATCAATAATGGTCAGTTCGCTACCTCGTGGGATGGCTTGGATGCGAAGTATGACAATGAGTAGCTTAATGATGGAGGCTCGTCGTAGTCATTTGAGAGGGAGGGTATTTCATATACCATCAGCTTGTTGAAGTTGGGCACTAGGTTATTGAGGATGGGGGTATCGTTGGTGCAGTGGAAAGCCCGAGGACTGTAATCTAGTACAGGTTAGTCTCCCCGATGCGCTTGGCTCTGAACGAGGGTGACCATTAATAGAACCTGATGATGGTGTCATCATCACAACTTACGATGCTTCTGGACATGCTTTTGTAGTATTGTTCTATTGTCACCTCAGCGACGATTTTTCGATTGCTGATCTCCAAGCAAACCTCTGCTCACCATAAAGGGGAGATGGTGATGTCTACCCTAGAGTTAGTCTCGCACGATTTTGGCTTGGAGGGTGTTGTTCTAAGCCGGAAGGCCTAGAGGTGCTTTTGGGACATATGCATGTGATGAATCCTCATTCATCACTCTTTATTCTTTTATTTTAGCTAAATATATTGGCAAAACATCATGTATATAGTTGTAAATACAATAAATTACCAATAAGCATGTATTTTTTAATATTCAATAATTAGCATGTATTTGTGAAAAAATAAAAGAATGAAGAATAAAAGAAAAAGAAAGAAAAATTTAGAATAAATATTGAGTGACCTGAACCCACGAGAGGGTCTAGCATGGGACTGATCGCCAAATAAAATAAGTAGAGAGAGATAGAGCCACTATACCTTGTATATATTTCTCACTTATGTATATAATTTATTTTTACAAAAATAAAAATAAAAAGATGTTTTTATCCCCTTGTATATATATTTCTAAAAATAAAACAAAAATTAGAAAAATAAAATAGAAATAAAATTTTCTCTCTCATACCTTGTACATAATACATGTATATATGTACCATATACATATTTATTTTATACTTGTAAATAACTAATAGAAATAAAATAAAACTTATTTAATACTCCAAATAATATGTGGTAAATAAATAAAATATAAAATTGGGGTATTTATACAAAATAAAAAATAAAAATAATTGTACAAAATACATATGTATTTTATACATGTATATAATATAATATACTGTATATATCATAATTTATTTTTCATAAAATTAATTACTAAAAATCAAAAAAATAGTTTGAATAATGGTAAATATTTTTCATGTTGAACATTTTTAATTTAAATCTTTTTCTATTTTTAATTTATTTTACAAATCTTTTTGACCAAGCTATTTTCTGATTGGTCCAGGAGGGATGTTGACCCCGATGAACTACCCCTCCCGGATCTTCTCCTTCGTGGATTCGGTTCTTGGGTCCATTTCTCTGAATTATGCCGATCGGGTTCCACGTCCTTCTGCTCCGATTTTCAGTCTGCTTCTCCCCGGTGGAGCAGTGATCCTCACGGATCCCTAGGGAGATGCAGATCTCCCTCGGTTCGCGCACATGCTCCGATTCTTTTAGCTGCCTGGGATTTGCTATAAAATCACTCCATCGCCTCCCCAGGAGCTCAGCTCGTGCCGCACACTCCCTTGAGACCCTAGAACCCTTTCCCTTGGTGACAGCAATCGGAGGAGGCCCTTGGTGATTGGAGAGGACCGCGACAGCCGACGCTCAAGACTCGTGGCCGGAGCACCACCACGTCGAGCCTCCTCCACCTTCCGCAGCTAGGTTGAGGCAAAGATCCCCTTCGACAGCACCCCTAGAGCTCAGGATTCATTTAGGACTTTCAGTTATCCATCTCATAGTCCTCAGCTCCCTTATCAGTTCGATTTGTTTGTTTTTACTTCTGCCGCACTTCCGCTTGCTCCGACCAGCCAGTTGGAGCCTCGTCAGCCACCTCCATCCATTCAGATCAACAGACCTCCTCACCGTCATCCTTTTTACGCAACCTGATCATCCCAGGCTTGGCTTGGATAACCAAGATTAGGCTATCGGTTTCCTCTGTCGCACCGTCGGAAACCCCCTTTCCATCCACCGCCGCTTCTCTTTGTTTTCAGTCAAATAACCCTGACCGGAGCACTCCTTTGAGTCTGAGCTTTACCTTGCAGGTTGTAGCACGTGTAGAGACCCCCCAAATCGCCTTTGACCTGCCTCCCCGGAGCTTGCCCAGGTCCCAGCCACCTTCCCGAAGATCCGACCGTCGACGAGCCCATCCGACCCGTTTACCCGACGTGGAGGAGCCACACGAGTCTTTCGCCACTGCCCGATTGTTCGTTGAAGTGCAGGATCACCGTTGGTGCTCTGGTGAATTTCGTACAGGCGGAGTTTTTCCAGTGCCTCTCTCCGCCGTTGGATTATGCTCCTCTGTCAGACGCCATCGCAGCCGTCCGTTCGCTGCAGCTGTCAGGCCGTTAGATCTGACATCTAATGGCCCTCGTACCGCACACGTAGCTGACACACCAGGGTCGTTGGATCCGCCAGCTGCACGCACCAGAGCCATACGCTTCGCCTCCACTCAGCACCCGCCACCTGTCCACCCCCACGTGTAGCGCACATGCTGCATGGGTAAATTGCTCAGCCCACCTTTCAGTTATTTTCTGTTCTTATTTAGTCTATAAAATAAAAAGTATACAGTAGGGTAATTTGCACTTTCGCACCTACAGTTTTCTTTATTTGCATTTCAGTATTGTCACGCATTATTTGGGTTATTTGCATCGTTTATCTTAGACTTCTTAGCTGTTATGGAATGAATGACAAGTTTTGGTTATTTGCAAATATACCCCTGTGCATATTGTTTTCCAACATGTGTGTGAATTAATGTGCAAATTGCAGTTCTGACCCCATACTTTTTATGTATGTTATTATTTGGTCCAGAAACATGTTTTGTTGCAAATTAGTCCATGTATGTTGTGTGTCTGATTTTTTATTTAATAAATAGCAAATGTTGTCCAAAAATCACGAAATTTCGAAACATGGCTCCAGCCATGGTGTAGGAATTTCTTTGAATTTTTGGTTTTATTTTTTAAAAATTTACTATTTTTAAAAATTTAAAAACCCAAAAAATAGCTACTATTTATTTTTTAAAATAATTAAAAATATTAAAAATCCTTGAAAAATTCCAATTACTTTCCAGTTTTCGTTGCATTCCCAACTATAAAACCATAAAAATTGAAAAAGGCTAAAAATCTTAGAAAAATCAGTAAAAATTCATAAAAAAAATAAAAAAATGCATTTTCTTCTTATGTAGTTAGGGTTCTATTTTAAGTTTGTCATAAACTTACCGCTTGAATTTTATAGGCATTTTAGGCAATTTTAATTTGCCTTTAGATTCTAGTTGTGCATTGTTTCTCCTTTTTTGCTTTGTTTGGTTTTTAGAAAATTAATTAAAAATCAGAAAAAATATAATAAAATTAATGAAAATATTTGAATATTTTAAAAACCCAAATATATTTTTCTTTGAATTTTCTGAGTGTTTTTGATGCTTTAAATAATTGTTGAATTGTGGATATTTGGCTCCTTTTAGCCATTTTCTTAATATTAAAAATTACAAAAAAAATTAAAAATTAAAAACCACCATTCTTTTGGTCTTTTTAGGATTCTTGACTACTTCGTAGCGTAAGCATCACATGCTCCTTGTGTTCGACCCTAGTGGCTATAGCAGGTAAAAATAAATAACAAGACTGCTATTTGTGCTTGATTGGTTGATTTCTAGTTTTGGTGGTCGCTTTTTCTTGTTGAAAATCGGTCCGAGTGGTTGAGGTCGCAACGACTATAGATACCATTTTACCTTAGTTGCTCGGGTCGCTCATCAGAATGGCGCCGTCGTCGGGGAGCACGGCTTAGTAGTCAGTTTCCTTTTGCGTGATTTCTTGCTATATATTTCTTGCTATATCTGATACATTTTTAAATAATTGTGGACTGACACAATTTATGTTCTATCTTTCTTGCGAGGGCCCGACGAGCGAGGGCGGCGATCTTCGGAGAGACGAGGCACCTGCGTGACTTGGAGGCAGCTCGTTTCTGCATCGAGTGGCATGAGAGCGTAGGAGAGGAGCAGAAGTTTGAGAGATGTAGTGTAGTTTAGACTTGATTTATTTTCTGCATATCATTATTGTAATAATACAGGACAGACACTGGACTTAGACTTGGTGATTGTTTCAGGTTCTGTTTCGTCGAGCATCGGTGTGCTCGGGGGATCTCACCACAATTTCTTTGCCGGTTTTGATTTCTACCACTTTTACTGTCTATCTGATTTTCGAAGGTTTTGGCCCTTAGACTTAGGATTTTCTGTGACTGTGACGTAATTAATTAAGGCCCAACCCTAGTTATCTTCCTGCACCTATAGATCGTTAATTGGACCTAATTAATTAAATCATAAAGAAAAAGTTAGTTTAATCAGGCTCGAATCCACATGTCGTGAGGAACCACGTACATCGCATGCAGGACCCGTTGTGGCGAGCACTGAGTAGTTTCCAAGATCGAACTCCGGACTTAGTCTGATTAGCTAGCTATCGTGCTTCGCGTGTAGAAAGTGCTTCGTATAAGGTCGATTTCTTCGTGCATCATATAGATAATTTTAATTCTGTCTTTAATTTATGCGTATATCACCCTGCATGTAGAGAGCTGGAGTCAGGTACGCATTTCTTACTCTGCATGCATCATCGTATTTGATCGCGCATCGGCTTTTTGCTTTCTCCCCCTATTTTTGGACTTAAAATAATCAGGAGAATCAAAAAACTCGTTAGGCGTTGTTTACTTGAAAAATACCTAAAAGGAAAAACTATATAATTAGGACTGCTAAACTCACTTGATCTTAAAAGACACCTCACTTAAAAATTTGTCTTGGGAGAGTAATACCCTCGTTGTATGGTTTGGATGAGCGAGACAATGACCCGCATACTAGGATAGAGCCATACCCGAACTCTTGACAGACTACCGGCCTTTTATATGGGACAGTCTGTTAGGAGCATTGGGTTCTTACCATCTCGCTTGATCGCTCTAAAAGACTGTTTTCTCACCTAATAAAATTGAGAAAATAAAAGACCGAGACTTTACAGTTATTAGCTCTGCGTAAGTAGGTGAATTGGGGGTTTGCTTTCTGATCTTGTGTGTTTTCCAGATCTCTTCTGCCTTACACGCCGCATCAAGATGATAGGCCGGAGATCCCTTAGGCAGCCTCTAGTTGCACTGCTTTTGAGCACCTCGGTCCGTTCATCTAGGTTGGTTCGTGAGAGCCGAGACCCGCTCCCCAAACCCGAGTTTGACTCCACCCTGTTTCCCCTCGACCACCCTTATACTAGTCTTGAGGTGCCCGAGCAGAGACCACAATAGACAGTTTATGATTTATCGGCACCTGAGTTTGGGTCTTTTGTCTTTGCAGAGACAATGGCCAGCAGTGAGGAGTGCACCGATGGATCTAGGGGGACTCAGACGTACGTACTTGACCAGGGTGCCATCAACAACACTTTGTTAGCCTCGCTAGAGATCATGCAACGTGAGATCAGAGAACAGGGGTCTTTCATGGTAGACATGCGTAGAGAGATGGAGCAGCTGAGAGCCGATAGAGAGCAGCACAGAGCCGATGGAGGCAGAGGACCAGAGATCCTGAGGGTGGAGACCCTGAGGAGCCTGCACAGCCAGCAGCACCTGCACGACCTATGAGGGAGTTACACAACCCTGGTGCAACTCTGACCCATAGATGGATAGTGTTGTCAGCCATTTTGGGAGATTTCAAGCTCCCACCTCAGACGGTCCAGCTTCTACCCTGCTTCGATGGACTCGCCACAAAGGAGCCTCACCTCCATCTCCAGGAGTTTGAGATGATCTACAGTACTGTCCACGATCGCTTTGTGGATAAGGACACCATCCGGATGATCGCCTTTCCGTTCTCCCTCGTAGACAGAGCAGCCAACTGGCTGAAGCACCTAGGGAGATTTTTCACTTCTTGGGAACAACTCCGGAACGAGTACTTGAATAAGTATTATCCAGTCGCCTGGACGAATGTAGCTAGAGCCCTGATCAGCAACTTCTCCATGCTCCATAACGAGTAATTTCACGAGGCATGGGACAAATTCAAGGAGCTTACAGACCAGTGCCCTCGCCATGATATATCCAAGCCCAACCTTATCCAGAGTTTCTTCTGCGGGCTTACATCGGAGCTGCAGGGGCTAGTGAATGCATCCTGTGGAGGCTCATATTTTTCCAAGGATGAGAATCAGGTCTAGGCTATCTATGAGGAGATGGCAAAGAACTACACGGTGATGTCCCAGACCCGATTATATGCACAGGGGAAGCCCCAACCACAGGTTGTGTCTTATCAGAGGATAGCACGGATTGATGCTGGTCCTTCTAGATCATCAGCAGACGCAGCACAAGCAGATCGACGGTTGTTGATATGGGGATTATTAGCGAGAAGTTGGACCGGATCGAGTTGATTGAGAAGAAGCAGTGTCAGTGCTTGTCTCAGATAGATCAGATGGAACAGACATTGAGTGACCTGAAGACCCAGATCATGTGTCTCAGGAGACACAGACGGCTTCTCAGCCCCATCTCAGGTCACGGGCACATCACGGCAGCAGCAGCTCGTCTCAGCACTCCAGCCAGCCCAAACAGGTTCACCATGTCCAGGCGGAGTCGTTCCAGTAGCAACAGCAGTACCAGCAGCCACCACCATCTCAGGACACTCAGATGGTGGTCTACCAGCCAGATCAGCCCCTGGCAGTTCTCCCCCCACCCACTTATGAGCAGGAGCCGTTGATGGATGCCAACGGGATTTGGTACGATCGACCTCAGTCTGGGATCCGACGAGACCATCCCGTATTCCGTTGGTCGACCGGAGGTGCATCTTCCCAGCAGCAACCTCCAGTTCAGCCAGGAACAGCAGCAGTCCCAGTTCCCACAGCCACAGTCTTACCAGCAACATGGTCCTCGTCCCTATCAACAGAGATAGTCTTGGAGGCAGCAGCAGCAGCCTCAGCAGTATCATCCCCAGTATCCCTCTACCCAGCAGCATCAGCCTCATTTCCAGAGAGGCCACCCGTCCGGTTCTCATGGGCTAGCCTATGAGAACCTAGCTCTTGAGGATCTAGCCCGCCTTGTTTTCGAGCAGCAGGCTACTTTCAGACGGGAGATGGATGAGTTCAGATAGGAGATGAGGGATATAGTGAGAGGCAAGGCCATCATACCTGCACAGATCGAGTCGAATCCAAACAACCTGAAGAAGAAATCTGAGCAGGTAGAGTTTACAGAGGTTACCACTCCTAGTGCTTCATTGGTGATATTTATGCATACCATTTTGATGTTGACTTTGTTACACTTAGGAGCGGTAGGATGCCAGCCGACGGTGCCTCATCTGAGCGATGACCACATGAGGACCCAAGAGCGACAGATGAGGAGGAGAGCGGTGCTGATGCTGCTCATGATGACGATGATGACGATGGTACTGATGCCACCAAGGATGTTGATCCAGCTAACGGTACTTAGGCCGTCACTTTACCAGATTCAGGAGGTGGTGTTGATGCCACCAGAGATGATGCTGAGCTAGAATGCGGTACTGATGCCGCAAGTCCAGATGTCGAGGGTGGTGCTGTAATCACCATTTCTATTCATGTTGTATTTCCTTATGTTGTAGTATCTCAGGATGATTCTGGTAATAAAGGAAAGGGTTATTCATTTATGAGTCCATCTGTGATGCATGGAGATGTTTGTATGGATTCTACTTTGTCACAGCAGCAGCGACCCGATCCTAGCCCTCCATCTAAGGAGGGCCCAGCCATCCCCTTTCCCCAAGCACCCCGCTTGTCTAATGGGACCAAAAAAAGAAAACCCAAAAAAATCACAACAGCTAGAGTTCAACCAGCAGATGTTGGACAGATTTCAGATACAGCTGACTCTACAGGAGGCCTTGGAGCACGTCCCCCTCCTCCAGAGGAACCTTAGAGAGAGGACCACCATTTGCAGGAAGAGGAGGAACCACCACTCAAAGATCCATGTGCTCACTCGTGCCACCTGCGTCGCCATCCAGAACCACCTGCCAGCCAAGAGGCCAGATGCAGGAGCTCCTTATGTCAGATGCCACATACATGAGCAGAGGTTTGATCGGACTCTATTAGACAATGGTTCTTCTATCAACCTACTTCTGACAGTTTTACTCGATCGATTTGAGTTTGGCCCTCTTCGAAAAAGCAGTACGGTCCTTCAGTTTGTTGATCGATCTGTCAAGAGGCCGAAGGGGTTGTTGAAGGGCGTGGTCGTCACAATTAAGGGCCTGAAATTCTCTGTGAACTTCGTTGTGTTGGATATGGAGATCCCAGAGTCTGTGACCGATACCCTCATCATTTTAAGATGCTCGTTCTTGGCCACAACCAAGGTAGTGTTTGATCATGATAGCGGGAAGGTATACTTTCACATCGAGGGCAAGAGTATACAAATAGAGACGATCAATGAGACGAGAGCGCGAGATTCAGCTTGCTCAGAGCCGCTTACAGATTCAGAGCAGATAACAGAGGAAGACCTAGCCGTCTACCATGAGTGTGATTTTGTGATCACAGACGATGAGGCAGTTTGGGCAGACCCCATTGCACGAGCCATCCTCTCACCTTCAGATCCAACTGATGCACAGATTCCAGTAGAGGAGAGCTTGGAGAGCGCATTCCAGACAGAGGACATTTGAGGCAGAAGATCACGTTCTTGATAGCGAGGCAGTTGATTTTTCCTCAGATTCAGCATGTCAATGCATTTTGGGGTAGGATGTGCATTTTCTTTTATGGGGGGTACGGGTTGTTGGTTCGAGGTTGGTGGTGGTGCCATGTAGGGGGAATATGAGTAGTGTTTGCTTGGTTTCCTACCCTTTGAGATTGGAAGCAGATGACGGGGAAAGGGTAGAAGCATTTGATATACCCCTTTTAAGGCATTTGAAACAAACGTGGAGTTGTTGGGGTGGGAGTGGTGATGGATATCTCTTCGAGGTTGTTCGATGATGATGATGGGGATGATGATGGAGTGTATCTCTGTGTGATATACACAGTGATCTAGGGTTCCGAGACGGGCCTTGGTTGGATTTTTAAGGTTGATGCTATTTTTTTTAATATCATGTTGTTGTGGTTTATGATGATGTCGTTCCATGAGGCCCAAGGGTGGCATGGTGGGAAGGTTATGGACATGGATCGTCGTCAAGGATTTGGAGTCAGTTGTAGGGTGTTGGTTTGGGCAGGGATAAGGGTCCCAAATGGTTCGCTTATTGGGGGCACATGGCGATTTTGCATTTCCACCGATTCATAGAGTTCTAAGGTGTACGAACTAAATCTGGGCTTCTATTATTGTCTGTTTGTAGTGGGTTAGGGTTTGGATTAGGGTCAGGGTTTGGTTTAGTAATGACTTAGGTCCCGAACTAGTTACTGATGGCTGAGCTTTTTGGAGATGAGGATGCACAAGGATTGGTCATCAACATGCCAACATCTATTGATTTTCCAAAAAATTTGAATGGTTTTCTACATGATGTCCTAGAGGTTTCATGGTTCCCTAGAGTGGTTGGTGGTGATGGAGGTTGTGAAGTGACTTGGTGTGATGGTTCGAGTTTGGGCTCCATGTGGGTTACCGAGCAAAATGAGCTTTTATGGTTGGTGAACTCATGGTTGATTACCTTGGTGTTGGCAGGGTTGCTATGTTGTAAGCTTGGGTATGCGGTCGAAAATGATAGGTCGAGACCCCTAATTAAATTTGAGATAATGGAGAGTGTTGTTTTGGGTGGCTTGAGATCTGTAATTTTTGGTGATGGGGTGAGTTTTGTTTGTCAGGAAATGGGGAATGGAGTTTTATTTGTTTATTTTTTCAGGTTTTTCTTGGCACACTTTGTTTTCTTTGCCTGGAGAATTGCTCCTGTGTTCGTGGTGGTCGAGGATGGATGTCTAGTGGCAAGGTATTCTGAGTCCCCGTTGTCATAGCCATCGATGGAGACGAGTAACCGCTCGAAATTACCATACCCATGATCAATCTTTTGAGCCTCATGCGCTTCTGGAAACCTTTGCAATCCATAAGAATTGGGCAGTTTTAGACAATGGTTAGGTTGAGTACAGAAGTGGCAAGGTAAAGGTTTGATGGGTGTCACCGTAGAAAGGGTGGAGTAATGTGCAGGTCGAAGGTGTGATGTCGGGAGTAAGTTTGTGTGTGTGTAGCGTGGGGGGTAAGGGATTCTAAAGGGAGGGGGGGTAGACGGCATGGTAGGAGAAGGAGAGGAGGAATAGGGGAAGGATGAAGAAGCAGGTGGAGTTCTCTTCACTAGCTATTACTTAGAATTATTTTCTGTTGTTTCTTATTTGTTAGAATAATCTAAAAGGATTTTTACAACATGAATCCTATAAACTTTGTAAATTACCTTCTCAAACTTTGAAAGATCAAACTTCCCCCCTCGACCCCGTAAACTTGCGAACTCTTACCCCATGAACCCTACAGTTAATCTGATTGAAGCTCGCGGGGGTTCTTATTAGTAATTTATAAGGACGATGTGGTAATTACGTTGTGCAACAGGTCATAGAGAAATTTTAACAAGTTTATAAGGTTCGTGGAGTAAAAAAACTTAATCTAAAAAACTAAAAACACTAAAGACAACTCCAAAAGTACCTTTTGTAAATCAAAAACTCAAAAATATCATCTCCTTATTTGTTGACCCATATAGTTTACTTTTATCTTGATTAAGAACCCTAAAAACCTTAAAATAAAAATGATTTTATAAATATCTAAAAAATATATTTATTTAAAGTTAATTAAATATCATAAAATTAAATTTAAAATAACTAATAATAATATAATAAAAAATAAAATAAAATAAACCCAAATTTACCTCAAGAGATCGTTAAAACATGCATGGTATCTCTATCACTGCACCCTTACACACCAATATAGCTCTTCACAAGTCTGCCTCCTTTAGTTCGACCTTGAGCTTGCCCAAATAAATACACAAACTCGTACTCTTATCTTTTTGTTCTGACTGAAGTTCTGATTAAATCCTTGGAATTAACCATTCAAGAAAACTGCAAATCAGGAGACACCTCATGTGCTGATTTGAATCAACACATTTTATCTCCCAATTCGATACCTCAAGCGTTGATTTATGCCTTTTTTAAAAAAAATATTAAATCTTCTTGACTATTTATTTAATTATGGTTTTACTACCAATTATTCTATAAAAAAGTTTGAAAATAATTTTTATGTCGAAAGGTCCCTACCATCAGGGACCTTTTCCATGGTGTTTTAGGGGATTTTGATGCTTCTTTTGATGATACCTCTTCACGTGAAGAAAAGTGATATCAATCCACCTTATCCGCTCACAACAAGAACAACGTAACACCATGAAAACTTGTGAAGAAATTACAGAAAACAAAAGCAAGTTATAGTCGAATGAGAATCAAAGGAGAAATTGAAATATGAAAATAATTGAAGGTAATAAGGAACTTCGTCGTCTTGTGAACCACTTCATCCATTCAATACATGGAGATCCCTCCTTTTATTTACAAGGGTAAAGGGCAAGTTCACATTAGGGTGATGGTTACACAAACTTCAATTAGGCGAGTTTATTATGTGTAACGAGACATTGGATTTAATGGGACAAAGATGGTGGGTTGAATTAGCATTATGCTCGGAGTCGTAAGTTAATTGAGTGAAAAAGATGACTATAGCAGATTCAAGTCAGACCAACCCATTATCATTTATTTAGTTATTTAGTGGAGTAATCCCAACCATTGATAATGATTCAAGTATCTAAGATTAAAATTGGGACATAGAATTAATGTGTGTACAATGCGAGGTGTATGATTGACATCTTAACATGATGTAAAACATTACATACAAGAGATCATTGTTGGATAATGATTCAAAAGTGGAGTGCATTGGGGTACAAGTGAAGTTAAAATTGTTGTCGAGCACAATATCAATGATAATGACTATCGAAGACAATTAGATGAAGCAATGCACAATCAGGTGGCATGGATTCAAAAGGTAAATAAATGTATGAGAACCGCCTGATCAAGGACCAATGATTAGACCTGGGCAAAATACGGGTCGGGAAGCCGATGGGCCAAGTCGAATGGGCCAAGCTTCTAAAACCTCTGTCCAAAATCCGCCACAATCTGGCTTATGGGACCATTTTTTTATTTTCATTGATTTTTAAATATTATTTAGTAAGTATAAATGATTTTATTACCATAAGTTATACTTTATGTAATGAATATAAGTAATTTACATGTTATTTTGACATGTAAACTACTAAATGTTATGTAAAACTAGCATCACATATGTAAAACTTGAAGTATATCGTATTAATACATGTCTTAAAGAACTCATATATATACATATATATATATATATATATTATTGTAGGTCGGTCTGTTCCTCAACTCTCCTAGATCAATGATGAACCTCCATTTAATCATCTTTATTCTATCATTTGGCCTAAAAAACCCTAGTAAATGCATGTAAATAAGCTTATCATTCATGCATTGTGTTGTAAATAGTGTATAAAATATGGTTTTTAAAGCCAAAATCATTGAATAAAGAAAAGAAACGAAAAAAATAAAATATTGAAAAAAATTTTATGACCCAAAATCCCGAGACCTAGGCATCTCGATGACTA
Organism: Ottelia alismoides; assembly: GCA_037367405.1. Taxonomy (NCBI): domain Eukaryota; kingdom Viridiplantae; phylum Streptophyta; class Magnoliopsida; order Alismatales; family Hydrocharitaceae; genus Ottelia; species Ottelia alismoides. Next base: position 1,045,721 of record JAZKJV010009974.1, read on the forward strand.
GGTCGACAAGGAATAAAGTAGGGGGAGATAAGGGCTAAAATACAATAAAAATCCCTTTTATTTAATTCATTCTTTATTCATTTTGGGACCTATTTTTGGTTCCACTTTTTATACTTCAAACAAAGAAACTTTGAACATGAAAGATGTAGATAATTTAATATAGAAAAAAAATACAAAATTGATTTTATACAAAAATAATGTATAGATAAAAGTTATGATCTGAATAAGTTTCCAAAATCCCAACTTCCCAAACCCGTTTCTCTCAAATAAAAACTCGAAATGTATCAAAATCACCTTTAATTGTATATAACTTTCAATAAGCTATTTAATGAAAGTGGCTTCATATTTTTCGGATCTATGGTTTGACAACTAGGTTTTGGACCCCTATTGTATACTTGTATCGATTAAAATATTCATTTTATTTATTATTCATTATTTTTAACTTTATATTTTTATAATTTTGTAAATATTATTTATAATATGTGTATATTAAAACATGACTAAAAATACAAGAAAACACAAAAATTAAAATACTTGTATACAACATCTAGATGAAATATCTATAACCATAACTATATAAGTAATACATCTATTTATTTAAGTGTACGAAACACATCAGAAAAATAAAATAAAAATATATTTAAGTCCATAAAAATAAGTTATAAATTTATAAAATGATAAATAAAAATAATAAAATTAAATATACAAAATAAAAATATAATATTAATATATATATATATATAAAGACACCTATATAGCTCATAAAAGGTAACTTGTAATTTTATACCTAGAAAATATAAATAAAAATCGTAATGAAATAATTTTTAAAATAATAAACAATTTTTATTTAATAATCTAAAATTAATAAAATCATTTATTATTTTTAATCGATTTAATAAATCTTTTTGCCAAGGATTTTTGTGGTTGGTCTACGTGGACCAACAAGAATCATCCATTGGTTGACCTCGGTCAACTCTCTGACCGAGGTCTCTCAAGTGTCAGACTTGCTATTTTCGCCATCTTTGACCTTTTTCAACTGGAATCCTTGCATCTTCTCGTGATGGACCCTTCTTGACTTTTTGTCCCCGATCATCGAGGATTCACGCCCTAGCGTTATCTTGGGCTGAGCATCATCGACGCACCCGCTGTCCCTCGTTCTTCGAGCCACTAGAGCCATCTATTCAAAATACCCTCCGACCTTCCCTTCGATTTTGGAACCACTTCTTGGCTGAGTTTAGACCTCCAGGAGTATGGTGGATGGACTCCGGTGGCAGGGGAGTCTCCAGCACTCCTGTGTGAGGTACGACGAGGCCAAGAGGGCGGGCTTCCACCATCTCCAGCCAAGGTTGGCCGTCAAGGTACATATCAGGCGAATCTACCCTTGAGGTCCCTTTTATTCTCGTTTTCTTGCACTTTTTAACTTCGCAGTAGTTTTAGGAGTAGATCCCCACATCCCGTTCGCCCTTTTATACATAAGCTCCCATTCTCCCTATTCTCCACCATCTTCCACCCACGGGTGGTCACGACAGTTTTCCCGTGACCCCCTTGACTTCTCTTGAAGGGTTTTGGAGCACAGAAAGCACCTGGGGGGACGATTTTGGGACCTGCAGGAGCCACCTGGGCTCTTCCTCGACTTCGACGTCGTGGGCCAGCTTCGGTGGCCGCTATTGACTTTCGACGCCATCAGCGTGTAGAGAGGACCAGCAGGTGTCGTCGGGAACCATCAGGGGAGCTGCAGGTCCCCGGAGGAGGTCGCGTCGTTCTGTCAAAGCTCGTTGGGGACCAGTTCGTTGCTCGTTCATCCTTGCAGCCCTAGCGTCGTTTGATCTTCGCATGTTCGTCGTGGAGTACAGCCGTCGTCCGATCTCCCCTCGCCAGCATCATTGATCATCGCATAGAGAAATGATCTCAGTCATTCGTTGTGAAGCGTCAGCACACCAGGACCTGCCACGTGTTTAAGTCGGTGAAATCCGACCGTCCGATAGCGCCTAGGATTGGTAAATTGCAGAGCCGCCCAATCATTTTTGTCAATTATTTATTAGTGCTGAATCTTTCCTTGGCATTTTAATATTTTGTAATATTTATTGAACGGACCCCGGGTTTTCAATAATTGCCATCAAGTCCTTGCCAGCAAGGCGCACGTGCGCAGGCACGTGCGCTTGGCTATTTTGCAGCCAAGGACCTAGTCTTTATTGTATTTCTAAATAGTCCTGGAACTTGTCTATCGCGTTATAATATTGGTGGGTATTTTGTAAATCAACCCTTGAGTTTTTGATAATTGCAAGTAAGTCCCTGCCAGGTCACGTGCCCTGTGCACGTGACATTGGCAATTTTGCACTCTTACCCTTGGAGTTCTATCGATTTTGAATTAGTCCATAAATATTTTTAATTAGTTATAACTTTCTGGATAAATTGCATTTTTCCCCTGAGGTTCTGGATATTTACAAATATGCCCTTGCTAGTAGTGTAGTTTCTCTTTGTTGTCTCTATTTATTTCATACATCTATAAAATTAGAAAAATCACCAAAAAATAGGCATACATTTTTGTTGCATTGTGATTCCATGCTATATTTTTAATTTGCATTTTTGTTGCATTTTATTATTTATAAAAATTCAAAAACATGCATTTTCTTCATTGTTTGTACTAGAAAATAAATACAAATTATAAAAGATTTTTGAAAAATTCCAAAAAATTAGATTTTGTTTGTTTCTATGTGTTTTAAATTCTATCCAAAAATCATAAAAAAATATATAAGAAAACTCCTAAAAATTAGAAAACCCCCTAAAATCTTCATAAAGATCTTAAAAATTCCAAAAAAATCATAAAAATCTTAAAAATACCAAAAATAAGGAAAATTTTGAACAATCATAATAACATTAGAAAAATATAAAAAACCCAAAAATATTTTATTTACTGTAATTTGGATATCTGTACCTATTTATATATCTCACTCATCTCTCTTGTATATATATCCTATATAGTGATATTTCCTTATTAAAAGAAAAAGAACATATAAAAATACAAAATATAAAAAGAAAATACAAAATCAGTAAATTAAAAACCAAAATATAAAAATATAAACTCAAAAATAAAAAAATTTAAAATTTAAAAACTCACCAAAATAGCATACTTGTAGACATTTGATCACTCTCATTCGTGAGCTTGTTTGCCCCGATCTATCACGCTTGTTCCCTGTGTTCGACACTCTGCATTACTTGCACTATACACATATACTGTAGAGTTATAATAAATTTTAACTCCACATTTACTTTCATTGTTTGATTTATTTGTTGTGTGTTAATTATTGATTGACTTGGGTTTTGTGAGTGGTCGCCACAGCGACTTTGTCTCCGCCTTGTGTGAGACATATTTAGACCCTCGTGAAATCCGTGTTATCAAATGGCGTTGTTGCCACGGAGTAACAACGCATAGATCGGCTTTTTGCTTGATTGTGATATTTGTCTATATTTGGCTCATTTAGTTGATATAATTGTTTGACTCGTTTAATCATCTTCTCTTGTTGACTTTGTGCGAGGAACCACGGATCGAGGGAGGCGCTCCACCCTAGGCGCATGTGCACCCACGTGAAGGCAGCATGAGACTTCTGACCTAGCATCAAAGGAGGCAGAGAGGACTTGAGAAGACAGTTACATTTTGAGCATTTTTTGTATTTATTTACTTGTGTAGTTTTTGTGAGAGGGAGACCACTATTGTTGTAATAATATAGGTACTCAGGACTTAAACATTCGGGCCCAATTTCCAAGTGTTTGTTCACTTGGGGGCTCACCACGGTTTTTCACGGTTTTCATCGCATTTTTTCCCTTTGTTTTTCCGGTGTTTTTCCGGTTTTATTTTCTTTTGTGATTGAGCCCTTAGTTTTAGAATTGCTTGCGATAGATTAAGGCCAAATACTTAATATATTTGTCTGTGCATATAGATTCGTTCGGACTTAGTCAAAGCTTAAAGTGCTTCTTACTTAGTCTTGGAACCACCACACCGCGAGAGTTCTCCGTACAGGGTGTGCAGGACCTATTGTGGTGGGCATCGAGGAGACTCCAAGACCGGACACTTTGGTTCCATTCTAGGTCATTAGCATCAGTTCTTCACTCTAATAGCAATTTTTGAAACTTAGGGAGATTTCATCGTCTTGCATTTTCATATAGATAGGTTTCCATTCTGCTGAGCATCTTTGCATGTAGAGTGCTGGAGGCAAGGTGAGCATTTACGCTTTAGCATTCATCATTGTTTTTGCCACTTGCATTGCTTTTCCGACTCTCCCTCTGATTTTGATCACTTAGGTGCTTAAAGGAATCGACTCCTCGATAGGCTCGTGCATTCTCACTAAAAATCCAAAAAAGTGATAACCAATAAAATTAGAACCGCTAACATTACTTGATCCTAAAAAAGACCAAAAAGAAAAATCTTGTATTAGGGCGAGTAATCCCCTCATTGTCTTCGCTTTTATTGCTCGCGCACACACTAAGGATAGTGCCAAAATCCTATTCAGCCCCTAAGTGTTTGTGCAACTTTTGGACTTCTCACCTAACTCTAAAAATAGACAAGATAAAAAGACTGACTTTTCGGTCTCTACCGCGTTGAGTAGGTGAATTGAGGGTTTATATTGTGTGAGTTTTGCTTGTGATTTCTTGTGTGTATTCGAGATCGCCTCCGCGCATTTGCACCTTTTCTCTACTTCTCTTGACTTTACCATCGTGCTCTCCCGATCATTTCCTTTTGTTTTCAAGATGGACCCCTGGAGTGTATTTTATCCGAAATTTGCGGATCTCTCGTTCACTCCAGTCGGTCCACCTCCTTTTTTCTAAGAGGACTTTGCTCCTAATTTTTGTACATATCTGCCTCAGCCGCAGTATCAGGACTCGAACTTCTACCCATATCCACCACCACCTCCACATTTTCCACCTTCACATCTACCCGAGACTCATCTGTTGGAGTCATCTTCCATGGAGTCCACCCTTGAGCACTTGATCCAAATGATGGATCATATGAGACAGAGGATTAACAACCTCACTAGCATAAATAAGAGCGACCATGATATTCCACCACTTGATGATATGGGTTCATTTGAGGATTTCCATGAGAGATTGCAATCGCCCACAATACAAAAAAATGAGAAAATTTTAAAAACACAAAAAGAGTTCGGGAGACCTTTGGTTGAGTCGGAGTGTGAGGAAAGGGAGCCTTTGCCAGACCCTTTGACCACACATCCTTTCACACATGTTCCACCTTTGACCCCAAGGATGCCGCTGTGCAGATTGCTCTTGGCATGCCTCGTGTAGATGTTGATTCCGACTTCCTCCCTTATATGGAGGAGGTCCAAAAATTTAAAAAAATGTTAACTGAACCCGAAGTGGTGGCCACTATTTATGAGATCATCCGTGCCCCACTTTAGCAGGCCATGACTAATTCATCTACTCCTCTTCCCAAGAAGAGAAAATGGAGGAGCATCTCTGAGCGTCATATCTTGACAGTGGCCACTGCCTACGTCATCACACACCGTCCTATCCCTAGGAGAAGGAACACAACTACCCCCTTCATCAGTTGTATCATCTCTAACTTCACTTGTGATCACACTCTCCTAGACGGTGGTGCTTCGATTAGCATTCTACCCTTCTCATTGGTACAGTCTCTTCACTTAGGGCCTCTCAAGAAAATCAGGATGATCGTTTAGTTTGCTGATGGATCTATCAAGAGACTGAAGGGTATACTAGAAAACACCGTTTCGATTCAGGGCATGAGATATAATGTTGATTTTGTCGTATTGCCCATGGAGACCTCCACAGGGGAGCCCTCTCCAATCATCCTGGGACGACCATTCCTCGCCTATACGAGGGTCGTTATTGACTATGGATCATGAGAGATATGCTTCTGTGTTGTTGACGAGAGCAAGGTGACCACCACCGCATCCACTACCGAGCAGAGACTTGCACCTAATATGCCTTCACCGATTCTAGCTGACTCCGAGGCCTATGACCTATCTGACGATATTAGAGAAGTTTGATTTATGATCGTTGATGAGACCCGAGAAATCCTCCGAAGGGCGGAAGACTCGGAAAGCATAGACCTTGAAGTTCCTCCTTCTGGTTTGTGGCGATGTGTTGATGAAATCCACAGGATTTACATGATTGATATCGTAGAGCGGGGGGCAGACACCAAGACTAGACAAGATGGACCTGGTTTGACTACTTCCACTGATAAGTCCATTCCGGGTCACTCAAATGAGATTGAGATTGAGGTCGATTTTGATCTTATCATTTTTATTCAGAAATTCGGACCTTTTGATGAAAAAGATGATTCGGTTGAGATTCTTGAGGATGAACCCAGTCCAATTACTTCCACTGATGACTTTGTTCCTTTTGGTTTTGGACCTGGACGAGACCTCGCAGGATGACTCTGACTTTACTTCTTTCACTGACTATGAGTTTGTTCCTTTTCACTTCGATATCGGCGAGACCCTAAGGGCAAACCTAGCCATCCTACTTCCATTGACCAGTTCGTGGATTTTCGATTTGACACCACTGAGGGCCTTCACCCCTGTCGATCCTGATCGGCTTTCATCCACCATGGACCCTGATGTCAACCTGCACCACACTAGATCTATTCCTCAGTGGTCCCGCAAGAAGGTTCGCTTTCAACCTTATTGACCATTTGTATATCCATTCTGCTGTATATTCACTTTTGTGTACCTCTGCCTCTCTCCCGTTTCGCTCAATCACCCATTCTTGTGTGTGCCTTGCTTAGGACGTACTTTGTCCTAAGTATGCGGGGGGTGAATGAGCCTAGTGTTCATTCTTTGTTCCTTTTCATTACTTCTGTTGTTGCCTATACTTAGGGCGTCTTTTACCGTAAGTATAGGGGGAGTAATGTGTACATCCTTCTCTATCTTCTTCCATCCTCTAATCTCTTTTCTTCTTTTCTTTTTTCCTTCTTTTCCTCTTCTATCTTCTTCCATCCTCTGATATCTTTTCTTCTTTTCTTCTTCTCTTCTTTTCCTCTTCTATCTTCTTTATCTACCGAAAGGGTGTCGCCCCTTTTTGTTAGTCTTCTATACTTACAACATACTTTGTCCTATGTATAGGGGGGTGTGCACCCGGTTGCTTCTATTCTTTGATCCTCTCCATTGTCTCCTCTTCTTGTCTATACTTAGGGATATCTTACCCTAAGTATAAAGGGAGACAATTTGAGTACGATCTGTTCATTCCCACCCTTGACCCTCCCGGCTTTGTGTACAATCTATTATACTTAGGATTATTTGATCCTAAGTATGGGGTGACGGTCAACTTCTCATTCAATTATTCATTCATCTCTTATTCATTTATTCTTTAGACTTTTCTATACTCAGTACGAGTTATGTCTTTTCTTTTCTCTCCGATCTATGAGGGCATAGCTCAAGCTAAGTATAGGGGAGATCGTATATACTGCGTATATACTTTAGCCATAACTCGTACTTCCGTATTTTTACTAATAAATATAGCTAATTATACTTACAAAATTCATTAAAAACCTTAATAAAAATTTTGATCATTCCTTAAATTCTTTTTGTACTTGCTGATTAATAAATCAGGTGAAAATATTTTTTGCAAAATGTTTGAAAAATAATTTGAAAATCTTTGAGAAAAATCCTTTGAAAACTATTTGGAAAACGTTTTTTACATGTTTTAAATCTTTGTAAAACATTTTTTATTGTAAAACGTATTTTCTTTGTGTGAAATAAAATGTTTGAAAAATGATTTGCAAATGGTTTGAAAAAATGGTTGCAAAAATAATTTGAAAAATCTATATATACTGTTTGGAAAACCTTTGCAAAATGATTTTCAAATGTGTGTACATGTTTGTAAAAATGATTGAAAAAAATTATTATTTTGGACTATAGTTTTCAAAATTATTTCTAAAACCTGTTTCAAATAAGTTGAAGAATACGTACATCTCACCTAAAATCTTTTATACATATGTATAAATTTGACCACTTACCCTTGTAAATTCTTAAAATCCACTTCTTATAAATATAAGATGCATCCCTGTGTAAATATTTGTACCTAGTTTTTGGCCAAAATGTTTTGATTTTCAAAAATCCCAAAACAGTTGCAAAACTAAAATCCAAAAACATTTGAAAAATATCTTTGAAAATACAAAAAAATGCATATGCATCATCTTTTCAAAAATCCATAAAAAGTTCAAAAAAATTGCATCACAAAAATATTTTCCGCATTCTGCATATCATGAGCATTTTTCGGATTGAGTTTGATTGTTGAACAAGTCGAAGTAAAATCCGAAAATTGGAGCTTGATTGGACCTTAAATCTATCTAATTAACAGGAACCTTATAGGAGCAGGAATTAAGGTACTTCAGTTCTAGTTGACTTAATTCTTTAAGGATCACGGGACTTGGGTCAATGGATTCTTAACTGCCTAAGTAGAGTATTTGGGAGCACACGCACGCCTCTTGCTGATAATAACGCAACTTGGACACCTGCACCTTTCACTTGGCTCAACTCAATTGGAGTGGTGAGGGGGTTGGATTTGTCGGTATGAGACATACACAGGTGGAAACACTTGTCCTCCTCTCAGGAGGGAAGTGCACCCCAACCCATCCGGTGATGATGAGTTTTGAGGACAAGAGATTGTGGGTTGTAATAAAGCTTCAAAAGAGGGATAGTCTACTGGCTCAAGAGGAAAAACTCCTTATGTAAAGGCTGTTGTATATAGTATTCGAAAAAAAAGCAAAATCAAAAACTAAAGTAGACAGGCCTGTACAAAAATAAAAATGCCTGTCGGAATGTACATATGTGTATAGTCAATAAGCAAACTTGAGATTTAAAGTCAAATCATGTGAGCTTGCAGCTGGATGACTTGACTACACTGGTCTTGCATCCTAGGATAGGTAGCTACATTGGCTACCGTCCATTCTTCTCTTCACCCCCTCCTCTTGAGCTGGTTGCCACTTGAACTTAGAAGGGGGTACCACGCTCCTCGAGGAATGAGTTGTTGGATTGGGGAATCATTGGGTTGTCATATTGGAGAAGTCAGTCTCTTTGTCATTTCAGTTGGGGAGAGCCACTATCACTTACACCGTACATGTCAGATTCATAGTCATAAGGGTTTGCATATGAGTTGAAGTATTATGACCTGGCTATTGAGGGTACTTGAGTAGAGTTTTGGGATTCTCAAATGCCGTTGGATTTCAAATCCGGTTCTGATTAAGGTTCCGCCCACACTAAAATTCCAAAGTTCCGACTTAAGCTCCAAACTTTGATTTTGTGAAGACAAGTTTGATCATTAAATTTAATCCATCTTTCTTCTTTTTTCTTTTCTTTGTTCTTCTTTTTCTGCACTTATTGCATAAGTGTTTGCTAGGGACTAGCAAAGGCAAGTACAAGGGTATGATGAACCTCCATTTCATCATCCTTATTCTATTATTTTGGCCTCAAAAACCCTAGCAAATGCATGTAAATACCTCTAATTCAGGCATTTTAGTATTCATGCATGTTTGTGTAAATAGTGTACAAAATGCGGTTTTTAAAGCCAAAATTATAGAATAAAGAAAAGAAAAAGAATAAAATATTATAAATATTTTATGACCCAAAACTCCGAGACCTAGGCATCTAGATGAATAGGATGAGAAAGAATAAAGTAGGGGGAGATAAGGGCCAAAATACAATAAAACCCCCTTTTATTTAATTCATTCTTTATTCATTTTAAGACCTATTTTTGGTTCTACTTTTTATACTTAAAATAAAGAAACTTTGAACATGAAAGTTGTATATAATTTAATATAGAAAAATATAAAATTGATTAAATACAAAAATAATGTACAGATAAAAAGTTATGATCCGAATAAGTTTCCAAAATCCCAACTTCCCAGACCTTTATCTCTCAAATAAAAACTCGAAATGTATTAAAATTAACTTTAATTGTATATAACTTTCAATAAGCTATTTAATGAAGGTGGTTTCATATTTTTCGGAGTTATGGTTTGACAGCTAGGTTTTGGACCCCTATTGTATACTTGTACCGATTAAAATATTCATTTTATTTAGTTTTCATTATTTTTGTAATTTATATTTTTGTAATTTGTAAATATTATTTATAATATATGTGTATATTAAAACATGACACAAAAATTAAAATACTTGTATACAACACCTAGATGAAGTACATATAACCATACCTATATAAGTAATACACCTATTTATTTAAGTGTACCTAACACATAAGAAAAATAAAATAAAAATATATTTAAGTCCATAAAAATAAGTTATAAATTTATAAAATGATAAACATAAATAATAAAATTAATATACAAAATAAAAATAAAAATATTAAAATATATAGATAAAGACATCTATATAGCTCATAAAAGGTAACTTGTAATTTTATATCTAGAAAAAATCAATAAAAATTGTAATAAAATAATTTTTAAAATAATAAAAATTTTTATTTAATAATCTAAAATTAATAAAACCATTTATTATTTTTAATCAATTTAATAAATCTTTTTGCCAATGATTTTTCTATTTGGCCCACGTGGACCAACCAGAATCATCCATTGGTTGACCTATGTCAACTCTCTGACCGAGGTCTGTCAAGTGTCAAACTTGCGATTTTAGCCATCTTTGACCTTTTTTCGAGGGGAATCCTTGCATCTTCTCGTGGTGGATCCTTCTTGACCTTTTGTCCCCGATCATCGAGGATTCACACCTCGGCGTTATCTTGAGCTGAGCATCATCGACGCACCCGTTGTCCCTCGTTCTTCGAGCCACCAAAGCAATCTATTCAAAATACCCTCCAACCTTCCCTTTGATTTTGGAACCACTTCTTGGCTGAGTTTAGACCTCCAGGAGTATGCTGGATGGACTCCGGTGACAGGGGAGTCTCCCGCACTCCCGTGAGGTACGACGAGGCCAGGAGGGCCGACTTCCACCATCTCCGGCCAAGGTTGGCCGTCGAGGTACATCTCAGGCGAATCTGCCCTTGAGGTCCCTTTTCTTCTCGTTTTCTTGCACTTTTTAACTTCATAGTAGTTTTAGGTGTAGATACCCAAATCCCGTTCGCCCTTTTATCCATTTATTCACCTACGCCACCCATCACCGGAGCTTGCTCTGGCGAGCGCCCATTCTCCCTATTCTCCGCCATCTTCCACCCATGGGTGGTCGCAGCAGTTTGCCCGCGACCTCCTTGACTTCTCTTGCAAGGTTTTGGAGCACAGAAGGCACCTGGGGGACGATTTTGGGACCGGTAGGAGCCACCTGGGCTCTTCCTCGACTTCGACGTCATGGGCCAGCTCCGGTGGCCGCCAACGACTTTCGATGCCACCAACGTGTAGAGAGGACTAGCAGGAGTCGTCGGGAACCATCAGGGGCGCTGCAGGTCCCCGGAGGAGGTCGCATCGCTCTATCAAAGCTCGCCGAGGACCAATTCGTCGCTCGTTTATCCTTGCAGCCCCAACACCATTGGATCTTCGCCTATTCGTCGTGGAGTACAACCGTCGTCCGATCTCCCCTCGCTAGCACCGTCGATCATCGCATGGAGATCTGATCTTGGCCGTTCGTTGCGAAGCGTCATCAACACACCAGGACCTGCCACGTGTTTAAGTGGGCGAAATCCCACCGTCCGATCGCGCCTAGGATTGGGTAAATTTCAGAGCCGCCCAATCATTTTTGTCATTTTATTTATTAGTGCTGAATCTTTCCTTGGTAGTTTTAATATTTTGTAATATTTATCGAATGGACCCCGGGTTTTTTATAATTACCATCATGCCCTTGCTAGCGAGGCGCACGTGCGCGGGCACGTGCGCTTGGCTATTTTGCAGCCAAGGACCTGGTATTTGTTGTATTTCTAAATAGTCCTGGAATTTGTCTATCATGTTATAATATTATAAGTATTTTGTAAATAAACCCTTGAGTTTTCGATAATTGCAAGCAAGTCCCTACCAGGTCACGTGCCCCGTGCACATGACGTTAGCAATTTTTGCACTCTTACCCCCAGAGTTCTATCGATTTTGAATTAGTCCGTAAATATTTTTAATTAGTTATAACTTTTTGGATAAATTGCATTTTGCCCCTAAGGTTCTGGATATTTACAAATATGCCCTTGCTAGTAATGTAGTTTCTCTTTGTTGTCTCTATTTATTTCATGTATCTATAAAATTCGAAAAATCACCAAAAAAATAGGCATACATTCTTGTTGCATTGTGCTTCCACGCTATATTTTTAATTTGCATTTTTGTTGCTTTTTATTATTTATAAAATTCAAAAACATGCATTTTCTTCATTGTTTGCACTATAAAATACATAAAAATTATATAAGATCTTTGAAAAATTCCAAAAAAAACAGATTCTATTTTTTGTGTATTTTAACTTATGTCCAAAAATTATAAAAAATTATAGAAGAAAACTCCTAAAAATTAGAAAACCCTAAAATATTCATAAAATCTTAAAAATTCCAGAAAAAATCATAAAAATCTCTTTTCTGTCTCTGACTTTCCTTATTGTATTATCTTTAGTTTAACATTAATTTGGAAATTTTTTGACACTGATTGATATTTTCCATCTTCATTTTAATTTCGGCCAGTAATTTTATTCACTGTTTTTAATATTTTTGACTTTAAAAATACCATAAAAAGTTATGAAAAATTTAGAAAAATAACGAAAACATTAGAAAAATAAAAAAACCCAAAAACATTTTATTTACTGTAATTTGGATATCTTTACCTATATATATCTCATCTCTTTTGTATATATATCCTATATAGTGTTATTTCCTTATTAAAAGAAAAAGAAAATACAAAAATACAAAATATAAAAAGAAAATACAAAATCAGTAAATTAAAAACCAAAATATAAAAATATAAAATTAAAAATTAAACAAAAAATATAAAAATTAAAACCCCACAAAATAGCACACTTGTAGACATTTGATCACTCTCGTTCGTGAGCTTGTTTGCCCCGATCTATCATGCTTGTTCCCTGTGTTCGACACTCTACATTACTTGCACTATACACATATATTGTATAGTTACAACAAATTTTAACTCCACATTTACTTTCATTGCTTAATTTATTTGTTGTTGGTTAATTGTTGATTGACCCGATTTTCCTGAGCGGTCGCCACAACGACTTTATCTCCGCCTTGTGTGAGACATATTTGAACCCTCATGAAATCCGTGTTATCACTCAATCTGACCCATGGGTGGGTTGGTGGGGGGTGGGGGCAAGCCCCAACCCATTAGCCAGGTCTACTCACGATGGGCCACAAAACATTATCCTATATAGGTGCAATGACCTCTACATGTAAGATGTAAGGGTGTAATTACATCATGAATGTTTACATTGATGGATCCCAAATACAACGACTATTGGTGGCTCAAATATTTCGGGGTGACTTAATAGGTTATGACTAGTTATGGGTCCTTCGACACTTGGTTTGATCTTAACGAGGATCGAGTTATCAAATTTAACCATAATCCTTGGTTAGTTAGTTAGTTTTAGTCAAAATAATTTTATGCATTTTTTAAATAAATTTTCAAGAGTGTTTTGTAAAGTATTTAGTACAGTACTTTAAATTATTATGATTTATATACCTTAAAATAAATAATGGTTAGTAATATTAATGATGTTGTAAACTAATTAAGATTAAGTTAGGATAACTATTAACTTACATTAATAATATTTTAGTTAGTTAGAAAAATTAACTGGTTTTAAGACATAAAGATTTAAGGTTTCTAGTTTAGGAAGAATGATCAAGGTTCAGATGTTAGTCAAGGGTATGTTATAGGATTTTGGGTAAAACAATATGTTAATATAGCCTATGTTAGCTAAGTTATGGGATCAAGTTTAAAGTTAATTTGAAAGTTTTTACATTTAACAAATAATGGTTCGACATTTGGTTCAATTAAACTTTGTTTTGGATTTTAGTTTAACTTGATTTCCGACACCGAACAAGTAATGAATCAAAGATTCATCAATTAATTTGAAACATGACGTGATTATGGGTGGATACTCGAATCATTTGATTATGAATTGTCCCATCACATCATTACTTGATCACATATCGACTCGACCCCTTCTAAAGGGTATCTATTTCTATCGGATGCCATGATCATAAGAATGGGTCATGAGTACAGGCTGATACTCATGGAACTATTTGAAATACTATCATTTAATTAAAGTCATGAGTCGTCTGCCTATCATTTACTAATATATTGGATGCATAAATATCACCACAACCATTTTTGTTACTAATATATTGGATGCATAAATATCATCTTACAACCACCTTTAATTATTTATGAAGTTTACTCGCTACTTGCCATAACGTAATATAAATACAATTTTAAAGTCTAATAATCAGCATTGTAATGTACCTTGTTCATGACCAATTCAAAATTTGCTACGGATGTAATTAAGACTATTCATGGTGTTGATATCCACTCCATTAGCATATAACCTACTTTGAATGGTGCTATAGGTCAATAAGCCTATCTGCTCTGATCAAAATAGTTATCCATTGGATATGGTATACATGTGCAAATAAACACAGTTATCTATTAATGAAAATGGTAGATAAATCAACTGATACAATTATTATAGTAACATGATAAAGTTAGGATCTAATAAACTTATTAGCGGTGGATTCTAAATTTATTTGGTTTACCACAATTTGGCCCGTTCTCTTATCGGGCACACATATGATAAATCAAAAATTATTTTTTCGGAAAAGGGTGAACCAATATAAAAGATATTTTACCGAAATTTTTGGCCTTACTCAAGACATCAAGCATGAAGTAAATATACTCAAAGCTCTTACGTCGTAGCCTTTGGTTACTAGTCGAATTGTTAGCTACATCTTTTGAAATAAAAGATAAAATTATCACTTGCATCATCGATTGAGATAATCAGATAAAATTACGATCTAATATTGACATAATGAATTAAAGAAGAGATCCAAAACATTGACCCAATCGCTCGAGAATTTACAATATCAAAAGAAGGGCTCGAAGAATTGATCCAACCATCCAAGAATTTGCAGCATCGGAAGAAGAGCAGAAAGCATTGACACAACCACCCGAAAGTTTACGACATTAAACGGGGGGTTTGAATTGTCGAGTGGAGGTGATGATGTAATGATGAAACAAGTATGAGAGGATGCGTCAAGTGATCATATGGATTTGGATGGGCCAAAGAAGAGAGGGTATATTGTTGAGTAGGGATCAAAGGATACCTCATCTGGATCTATTTGGCTATCCACGGATACTTGTAGAAACTTATTCAAATCGTGATTGTGGGAAACAAGGTGTCTAGGATCAAGTACCAGATTCGCATGATTTGAATGTATATACGAAAGTTAAGGGTGCTTTCTCGATTCAAGACGATTACTTGGATGGGGGGTACCCGTTTTGAGACAACTTCACGAACACCATGTCCCTCCTCCTAAAATCAGGAACTTATAATTTATTTATTCCTAAAGTCAGTACAATTTATCCTGAAGCTCCGCCGTCTAAACCCAACCTCTCTTCGGACACCATGTCCCTCCTCCTCGTCCTCCTCGTTCTCCTCTCCAACCCCGCGTCCTCCCTCGCCCGCCCCCGTCACTCCATCACCTTCCATTCCCTACATAACCCCACCTCCCTCCTCTACGATCCCTCCGCTCAACACTTCCTCCTCCCGTCCGCTTCCTCTGTCTCCTCCGTCTCCGACGCCGGAGTCCTCCAAACCCTAAACCTCAATCCCTCCCCCTCCTCTTCCCCCTCCGCCATTGCCCTTGACATTCACCGTCGTCGCCTCCTCCTCCTCCTCTCCTCCCCTCTAATTGCCGCCTACGACCTCTCCTCATCTCCTCCTCACCCCCGCCTCTTCCTCGCTGAACTCCCCTATGACACCCCTCTCCATCCTTCCGCCGTCGCCGTGGATCCCTCCACCGGCGGTGCTTACGTTGTCTCTAATGATGCCAATATAATCTGGCGCGTCGATGTCGATGGGAAAATCTCCGTCCTTCCAACATCGAAAGCGTTCGATGGCGGTGTCGGTCTAGATGGGATCGTTTACGTGCCTAAAGGTTATCTTTTGGTGTCGCAGGGATCCACGGGGAAGCTGTTTAAGGTTCTTTTCTTTCTATACTTTATCTCATTTGGACACCTGAAATGTTCTTAATTGATTGTTAATTGAAATGAATCGCTGTGTGAATTACCTCCAACTGATTCGAGATTATTTTGATTTATGGAAGGTCAATCCCGAGGATGGAACTGCACGATTGGTGCTGATGAATAAGAAGATTGATGGATTAGGCAGTTTGGATGTCAGATCTGATGGATCAGTTATGGCAATTACTGTTGGATCAGCATGGATTCTGCAGAGCGATGATGGGTGGAGTGAGGCTGCAGTTTATGATAAGATTGCGATTGGGGAAGGGAGACTGGCTAGGGGGTTGGCAGTGAGGGATGGACGCAGAACTTATGTGCTTCATGGGGAGGAAGGTAGTGAAATGTGGAAGATAGAGGAGGTGGAATCTGAGAGGGAAATGGGAGGGGAGTGGGTGGGGGCGCTCGTGATGATGGGTTTGGCGCTGGCAGTGTTTGTTTTCTGGAGATTCCAGATGAGGCAGCTTGTTTCGAGTATGAATAAGAAGATTGCTTGAAATGATGCATGGAGAGCTTTTTGCATTGAGGAAGGAGTTAGGGCAGTGCAAGAATGATTTGGTGGCTTGGGTTCTTCAATTGTACTTCAAGATTTGGTGGAGATTTTTGTATAATGAAGCAGTTGTGATTGTGGAGCCATGGTGGTCAGGTTAGATTGCAAGGATGGTTGCTTGTCCCGAGGTTTGCTTCCATATCATGTTCACAATAATGATGTGCTTAATATGTTTGAACTATAAGTACCGAGGACGATTGCTTTTCGTGTATAGATATGGAGATTTTCTAATATTTACTTATTTTTTGTAACTTTTGTGTCAAAACTTGGTTATTTTTATGGGTTTTCGTAGCATTTTTAATTAAATTTGCATCAAAGAGGGATTATTGTATATTACTTTTTAGGTCTGCGTATATCGTAAGTTCATTAATATCTTACTCTTATTCATTAGTGTAAAAGTGAACAATTTCATAACTATCACATCACATCACATCATCTTTTTCTAATCTTCAATAGTTAGCAAAATCATTTGTAATTTTGTAAAATTATATAAAAATGGATATAAGCTTGATAGGACATATTATTGTTAATTCTTTAATTCCATACTTTGTGTTTATTTCTAGCAACATGTTCTTGCATAAGCTAGACTTGCCACTTATGATGGCTTTTGCTCCATGCACAATGAAAAGTTCAAAACTATAATTGTGCATGATCTTTGACATCTTTCTCATCTATTTATGTTGTTGAAGTATGTAATAGATGGTTAAATGGATCTCTCCAATATCCAATTACTCCTCTCATGTTTATTCCCACATCATCTATCAGTGGGACTCTGGTCTGTCTGTGGGGCTATTAAGAAATCCCACACCCCTTGTATTCGTTCAGAGACTCACAATAGAAGATCTGACCTTTTGAGAACCAAGGTCCTAAATGTCAGTTTCGGTCACCATTTCGGTATCGACCAAAACAGAATTTCGATTGAATTTTGGTGTAATTTCGATCGCAATTTTGGTCATTTAGGTCATTTTTTGTACTAGGACCCCCATATTTCGGTCATTTCGGTCGAATTTCGATTTCGACTTGATATCGATATTCGACATGAATTCGACCGAATTTCGCTGAAATTTGAGGCTATGTTGAGAACTTTTCCCGTGGTTTCATCTTGCTCCTCTCGGAACAGGGTTTCACATAAAATCTGAATGTTCCACTATTATATTTTCATGTTCTTCAATTCCATTTCCGCATTATTTATTTCAACATGTGTTAGAGTAGTTTAATTGTGCGGTTTGATTATTCGAGTTTCAATTCCGATTTATGTTCTTAAAGATTCATTTTGTTCATGATCGTTCAAGTTTGAGAGTTCTAGGTTTTCTGATGAAACCCTAATTTTTGCACGTCGTGAGGCATCTCCAGCACTGCAGCCTTTTATGATCCATGCCAGCATTAATCTCTAGACCTTCCTTCGCCCGAACCCTACCACAACTCCAGTTCCCAATTCACATGCATGCACACAACTCTAGGACCCGAGACCTTCTCAAGATTGTAGCCATGTACAACCGCCCCTAAGAGAGGGCCAGTTCTCCAATCAGAAGGATGTTTAGGCTTCGTAACTAGCCCCTTCCTACACAACATGTTATTCCCGAGTCTGAGAAAACATGGAACCCACACGGTGGCATCACCTTCTTCGAGCATCAACCCCCCTCCTCCCCAGACATTGCAAACTCTCTCGCGCATGAAGCCCCACCAATGCGCATCGTTCTCCCCAGTCCTTAGGCAACATCTCCACGGTGGCACAATTGTCTAGACCTCCCAATGCTCGTGATCCTCTGTGTGCTCCAGGCCATCATCTTCTCCTAGATGATCCCTGTGTGCAAGAACACGTTGAGACACAAAGATACATGACGAGTGCATCTCCTATATGATGCCCTAACTTTGATCGCAAGAACCCCCAAGAGACGCCTCACTCAATCACTCTGTAGGCCCATCTCGAGCATATTCTTCTAGCTTAGTGGTAGTGATTCTCGGTGGCAACAACTTTCATATGGGATCCTTTGGAACCCTACTTCGAGCATCGATTAGACCTCCCCAACTCCTTCTAGGCAGTGGCAGCTGCGATCACGCCATCTCCAAATGTCTTCACAACACGTGGTTTCTATGCAGCATGAAACATGAGATGGATTCTCCCCTGTGGGAATTAATCAAATGAAGAAAAGAGGGGAGGGGGGGTGCTGATGCCCATTCTCTTGTAAAAAAGGGAAAATTGCTTTAGCCCCTTGCACGAGTTCTGGTTGAAAAAGAAATGGGGTATTTGGGTCCAACTGGGCTTTATTTAGAGATGAAAAAAAGAGAGAAGATACTTTTTGGGCCCAAAGTTGGACACGAACAAAAAAAAGGGACATGATTTGAGGGGAAAAAGGAAAAAGAGGTTGATTTGAGGAAAAAAGGAAAATGATTTTTTCTTTCGAGAAATAGGATATCATATCAAAAAACCATATAAAGATTTTTTTTGAAGAAAGAGAAGAGAAGGCAAGCAAAAAAGGAGTACAACTTATAAAAAGGGGAAGACGACTGAAAAAAAGAAAGCTGGAAAAATACACGTTCTTTGTTGTTTCTCCCAATTTGGTCCTCCATGTTCTTATTGTGACAAGCATGGGAGAAAGGGGAGTAGAACATGACATATTTTCTTCTACTTGAGATGTATTCACATGATTTCTACTACGTCCATCATCTTGTACTCATGGCTCCTCAGAAAGTGATCTCATCTCCAGAGTCCCTATATAAGCGAATCGACTTTAGGTCACTATCAGATATGGGGGAGGCCATTCTCTGGATTCACGTATGGGAGATGTCCAACTTTAGAAATCTACATATGCGAGAAGACCACTCTACTTTTGGTGTTCGACTTCGACATCAACTACTCCAGATGGACTTCTCTCAGGATTTTCTCAAGCTTCCACTGTCCATCTATGACATGAACATTGCCACTCCATACTACTACTGCATATCAGCCATCTTTACCGAGCATCGACTACTTCGACATAGGTCTCCTCCTAGTGCGATTACTCTCCATGCTCATCTCTTCTAGAGCGACTCGACTACATGCACATCCTAGTCATCGCAGCGACTACTACATGCACATCTTGATCGTCGCAGGCCTGTTCTCGTGCAGAGTCTTCTCCCAGCAATGACTACTCCGAGCAAGTCTCCTTCCGCCAAGATTCATGAAAGCGGTATGCGTATGCATTCAGACATGTCATAGAATTTTGATTAAGCGGTATGCAGGGGCATATGCGGGATATATGCGGTTCTACACGATTTTCTATTTTTTTATTTAAAATAAATATCTACAAAAGCGATTGCAACTGTACTGAATTTATGAATAAATTTGGTCCAACAGAAGATCTAAGAAAAATGACTTTCATATATAGCTCAAAATAAGCTCTATCAATCAAAAAATAGTAAAAGGTCCGTGTAAGTTTTTGGTATCTTTAACATAGGTGGATACAAAACAAAAAATAATAACCGAAGCTTAATGCCTTAAAACTAGAGTGCTTTGCGTTTATTTAATTGGACTTATTTTCTTCCTAACCTGCACTCCTTAAACTTTTTTTTTGTTTCTAAATCCCCTTTCTCCTCCAGTTTTTTCATAGATTGGTGGGATCACCTTATAGCCCTCACCATGAAGATGTATATTATATTAGATGTACATAATGAAAACAAGTGAGAAAGCCTGGATGATGACACTAAATTAAAGTCATTCCTTATGAGAAGAAGCAAACATAGATCAGCACCATGTTGACCCATGCGACTTGTTGGTCCCAATTTTTTGGAGAGCTATGCTTGTCCTATTATAGTCTAATTTATTGAAGATCACAACTTCTCCAATATTTTTCCTTACAGGTAAATGTTAGCAAACGGTGATTTTATGAATTTGAGCCACGCTGCTACAAATTTCTTGAATTGGCCATGATGAAATATCTCAAGTAAGGCACTCAGTTTTAGGGGGGAGCTCATGAGGTTCATAGCCTTGTAGACTAGCACATTTATTTGGAAGGAAAGTAGAATCTAGGATAAGCGATTTCTTTATTCCAAAGACTATGCAAAATTTTCAACCGACAAAAGGAAGATGAGAAAAAAGCAGCAAGAAATTAGTAGCTAGAAAAAAATCCAATCAGGAAATCAATAGCAAGATAAAAATAAAAAATGGAAAAATTGGGAATTAGGGCTATCAGAGGTGAAGGAGCTCACGGTTACAGGGGACATTGGAGGCGGAGGAGCTTTGCAACAGAGGGGCAACGTGGAGGAGTGGGTTTGCAGCATTGGTTGTAGGCTGATGAGCTTTGGGAGGCACCTTGCAACGGTGGTTGGAGTCAAGGTTTTGGGTTTTGCTGTGGTAGAGATCGAAGGGGAGAGAGGGAAATTCGAGATAGCTATCTTGGTGCTATCGGATTTGGTTCTTGAAGACCCGTATTCGATTTCAGCGAAAACCCCAAAGCGGCTGTACAACCCGCATATGCGGCTGCATATGTGCATAGGACATATAGAGATGCACTTCAGGAATGCGGTTCGCTGGGGAGACCGCTTAGGCACAGATCACTTTCACGAACACTGCCTTCTGCTTTGCTCATATATATGGAGTGGAGATGAGTTGTGTATATTTTCTTTTGTTGCAAGCTGCAGCTTTCTCAACTCCAGCTTGAGGGGGATTGTTAGAGTATGTAATAGATGATTAATTTGATCTCTCCAATATCCTATTATCCCCTCTCATGTTTAGTTCTACATCATCTATCAATGAGACTCATCTATATGTGGGGCTATACAAGAAGTTATACACCCACTTGTATTAATTGAGAGACTCACAATAGAAGATCTGGCCCTTTGGCCATCTCCCCTGGTTTCATCCGCTCCTCTCGGAGTACATGTAACGTCTCAATGTTCCACTTTTATATTTATTATGTAATTTATGTTCTTCGATTCTATTTTCTTATTGTTTATTTCAATAAATGTAATTCAAGTTGGAGAGATTTTCCACCAAAAATTTGACATGATATGCAACATCTCATGGTTTTGATATAACAGATCATTGGATGATTATCCGAATAATCATTTGCTAACATTTAAAAAAAGATTGCGCAATGATTCCATGGTGTCTTTTTATTAGGACTTGCTAGGGTTTTCATGAATTATTACAATTGATAGGTGAATGCGACTTTTTAAAAGAAAAGTCGGCGATTTTATTCAATGTTGCAAAATTCGGCAACTCAATATTCAGTTGAACTTGAAAGAGTTAGAAACTCAAAAAGTTAATCACCAATTGCACAATTAATCAGATCTTAGTCTATTTCGTATTTTTAACATTTTAATGTAATTTTTATACATATGTTTTTACAAATTCGTATATAGATGTGGGCATTCGGACAATGAAATAAAAGTAATGATTGAATTCTAATTAAACATCAAGCATCTTACTTTTAGTTTTTACTCATAAGCTCGATATTGGGCAGCTCAGGTAACCATTTTCATTGCTATAAAAAGTTGTGTACATAATAAAGTTGAAACGAGGAGGCACATGGCTTTTACATCAAGAGATGGCCAACATGGTCTTAAACTAAGAAAAGTTATCTATGCTTGGTTTAAAACGCCTTGAAGTAAAGAAAAATTATATCTATGGTATGGCCAATGTAGCATTGAAAAATATCAAAACAAAGAGCCTTAGTAAAAACTCAATTGCTATCTAGAAATATATAAACTTGAAGTTATTTAGATGCTTCAAGCCATCCCTCTTTGATCTCCTTTACTTGATTTCTTGTAATGCTCTTTAAATCAAGTTCTTTGTGCATAAGGATTGTTTTTCTTCTATCTCTTCGCCCCCGTTTTCTTGAGAAGTCATCATGCATCTCCTTTGTCCAGCTTCCATGCTTGACCCCACTTTCCTTCTCTAACTCAACTGTCAGGATATATTTCTTCCATCCAATCTTCCAATCCTCTCCTACCCAAAACTCACCATTCTTCTAGATAAAGAAGACATTCGTGAGTCATTCTGCGCCGTGTTTCCATTATTTCCTTCGAACAGTTCTGACTTCACTATCAGAAAAGGATATATAGCTGTCTACATCTTCAAAATCTTCATCTATCTCATCATTCTTCTTCAACATGGAGTGTTCACCACAAAAGGAAGCTGGATTGACGAGTTTTTTTGAGGAAAAAGAGGTGCAGTCCCAAGATTGGAACCTACCACGATTTTATTGAACTAAATGACTGACAAGAGTTACCCAATCAATATTTTCTCTGAAGCCTTGAAGTACTTCAAAGCCTTTATCCCAACTTTCCA